>OY728158.1:580425762-581025762 GCA_963277665.1 Viscum album
AACAGTGTATCATATCATTGAAAAATCTTATAAGTCATTCCCCTTAACTAATCACAAGGTTAGTTCATTATAATGAGCATCACATTCTTAAAAAACTATTACATGGTAAAAACTCCACTAAACTCACATGGGAATATCAATAAAAATAGTAAGAAATTATTACTCAATAATTTACATAGTGTGGTCTAATGGAAAAGATAATTTATCCCTTCTTATTAATAAATCCACATTTTAATTCAATTAACAATTCACTTTACAAACCAATTCATCAATTTGATTTAAAATTCCTTTTATACTTCACATCCTATGGAAAAGGGGAAAATGGCACACTCTAAGGTATCCAAGTCCAAGTCTACCCATGGTGATCCATCCATATAACCAACACACCTGAAGGGGTGGTTCCATTTATTTCATGGTTTTCTACCAATAAAAAACATTACAAGACTCTTTAATCACATTGTCCATACTAAACAATTGAATTCAATAATTTATACTCATTTCAAGGTGCCTCCTAAGAAATGGGTGTGTGGAATAGTGGAAATATTTATAACCACTCAATGTTATATGAAAATCAAAAACCCATAAACCATAGGTCTATAGTGGATAGTTCATCTGATATTAGATCTTGATTTGACATAGATTGTTGTAAAAAAAGAGTGGATGACCCCAAAAATAGGGAAAAGTGAATGAACCAAAATACTATAACTGATACCGAAATAAATGAGGATTGGAAAAAAAAATTTATGTAGATCTTACCATTGCATATTACTGTGGAGTAACAACACTCAAATACTATGACGTGTAGAGGATATACATTGAAGTGTAGGGTAGGATTCAGGAGGATCCCACTACGCATGAAGAGGAGGATCACATGGCTGAGGGAGGAGGAAAAAAATGTAGTTTAAAACCTCATTAAAGAAATTTTGGTCATTTCACCTTTAAAAACTGGGTATCAAATTTTCTCCATATGGTTCGGCAAAACCATGATCCAACTGTGTAGCACCCATCCCTTAAGAAACCACCTCCCATGGTTTATCCCACACAGTTAGCATAACTATGTAAAAACTGTGCGGTGAATAGTGTTAAGGTACTGCCTAAGTGGAACTAATATATAGGATAGGCAAACGGTTGGTTCAAACCATGAATATGATATGCGACGATAATATTCTCCACTGATCAGGGCTATACATTTTTTTATTGGGGTTGTAAAATTTCAGAAAAATCATGCACCCCCTAAAAAACCCTCAAAACGTGGTAATTTCAGCTCTGGCACTCTAGAAACTCAACAAGATACCCAAGGGACCTATCATTACTTTACCCATCTACAAAACTTTACATTAAAGTGTTCCAACTCTCGAAATTACATTCCAAATCTCTGTTTACAAAACTACCCATCCAGTATTCAACAAAACATGAAATTCCCTTGGAATTCCATCCAGTTAAAAAACATAGGACCTTAAAATAAGATGTCCCCACTTACCAAAATTGGTTTTTTCTTTAAATTTAGGTTCCATTTAATAAAATTTCATTTTTAAATATAAAAAAACTACCTTTCAAATTATGACTAAATATATCTAAAAAACTATTTTTTTTTAAAAAAAATTATCCATTAAGAGTTTTTATTATTATTTCCTATTAAACTACTAATTAAGTGACTGTTAATATATTTTTCATATGTTTAAAAATAATATTTTAAATATAAATATAATTTACCTATATGAATGTACACAACAGTTAAAATAATACTTCATTAAAATTAAAATTTTTAGAAAAAAACAAACATTTTACCTTACACTAATGGAACTGGATTCAGATTTACAGAATTTTATTTAGATTGTGATGCCCTTATATGTTTAATGTATTCAATTGTCTCATATGTATGAAATATAATGTCTATACTTCTAATTATGAACTTTTTTATGGGATCCTATAGTTTATAACCAAAAAATTCATGCATGAAACCCATTATGATATATGATGTTCCCTTTCCTTATACCTCCTCCTTCTTGTTTTTTTTTTGAATTATCACAAATTACATATGTCCAAAAAATGTTTGATATTTTTTTTTGAATCTTTTTCTATAAAATCTTTTCTTTTATTTCATATTTTAATGGATCTGATTTTCAAGGGCTGATATGATCTATTGTGGTCCTAATTTCCTCCCATCAAAAGGATTTTATGAATATCATATTTGATAGAATGCATCCGACTCTCTCATATATGGTTATATTATTCTCTACAAAATTATTTTGATCAGTCATTACAACTAATTTTCTTAACAAATATTGAATATTCTATTGTATTCATCAAATGGACCACTGTAATCTCCTCCATTGTTACTATGTACATACTTCAGTCACTTTTATGTTTCTATTTAAACATTTATATGAAATTTAATAAAACCACCCATTACCTAATCATTAGTTTTAAAAGAAATTGACCAAAATTTTATAGAATTATCATTAATAAAAGATAAAAATTAAATTTCATCTCATAATTACATTTTTCTCATTATGAATAAATTTATGTGTATCATGTCTAAAACATGTTATTTTTTATGATAAAAATAACCACGAAAATACACTTCATGTTGTTTCCCGTTGTGCAATCTACATATGTATCAAAAATTTTAACATTGATTTTAGGGAATAAATTTTTCATAAAAATATTTATATTTAATTTTTCACTCAGGTGGCCAAGACTTTAATTCCACACCTCCATGGACACATATTTCTATATTGTATTGATTTCTCACCACATGGTTTATCCTTTTTTATGAAGAGTGATGAATCATTATTCCATTTGGAAATAATTAGGTAACATTTTTATTCTACCATTTTTCATCACTAAAGAAACCGATGTAACCATCAACATCAATAATTTTACAGCATATTATATAGATTTGAATATTAGGAACATAATTTATATATTTTAATGATAACCTAAATCTAATATTAGTTTCAATAAGAATATTAACAACACTAAATATTTTAGATGCTCTATTATTTCCCATATTCACATGTTAAAAAATACATAGTGTTTAATGAGAAAAAAAGTATCATCGGATGATGACATTTTATAGAGGAATGTGATTCCATCACCCATGATTCTTGACTTCCAATATTGAAATGGCTATCTTCCTAAAAAAATTACCACATAATCATTGTCAACATCAGTATCATTTTTTATTTTTACCATCTTGATTTCATTCCTCTTCCTTTAACTTCCAACACTTGAGGATGATGTAACAAATTTCAACATAATGGTGGAACTTGAAATCATGACTTTATCATTATTTTGATCACTTCCACCACTGTTGAATTTATTCATGGGGATCATTTTCATTAACTATTCTCTACCATTTATAGATACCATTTCTTTTATTTACATGAATTTTTTTGTTGGGGAATAAGTCCATCTTATTTCTTGTATGATTTTTTCTTAAAATTTTTGTATTTTCCATTTATATGGTCATAAATCTATATAGATAGAGGTTTATAAAAAACAAGACTAGAATATCTCAAATATTCATTAAAAATTATGCATCAATATTTTATGCAACATATCATTATGCATTATTATCAAATAATTAAGTTGACCAAAAATATCTATAAACATACTCATATTCTCTCACACATTGATATTTTCATTATAACATAGATTGAATTTTTATTTTATCAGGTTTTCCTTATTATCCTTGATTTTTACCAAATATATGTTTTCCACTTTTTCCAAAGAAAATGGGAATCATGTTCATTGGAATAATTTCACCAATTTATTGAATCATTTTAGAAAAACATTTTTATGGAGAAAAACCACTCTTTATAAATTGGTGGAGCACTTGAAGACATTTTCTTCTAAATAGATCTGTCATAGGTCATATTTGTCTCCAATTGTTATTTAATGGGAATATTTTTCACTATTGGTTCATTAATTGGATTTAAAAAATCATTAATATATATATGATATTCAATTTTTTGGTCATGATTACATTGTTAAATATAATTAATTTATTTATATTTATTATATGTTTTTCCAAAAAAGTTTTATGAATATCAAAAAAACTAATTTTATAAACACATCTGTAAAGATCTATATAGTGGAAATTGATTTACAGATCTCCTAAATCAGACTCAAAATGAGTGAGTGATTATATAAATGGTCAAAAAAATACAACAAAATTGTTGGAAGATTTTGTTCAAGAACATTAAATATTTTTCCCAGTCACTATAAAATATCCTTTGTTAATTTTCAATATTGATATGGTGTAAATTGTTTTCGAAACAAATGTGTGAAGAAAGTTTTTTTAGAAGTGGAATACACACATATTAATAAAAATATAAGGGAAATTCAAGTTGTTTAATAGTGTGACTACATCCATAGGAGATAGGAGCCACTCTATTTCATTATCTTAAGATCACTAATGGATGATACAAAACATTACCGTTATAAGATAAAACATATTAATTTAAATGTAAATAAAAATAATTGAGGTTATGGATTAATGAGTAGTACATTCCCCCTTACAATCCTTTTTTTCCATGTTGGTTTTAGAATATTGGAGACACCCAAAAATGGTCAAAAACAAAACATCAGATATTCCTATGACAACCCTTCTTTTTATTACAAATTAAACATGATTTATTACATAAAAATTCACTTGATACGACAAAGAAGATCGAGAGGTTTAGTGTCTTTGGGGATTGGGATCATTGCATAAAAACTTAAAGCATTAAATACAACATCTTTTTTGAAAACTTTATTGACATGACCACTATATTCTTTCATACTTAGCATTGCATGGGATAACCTGAGGACATGCATAAGAAATGGGTGAGCTATAAAGCCCAGTAAGGGAGTACACATGGAATAAAATGAGGAGTACAATACATGTTAGAAAATTGGTATATCAATAGAGAATAAGAAAAACATGAACATAAAGGCATGATAAAGGATGATAATCATAACATGGAAATATGGCAACAACACGTAACATGGAATTAGCATGAGCCAAGGCTCATTGCACATGGAGCATGAGTAAATCCTCATTGAACATAAAGTACGAGTAAACCCTCATTGCACTTGAATTATCATGATTCAACACTCATTTCACATGATGTATCATGATATTATACATTACCCAATGCATTGGAGCGCTATAAGGGCGCACCCTTCTTAAACATTTCATTTCATGCATAAGTGTGCCACATGGATCATAAAACATGGATTCATAAAACATAATCATTTATTCCAAGATAAAGGAATTTGGAATTTATAAATGAAGTTTTAAAATCAATAAGTAAATGTGCATAATGGTGAATACTCTTGATGGATAAATGGGCATGGTATTCACTACACAATGACATTTTCTTAGAAAATCAGTGCGATTTCGGTAGCATAACGGCGTGACATAAGAATTCATAAAAATGGTTAATGAGATATAAAGGGGTTACTCATCATATTTACATGTAATAGATAGTAATTAGGTCATATAGAAAGATGTCCCAACAATTTTACTAGAATTTAGATTCATGATACAAAAGTATTGCTTGAATGTAAAAGAGGAGAGAGAAGTTCCTTTCAGAATTTTCGGCATAGTAACCGGTGTACATGGGAGGCATTTAATGAGAGATAAAGGGTCTCACATAATTTAAACATAAATAGAGAAGTATGAGGGAGGTGTGAAACCATACCCCAACATTTATAATTGAAATTAAAAGGGAAAAACAACTTAATGAAAATTGGACAAAAATGAGAAAGGAAGAAAAAACCCTTACTTGGAAGTGTGCTTACAAAGGCTAGAGAGAGGCTTCTTGGGAGCTTGGGGCACCTTGGGAGGATTCTATAGAGAGTAGGGCAGAGTTTGGATGAACTCCAAATGCTTTTAGTGAGGAGGAAGTGGGAGCTTTGGTGGATTTATATTGGAAAGGTGAGGGAATTCTTTATTATTTAGGTTTGGGACCCCTTATATTAAATTAATCAAAACAACAAACCATCCCATGGATTTTACCCATGGTTTTTTGAAAAGGGAAGAGTAATATAATATTTTATAATTCCAAGGTCCGAACTTATTAAAATATTAGGTTTTATTATGTGGAGGTGAGTAACACTCCCGTGGAAATTAATTCAAAAAGACAAGGTGTTTAATAAGTCTTGAGGGGTCCATTAATGCTTTGAAAAGTAAGCCAAAAAAACCCAAAATCACATTATTTTAATGATAAAACATATATTGGCCGAAAATTGAGATTATAGTATTTTATTACATCACTATTGGGTCATTATTATGTCATAAAACACATTATATATTTAAACGGTATTTAATTTTTACTCAAAAATTTAACTGTCTCAGAAAATTATAAAAAATTCCCCATTGGATAATTTCGGCATCCTGATTCCAAAAATAACATTTATTTTATCTAAATAATTTTCTAAATATTTTAACTTTCACTTTTTAAATAAAAACTGACATTTATAAAAAATTCACGGGTTTTGACAAAAATGGATTTCAAACCATAATAAAAATTATAATTGCATTCATACAATTACATGATCATTTATATATAATAAAATTAATATAATAACAATAATAATAATATTTTATTCAAATATTATTTAATTCAAAAATACTTTAATTTAATAAAATATATTTCTTAGTTAAATAATAACTAAAAACACCATTTGTACTTTAAAAACTATTTACAATGTATCAATAATGACAAAAATTATATTCATTATTATATACAAAAATAATGTACATGAACATAGTACTATCGATTAGTTACATAACCACTTAAAACAGCCTTATAAGACCTATGGGTAAGGTGTGCGATGGTGAGAGACTCTTGGGGTGGCTTGGATAACATCGCTCAAGTGGTTATTTCTATCAACTTCCACTTCTCCCGTAGATGGTCCCGTTAGAGCTTGACATGGTGAAACATAGATTGGTCTTGGTCAAGAGAGAAGCCCAAGGACGCCACCTCTTTTTCGAGCTCCGATAAATGGGATTCGTATGGGGAAATTATACTAGATTAGGCCATCGCTTCCTTTGTCTAACTAAAATTGGATGTGTTAAAGCCCTATATTTATACTAATCATGTGATCACTGTTCAATAGCTATAAAAGTAACAGCCACAATTCTTATCATAAAACCAAAGAAGTTTACATTTCATAAAAACATTTTATATAAAGAGAAATTTAATAAGATCAAGAGGGATTTTCCATTAATGTGACTTTGGGTCGTTACAATATTCCCCCCTTAAGAAATTTCTCCCTCAAAATTTTCCTTTTCCCACACTAAAACAGATGTGGGTAACTCATCTTCATCACTTCCTCCGATTCCCAAGTTGCTTCTTCAAACTTGTGGTTTCTCTACAACACCTTGATAAGGGGAATTTCCTTATTTCATAGAACTTTTTCTCTACGATCTAAGATCTTCACTGGTTTCTCCTCATAAGAATGATCGTCTTCCAATTGCACCACCTCAGAAGAGAGTACATCTGAAGGGTTCGGTATGTACTTTTTTAAGAGGGATATGTGAAAGACATCATGTACTTTGGCCATAGTAGGTGGAAGTGCTAGTCGATAGGCCACAGCCCCGACAAGATCAAGAATATCAAAGGGCACAATGTACCTTGGACTTAACTTCCCTTTCTTTCCAAACCTCATGACCTTCTTCCATAGAGATATGCGTAGAAAAACCATGCCTCCAACTTTAAACTCAAGGTATCATCGATGATTATCTGCATAACTATTCTGTCGACTCTGGACTGCCTTGATATGCTGTTGAATGGTTTTCACCTTCTCCACCATTTCCTCGACAATTTCTGGTCCAAGCAGCTTATTTTCACTGAACTCATCCCATCATGTCGGTGTTCTGCACCTTTTCCCATACATGGCTTCATATTGTGCCATTTGGATGCTCGAGTGGAAACTGTTATTATAAGAGAACTCAGCCAGAGGAAGATGTTGATCCCATCCTCCTTTAAAGTCCATTGAGCACACTCTCACCATATCCTCAAGTGTTTAGATAGTTCGCTCGGATTGGCCATCAGTTTGAGGATGATAGGCTGTACTAAAGTTCCGTTCAGTATTCAGAGCATGTTGAAGACTCTTCCAATACATAGAGGTGAATCTTGGATCTCAGTCATACATAATAGATAGTGGTACTCCATGTAACCTTACCACTTCCTTGATGAATATCCATGCCAGTTGATCCAATGATAAATCCTCCCAAATAGAAATGAAGTGTCCAGTCTTTGTAAGACGATCCACAACAACCCATATTTCATTATTTCCTTTGGATTTCCACGGAGGTCCGGTGAAAATGTCCATGGTGATGTTTTCCCATTTCCATTCTGGTATGGGAAATGGTTGCATCATCCCCTTAGACTTCTGTCTCTCTTCCTTCACTTGCTAACACACTAGGAAATTTTATGTATATTCAGAAATCTCCTTCTTTATATTATCCCACCAAAATTTTTCTCGGAGATCTTGATACATCTTTGTGCTCCCTAGGTGAATAGAGAAATTTGAACTATGTGCATCATCCAAAAGTTCCTTCTTCATCTTCGAACTTGATAAAACACATATTCTTTTTCAAAACCACACAATTCCTTCATCATTAACATTAAACTCCGAGGATTTCCCTTTTTCGATAGCTCCCACTTTTTCTTGAATTCCCACATCATCATTTTTAGCATCCTTTAACCATTCCAAAAGAGACAGTTGAGCAATAATTTGTGAATGTATTGATGATGTTCCCTTCTCTATGATTCCCATGTCCATCTTCATCAAGTCTAAGATAATTGGATCCTTCTCAATTCTCATTATTGATAGAATTGTTGGATCCTTTCTACTTAGGGAATCGGCCTCCTTGTTCGCTTTCCCAGGGTGGTAATGGATTGAACAGTCATAATCCTTGATGAGCTCTACCCATATTCTCTGGTGCATATTAATCTATTTATTTGTAAATATATATTTAAGATTCTTCTGGTCAGTATATATCTCACATTTCTCTCCATAGAGATAATGACGCCAGATTTTCAAGGCAATGATCACCGCCGCCAACTCCAGAACATGCGTTGGATAGTTTCGATCATGGATTTTCAACAGCCTTGAGGCATAGGATATCACTTTATCATTCTACATCAGCACACATCCTAAGACCTTTTTCGAAGCATCACTGAATACCACTAAAAGCTCCCCACTTGTGGGGAAAGTGAGCATGGGCATAGTGATAAGCCTCCTTTTCCACTCCTTGAAGCTTTCTTCTCATTCATCACCCCCAAAAAAACATTACTCCCTTTCGAGTTAGCTTGGTAAGAGGGTTGGACAATCGTGAGAAATTTCTCACAAATTGTCAATAAAATCCAGCTAACCCCAAGAAGCTATGGATATCTGTTACCGATGTTAGCCTCGACCATCCCTCAATTGTATCTGTTTTGGAGGGATCCACAGATATCCCACTACTTCTGATGATATGGCCTAAGAATGAGACCTCCTTCTACCAGAACTCACACTTGTTCTACTTTCCATAGAGCTTCTCCTTGCGCAAAGTCTCTAGTACAGTTCTTAAATTCTCCCCATGATCCTCCTTGGTTTTGGACTATATTAGAATATCATCTATAAAGACTACCACAAATTTTTCTAGGTAATCTCTAAAGACTCTATTCATAAATTCCATGAAGATTTCTAGAGTATTGATGAGTCTGAAAGGCATTACTATGAATTCATAGTTCCTGTATCTTGTACGAAAATCCGTCTTGGGGATATCTTCCTTCATCACCCTTACTTGATAATATCCCAACCGCAAATCTAACTTGGAGAAGAATTATTCTCCACACAGTAGATCAAACAAGTCATCAATTCTTGGGAGAAGATACTTGTTCTTTATCATGATTTTGTTATGTTCACGATAATCGATGCAAAGCCACATTGACTCATCCTACTTCTTGACAAAGAGGACTGGTGCACCCCATGGTGAAGCACTTGGGCGTATAAACCCTTTATCCATATTCTCATGTAGTTGTTTCTTCAGCTCTTCAAGCTCTACAAAATCAATTCTATGTGGAGTCTTGGATATTGGTAAAGTCCCGGGTATAAGTTCAATTGAGAATTCAACATCCCTTCTAGGAGGAAGACCAGGCAGTTCCTCGGGAAACACTTCATCGAATTCACTCACAATAGGAATTTCTTTAAGGATGGTTTCTTCCTTGGACTCAATCATCTCAGCTAGATACGCATGCTCATAAGGCAGTAATATCTACTCTTGAGATGATGGAGCTAAATGAGATTCATCTTCCTCCTTACACTTGTAAAGAATCAAGGGACGATTCACCATATGGAGTGTGATTTCCCTCTCCTGGAAATTTATGTTGGCTCAATATAAGGAAAGCCAATCCATGCCAAGAATTGCATCAAATTCCACCAGAGGGAGTATAACGAGGTTCGCCGAGAAATTCAATCCACAGATTATAATAAGGGAGGACTTATATTCATGGGATACAATGATTTCCCATTTTCCGTACTCACCGACATGTTTACTTCCATGATTTGTGGTGGTGCTGGGATTGTTCTACTAAACTTTCGTGATATAAAAAAATGAGTAGAACCAGAATCAAAAAGTATGTTCGCTATTCTTGAATGAATAACTAGCATACCTATCACCACTTAGTTTTCGGGGTTCACTTCGGCAGAAGTGATGGAAAAAACTCTTCCTTTATACCTTGGAGGATGTTGGTTGTCTCCAAAAACCCTTGGATTAGGGCACTAATTTGCAAAATGACCTGGTTCTTTGAATTTGTAGCATTGAACAACACGTTGAGGTTCGAATGGAGTGTTAC
This sequence comes from Viscum album, assembly GCA_963277665.1. Taxonomy (NCBI): domain Eukaryota; kingdom Viridiplantae; phylum Streptophyta; class Magnoliopsida; order Santalales; family Viscaceae; genus Viscum; species Viscum album. Next base: position 580,436,604 of record OY728158.1, read on the forward strand.
TCTCCTCTGTCACAGCCATGGGTATTTCTTGTTTATAGTTAACAGCTAGGTGCCCTTCTCTTCCACACCTGAAGCATTTCCTCATCCCCTTAAGGCAATTTCTAGGGTGCTTCTTTCCGCACTTTTGGAAAGTGGGGTGCTTGATCTTCTTAGCACCGTTGGATTTATCCATCGGCCCACCAGCATTGAAGTCCACCTTATGCTTCTTATCCCCATGATACCCCTATGATTCTCCAATCTCCATTTCAACATTGAGGGCACATCAGACAATTTCCTCATAGTTGTCGAAGTCACTGATCACTAATGCTTTCCCTAGTCTAGGCTTAATCCCACCAAAGATGCGGTAAACCTTGCATTTGGGGGTAACGACAAAGCCGAAAGCGTATCCTGAAAGCCTTGTGATGTTTTCCTCATACGCTCCAATAGATTATTTGTCTTTTTTCTTGAGGGAATGGAATTCCCTTTCCATCTTAAGTCGTAGGGTGCGTAGAAAATATTTATCGAAAAACATCTTCCATAAATCCTTAAATTCCAATTCCTCGATATCCTCCTCAGGCTTCGTATTTTTGATCAACGTCTACCATTGATCAGCTTCACCCTCTATATGATAAGCTGCCAGGAGAACCTTCTCTTGTTCAAAACATTGAAGGATGGAGAAGATATTTTCAATGGAGTTGATCCATTGTTCAGCGATCGTGGGATCGGATGATCCACTAAAAGTAGGAGGCCTTTGCCTCATAAAGCTCTCGATAGCCACTTGTTCTTTCTTAGGGGGGTTTGGATGTTCCCCTTGACCCGAGTTTCTATTCAATGCTTGAGTTATCTGAGAGAGAAGCGTCACAAAGTTTTCAATTCCTGCTCCCATTGGATTGGGCATCTCATTAGTACAGTCATCACACTGATCTTCACATCGGTTGTTAGCCTGAGTCCTCCTATTACCGGCCATTGGCTGGAATAAAAGGAATGTTAGGGTTAACACATAAAGGGTAATCTAAAGACAAATTTTGATGAATTATAAATAAGCTTTCATTTCCTTAACTCATGAGTCTATAGGCTTCAATCTAGGATTTTCATGATCTACTTTCTAACGTATATTCTTAGGGGCATTTTTTTAATTCCCTTAATAAGGGTTCATACTAAGCTTGTGAATTTACCAAATCATATCCCCTGGGAGTGTCGTAACCATGAGTGCAGAAAGGCCCATTGTTGTGCAGCGGTTCCCATTCGAGTCTAGCTCAAAGCAGTGTTTTTGGGTTTTACCCCTAGGATACATCTGTGTCAGAGCTGCCTCTACCTGCTCGTATCCAGACAGGGATGTATTTTCTTGACAACCCAGTTACTCAATACTCACCAAAACATAGGGACGTTTTTATTGTACTTAGACTTGTATCTAAAGCTTTACTAGGGTTTTCTAATCTTATTCCCAAAAATAACCAAACCCATCCTTTGATACCAACTATGACAACCCTTCTTTTTATTACAACATAAACATGATTTATTACATAAAACTTCACTTGATACAAAAAGAAGATCGATAGGTTTAGTGTAATAGGGTCTTAGTATCATTACATAAAAACATAAAACATTAAATACAACATCTTTATTGAAAACCTCATTTACATGACCACTGCATTCCTTCATACTTAGCATTGCATGGGATAACATAAGGACATGCATAAGAAAAGGATGAGCTATAAAGCCTAAAAAGGGAGTACACATGGAAGAACATGAGGATTAATATACATGTTAGACAATAGGCATATCAATAGAGAATAAGAAAAACATGAACATAATGGTATGATAAATCATGATAATCATAACATGGAAATGTGGCAACAACACTTAACATGGAATTAGCATGAGCCAAGGCTCATTGCAGATGGAGCATTAGTAAATCCTCATTGCACATAAAGCAAAATTAAACCCTAGCTGCACATGAATTAGCATGAGTCAACACTCATTGAAAATGATGTATCATGATACTATACTTTACCCAATGCATTGGAGCGCTACAAGGGTGCACCCTTCTTAAGCATTTCATTTCATGCATAAGTGTGCCACATGGATCATAAAACATGGATTCATAAAACATAATCATTTATTCCACAATAAAGGAATGTGGAATTCATATATGAAACTTTAAAATCAATAAGTAAATGTGCATAAAGTTGAATACCCTTTATGGATAAATGGGCATGGTATTCACTACACAATGACATTGGCTAAGAAAATCGGTGTGATTTCGGTAGCGTAATGGCGAGACATATGAATTCATAAAAATGGTTGATGGGAGATAAAGGGGTTCCTCATAATATTTACATGTAATTGAAAGTAAAGAGTTCATATAGATACATGTACCAACAATTGTAATGGAATTTATATTCATGATACAAAAGTATTTCTTGAATGTAAAAGAGGAGAGAGAAGTTCCATTCGGAATTTTCAGCATAGTAACGGGTGTACATGGGAGGCATTTAATGAGAGAGAAAGGGTCTCACATCATTCAAACATAAAGAGGGAAGTATGAGGGAGGTTCAAAACCATACCCCAACATTTATAATTGAAATTAAAAGGGAAAAACATCTTAAATAAAATTGGAAAAAAATGAGAAAGGAAGAAAAAACCCTTACTTGGAAGTGTGCTTCCAAAGGCTAAAGAGAGGCTTATGAGAGGCTTCATGGGAGATTGGGGCACCTTGGGAGGATTATAGAGACATTAGGGTGGAGTTTGTATGAACTCCAAAGGATTTGAGTGAGGATGAAGTGGGAGCTTGGGTGGGTTTATATAGGAAAGTTGAGGGAATTCTTTATTATTTAGGTTTGGGACCTCTTATATTAAATTAATCCAAACCACAAACCATCCCATGGTCATTGTCCATGGGTTTTGGAAAAGAGAAGAGGAAAATAATATTTTATAAGGCCAAGGTATAAACATATTAAAATATTAGGGTTGATTATGTGGAGGTGAGTCACACTCCCATGGAAATTAATTTAAAAAGACAAGGTGTTTAATAATTCTTGAGGGGTCCGTTAATGCTTTGAAAAGTAAGCCAAACAAACCTAAAGTCACATTATTTTAATGTAAAAACATATATTGGACGAACATAAATATTATAGTATTTTATTACATCACTATTGGGTCATTATGATGTCATAAAACACATTATATATTTAAACGATATTTAATTTTTACTCAAAAATTTGACTATCTCATAAAATTATGAAAAATTCACCGTTGGATAATTTTGACATCCTAATTCCAAAAATAACATTTATATCATCTAAATAATTTTCTAAATATGTAAATTTTTACTTTTAAAATAAAAACCGACATTTATAAAAAATTGTCGTGTTTTGACAAAAATGGCTTTCAAACCATAATAAAAATTATAATTGTATTCATACAATTACATGATCGTTTATATATAATAAAATTAATCTAATAATAATAATATTTTATTAAAATATTATTTAATTCAAAAATCCCTTAATTTAATAAAATAGATTTTTTAATTAAATAATAACTAAAAAACCATTTGTACTTTAAAAACTATTTACAATGTATCAATAATGACAAGAAATTATATTCATTATTTTATAAAAAAATAATGTACATAAACATAGTACTATCGATTAGTTACATAACCCCTTAAAACAGCCGCATAAGACCTAAGGGTAAGGTGTGCGATGGTGAAAGACTCTTGGGCTGGCTCGAATAACATCGCTTGAGTGGTAATTTCTATCAACTTCCACTTCTCCCGTAGACGGTCCCATTCGAGCTTGACATGGTGAAGTTCAGCTTGGTCTTGGTCAAGAGAGAAGCCCAAGGATTCCACCTCTTTTCTGAGCTCTGATAAATGGGCATCGTATGGGGAAATTCTACTAGATGAGGTCATCCCTTCCTTTGTATAAGGAAAATTGGATGTGTTAAAGCCCTATATTTATACTAATCATGTGATCACTGTTCAATGGATATAAAAGTAATGGTCACCGTTCTTATCATAAAACCAAATAAGGTGACATTTTATAAAAACATTTTATATAAATAGACATTTAATAAGATCAAGAGGGATTTTCCATTAATGAAACTTTGGGTCGTTACATTCCTAGTTATATACTCTCCCTGAATTGTTAGTATCCCCGATATTATTCTATGTAATAACACTAAAAATGATAATTTATTTATGTTATTATATTTTTTACTTCATCGATATAAAAAAATATAGTGGATTTGTTAAATATTTTTATTCAGTTGATTTTCTATTTTTATTTTATTTTTTATCTATTGTTGATGTGTTGTATTCTATTATATTGGAACATGGTTCTTAGAGAACATTTTAATCATATATAGGATATTAGTACATTAGTTTTAAATTGATACTACAAAAAAGGAATCATAAAAGTGATCTTAATCATTGATTTTTGTATATATATTTGTATGTATAGATGCACCTTTGTAAGAAAGAATAATTTGGAGAGCTTATTTTTATTTTCCATTTCCTTATAATTTTATTCTGAAAGATATGCAAGTTCATATGAATGAGTGGGTCCATCAAAAATGGAAAAATATATTGGTCAATTGGGATCAAATTTTATATAATTTTTTGTTTCTAACAAAATAATTAATCTTGGATAGCATTTGTTGTCCTATTTTCTAACCTATATCATCTCTTATATTATGTTTCTAATTATTTCATAATAAGAATTCATGTGATTATTTTTTCAATAAGATAGGTCTTAATAGATTGAATCATATAAATAATCATTTTCATTTCATAAATTAATTAATATTATCCTAAAACTTTTTATGTTGAATTGGTTATTATTTTTATAATGAAATATTTGTTGGGTTTTGTTTATGATATATTTTTTTCACTGGTTAAATATATTTTTTTTATATTTTATACATTGAATAATTATTAAATCCTATAATTATTTTTCTGTGGTTTAATTATTTTGAATTATAAAAAAATTAAATTTTACTCCACTAATTTAATTAAATTTTTTTGTTTGAATCATTGTTATAAAATTAGGTAGTATGTATTCTATGCTTCAAGATGTTGTAATATAATATATTTACATTATAAATTTTGAATTTAAATTTTTATTTATTAATATTCTTTTCTTAAATTTTATATTTTGAAATTAGTAAATAAAATTATTTTCATTTATATTTGTTTTCTAGGAATTTATGTTTTTCTAGTATGAAAATAAAAATCATTACTTTTTATTTTTCAATGAAATAATTCCATATTTAATATACTCTTGTTTTATTCAATATGTAGGATATTCTATGGCCATCATAACCCCCTACAATAATTTATATTTTTAATAAATAATATTAATTGATATTTATTATATAAAAATTTTATGTAATGTTTTTATTATAAAAAAATATTGTATGTGTTTGAATAATATATATTTACCGATATATATATATATATGAATATGTATTCATACATATGTAAATTTTTATAGTTTTAAAATCACTCGTCATATTTTTAGTTGTATTTTAATTATTAATATTAATTTTTATTGAATATATTTATGTTTTAATATGTTTTTTTAATTAATATTTTCAATTTTAAAAATTTATTAGTCATTTTATATTCAGAAAATTTAATTTAATTTTTTTTATTTTTTTTAAATTATATAAATATCGTTATGTATGTTGACATAAATTTATCTAGATATGAGAGTTTGGTGTATGATTTCTAGAACCTTTTGGTGGTTTTAGTCAGGAAGCATCTAGTGTTCATCTTCTTAATTCTAAAAAAATTATTTGTTGTGAAACATTCTACTGGGTTTCTACAACCATTTTGCCATCAATTTTTCATTTATAATATATAGGAGAAATTTTATAATATTTTTAAAATATTATTTTATCAAATAAGGAAAATATTATTTTTTGTTATAAAACCATTTTTGGTGATGAAAATTATCACAATATCATACCGCGTCTGCTAGTTAGACTATATATTATCCAATTTAATTATAATTTTTGGTCTTTTATAAAAAATTTGAAATGTTTTTGGAGTCTGAAAGAATATTGTTCTATTACAGAAATTGAAATATGTATATTTTCTTTTGAGAGTTTCTTTAGAGTGGAAAAATTAAAATTTTATATAGTCAAACCTAGCTTCTTTTTATAATCATCTCTCTATAATTTATTAATAAACATATAATGGTATGTGTATTTTACATTTAGATTTTATGAAAATTGTATTTATTTTATTAATTATACATTAGTGGGGACATGCATTTTTACCCATATAAACAACCCTAAATAAAGTTTCGCGTTTCATTAATCTCAAAATATATTGTTCACCATTAGGTATAATTTTTCATGAATTAAATAATGATTAATTTACCACACATTTATTAAATTAATCAATTAATTAATTATCCATTACTTGTGTTGTTTTTCATAATTTAGAGATAAATAATGGTATATTACAAACCATAGCTTGAGTTGTCAATCCATCAGCACAGTATTTTCCAAGACATTATTTTTCATTTAATATTGTCATAACTGATACTGGCGTATGGTCCAATCATGGGTCTTTTTTTCAATAAATTAAACTTATTTAAATTAATCACTCTATTGAAAATAGAACTAGGTGAATAATTTTAGAGCATTTGTATATGTTATGGATGTCCCTTTGAGGTAGGATCTCAAATAATATTTTGATTTAGTTCATACCTCATCATTGTTGTGTATTGATCTAGTATATATTTTAACTAAGATGATAGATAAATATTTATTGAAAATAGTATTTTGGATCTATCTTCCTTGGGAGGTAGTGAGTAGGATTCCAGTTAGAGAACTACCCTTGTCTTTTTGTTTTATTTTACCTAATTTCATGTACCTAAAAGGATATGTTCTCTTTGAAAATAACCATTTTAGTGTCTCTTTCCATGGTGTAAATAACATTTAAAAAATTGTGTATTTGGTAGTCGAATGTGAACTTTGTTTTCATGGTGAGGAGGGGAATCAAATCTATTGTAGCGAAATATAATGATGGTATTATGGTTGATGGTGGTGGACCGTAAGGTGTTGATGAGATTCTATGAACATGTTGTCATTTTTGAGCCATAGTGGGTGTCTAGTCACATAAGGGTGACTATATAATGTTTTTGTGTTAAAATGCATCATCTAGAGAAAAAATGTAAATCAGGAGTGGTGGAATGTTGTGGAGCGGATTAAAGGATGAAATTTTAACGGTTGACTGGTGATGGATAGCTATGATGGATCCTGGTCAAGGTTTCCAAACTCAATATTCATCTTTGATTCATTCTATTCCAGTTTACTCCATACACAAACATTACTCCTAGACACATAAGAGTTTACATTGACATGTTTCATTATTGGGAGTTATATTTTGATCAATGTTATCTTGGATAGTATCCACGTGATATGAAACCAATGTATTCTATGATAAACTTATAGAATTAACTTGTACACTTAAAATAATCCAAAATTTTATTATTGAGTATTTCTAAAAATGAGTTTTGAAGCTATTAGACTCATTAGGTTGGTTAGACTCACAAACTTTTAAGATTTTATAAGTAAACTCATGAGTTTGAAAAATATGATCATAAAGAGGGAAAATAGTGAGTTCAAGAAACATGTTGGTTTTACTACATATTTATTAAATAAAGAAGATATTGTTAAAAATTGGTTAAAATAAAATGTTATAAATGCAGTGGGGGTAGTTTCTTCGAGAACACAAGTGTTAGTGAATTTGGACACATGGATAGAAAAATTAATGACACATCTAGACCATAAGGGATAACATGATACATGGTACACTAAATAAATCATTAAGAGAGTTAGTAAATAGGTGTGGGTCTTTCATGTCATTGAAAATAATTTATATATTGATAAAAATATATTTATTCCCAAGAGTGTTCAAATTTGATCTGTGAATAAAATTTATTATTAGTTTTTTCACATTGATCATGTTTCTGATATAAATTATACCAATTAAAAGAAATTATAAGGCTAATTTGGTATTCTAATATATTCTAAAAACTACTAAAAACAATTTTTATCAGTGCTAATATATGACCTTCATTAGTTCTCTTAAAAGTATTGATACAATCCATTTTCCATTATCAGTATGAAAAAAATGATAATTGATACAAACATGTTCTTATCAGTGTTAGTTTATACGTGATGAATTAAAATTTTTATCAATACTATAATCTATCACTAATAAAACATTATGTATGAAAAATATTCTGGAGTGACAAGAAACACACTAATTGGAAGAAAAATATGAAACATATGAAAATTTTACATCAGGTGAAGAAAAATATGAACCCAATGAAGAATTCACATGATTATTGATAAGAACAAATAAATAATATGAACATCATAAAGTATATGACTTCAAACATGATAATAAAAAATATTATATCTAAACATTAAATTTATAAAAAAATATTATATAAACATTGAATGAATACCATATATTTCAAAAAATATCTCAATATTACATTTCAAATCATAATTTGGTCCCTCAAAACTAAATGTTGTTATTTTTTTTGATGTTTCTCATGACTTTTATCTAATAGTGATGTTTTTGAGACCAAACACTGATATAAAAAGTAATTTAGGGTTTTTTTGGGGAGTGGGATATAAAAATTATGATGGAAAATTTTCAATCATTATCACTGGTTTCTATAAATTTTTGAAAAAATGGATTTAATGAACACATTATAAAAAGTCACTGATAAAGGGGAACTTTTAAAACCATTTTTAATAATAGTTACTCTAATGTTGATTAAAACATTATATGAGAATAATTTCTACGGTTCCCCTTAACATGTTTTCCCAATTACATCATAGTGGTCCCTTGCGTTCGATTATTTGAAGAACCTATGTTAATGAAACTTATAAAAGAATATTTTGATATAAATTTGTAATGGGTAAATAAAATGACTATTATGATAATCATCGAGAATTATTATATTTCAGTAGGACCCAATATCATGATAGTAATTACAATCATTCATATTGATATGTGATTCAGAATGATTTCAGGGGGAAACAACTAGATGACAAAGATTTTATGCCTGCGGTAGTCATGGGACCTCTATTTTGAGAGAACTAATAGAATATAATGTGATTATATCACTCACTAAAAAACAAAAAATTCAACCCTATCCATTACACTCACACAATTTCTTCCTTGTCAGACCACACATAAAGTATCCCCTATTAGATCACACGTAAACTTTCCCCTACCACTAAATGATTCGTTAAAATTATAGTCTCACCCAAACTCTATTATAGATGGTTCTTCATTCCCCTAACACTCACTTCTATCTCTCTTATGCCACCATCAATCCTCTTTTGAAAATTGTTGTCGTTCCCTACTCCATTTTCCCACTTGATCGTTCCTCTCTTCCACCTCAAACCAAAATAATGGTGTCTTATTCAACCACTATAGAAGATGTTCTTTTCATTAATTTTAAAGTAATTTTAAGTCTTAGGATAAAACCCCTCATGAATCATTTTTATAGAAATTTATTAATTTTTGTAAAATTGGGTTATGTGGGTATTTAAGGATTTAGGGTGTTTAAACAATTCAAATTTCATTTTTAAAACTCATATTTTTTTAATTCCAAGTCATTTTGAAATAAATTTTTATATTAATTTTTTTTCAATGTCTATGATACTTGATTAAAATATAAAATAAATTCTCTCAGTTTATAGTTTTAAAATTATTGGTTTCAATGTGTTGAAATAAATTATTCAATATTTCAATTTAAACAAATAAATGGTATCCAAACGTCATATTTTTAACTATTTTTATGATTAGAATTAGGAATTACATTTATCCATGTTATAATTAAATTTATTTAAAAATTTAATAAAATATTTAAATAAAAAATACTTTAAAATTATAAATGTGATATATTTTTTAGTTGACTATATATTATTAAAATAAATTATTGAAAATATTTTGAGAGTAAAATAATTAAATTTATAAAATTTATTTCAGTTTTTTTGTCTAAATTGATATTAATTTTTAATTATTAAATATTATGTTTGTTGACCCCATTCTGGAATAATTATTGGGCTATATTTATATATATATACACATACACACACAAATAATATGTGGGGGGGGGATTTAATATATGTGTATATGTTGTAACTCGAGTCACATTGAGAGGGGTGAATAGGGGAGTTATTGGATTTAACCTTTTTCACCTCATCACTTTAATTTCAGATTGTGTCCTTATGTTATAAGGAATTATATTAAATGTACATATTTATATAATGAACCACATAAAATACCATGAACATGAGAATAAAGTAAAACCTTTTTTTACATATAGTTTTTTACTTCATTCGCCTGCACCGGGATACATTCAAGGAGCATAAACAATTAATTATGAAAGTGTACCAAATATCCACTATAAAATAACTAATTTGGTGTATAAAAGATTTAGGATAAGTCAAACCTCACCAAGGCTCATGGGTTATACAATTTGGGTGAAGTCAATCTTCCCCAAGTCTCACTACATATATAATAATTTATGGAATACATCACTGCCTCACCAGGATATCACAATTATCCCACATTACCCACTTCACTAGAACATAATAGTTTATAGTCATATATGTGTCATAAAAGAGAATTTTAGTTTTAAACTACATCATAATTATAGATATGATTCTCTAATATATACTATGTGTTTAACTCAATTCTATATTCATATACAATGAAATTATAATGAGAACTGTTTAATCACTATTAATAAAACCAACTTCCCATAATTGTAAAATTTTATATAAAATTACAATAAAATAACTATCCACTTCCTAATATATATAGATATGTATAGCACAATACACTTCCAAAAATAGTCTTTAATATAATAAAATCCAGTATAAATTTAATCCTCTTAAATTTAGATATTCATTGATTCTCATACTATTTAATAGCTTTCTTTTTCCTCCTTATACCTTCTTGGTATTATATATTCATTTCTTATATTTTTTTCTTAGTTCTGTCAATATGTTTTCTCCTTTTTCCTATCACAAATTTTTTATATAGATGTAATGTTAGTAATACTATCTTCATATTATTTTATTCATATAAATTCATAAAATCATTAGAATATTATTTCTATAATTTTTTCCACTATGATTTTAACAATATTTAATTCTCAACTGAATCATGTGAATCTATCCTCAAGATCTATTACAAATTCAATTATCAATAAAAACATATAATTAAATAATTTTTCCCCCAGTATATTCCAAGATTATCATGTTTTTTTCTTTAATTCTTCCAAAAAAACTCTATATTATTTTTCTTTGTGTTCGTTCTCATTAATCATGGAATGAACATACAATTATAGCATGGAAACATCCAAATATAGATGTATTATCAATAATATTTTTCAATCGATAATGTAGATCATATTTCATGGTTATCTAATGAATTATTCTATAATGAAACTTATGTATTCACTTTAGTTCTTATTTATTATCTTGTTAACCAATACATATCACGTGGTTTCCATTATGTGTATTCTTTGTAACCTTTATATATTGGGTTTTTTTAATTCTTACATGTAACATATACTTGTCATCTTGGTTACTATTACATATTTCTTGGACACTATTATGTATTTTCAATTTTTCTTTATGTTTTAACCATTAAATAAAGACTTTTACATATTGTCTTGGAAACTTTTAGGTATTATCTTGGTTACCTTTACATATCAAACTAGTTACCTTTACATATTGGTACAGTTACTTTTTCACATAACTATGTTTTCATTTTTGTATGAGACCTTACTATTTTTTCTAGGATTTATAAATTTAAATCCTTCTTAATAGAATTCATCCCAACCATCTCCATCCATTATCAATCCATCAAAAACATATCAATAAATCATCAGATATATTCACATTTTATCCAATGATATAAATCCATTCCCTTGATATATAGTCATATAAAGGAGTATTCATCATTTATAGTTGTGTAGTAAATAAATCCAACCCATGTGATTGAAAAAAAATTTTCTTAAAACATATTGGAAACATTCATCCTTTATCATCCATAAATTATAATCAAACCTTAGTGATTGTCAACAAATCAAATACTCAACCCCTTTTTTGTATTAGTATATATATATATATATTATTAATTAAAATATATTAGTGAAATATATATCGGTTAAACATATAATATTAACATATATATTTCAAAATATATTTACTTTACTCACTAAATAATAGTCCTTTTAATTAGTTAATTTTATTATTATTTATGTTTTTAACAAGTACTTATTATGTTATAATTTTCATCATGATAGAATGGTTTGTGTTATTTTTTTACACTATTATAAATAATGAATAAATAATATAAAATTTATTTTATAATAATACATAGTATTTATTTTTTGTTAAAATCATGGAATAAATTGTTATTCATTTTTACGATTTTATTTTTATAAAAATTTTATTGTTTATATATATATTTTTTTTATTTTATTGTAATGTCAACTGAAGAAGTGTCTTTTTTATATTTTAATAATTTTTTTCTATAGATTTTGATATGTAGATGAGATATATTAACCTAGAAAATGAACTCTTTCTAAGAATTTTGAGTCAATTAGACAATTTATTGATTTTATTAATGTATTCTAAATTTATTTGACCATTTGACCATGTATAGCTTTTACAAGAAAATACATATCATTAAATAAGATGTTGTAAAAGAAATCATGTTTCATAGTTGTTTTTTAAAAACCAATAAGGCATTGAAATAATATGGGGAATATAATATTGTATTTTTCGATCAAAAGTTTTATCTATAGATGTTGATATGATAAAATTGTATTTTGTTGAATATAATTCTTAATGAAATGATATGTCCATTTCAACCTAAATAGTGTATCATTGAGAATGAAGACACTAGCAGGAGTAATCCTAATTCTGGAGTAGATAAGAATCATTGAATCTCTTGATTATGTGCATGATGAGTTTTATTATTTCTATACTATATTTAGTGAATTTTCATTTTTCATAGATTTTTTATACTTAAATAGAATGAATTAGTGACCAAACACCCCCATTTAATATGTATTTGGAACTATTGTAGAAGTTTCTTCCTATTAGAGTGATGATTCTGTAGTTGTACTTAAAAACATATAAGTTGATCAATAACCTTGGTTTCACATATGATAATATTTATGTGTACCCAAACAACTATATGTTATCAAAAAATATAATATAAATATCAGTATTTGTACTACATTTAGATCACCTAGGTTGAAAGAAAAATTATATTAATAAAATTTGTTATAGTATTTCTCATATGGTCCTCGACTACTATAAGTATATCTTTATGAATATAATTCATTACTTCCCATTAAAAATTCGGTTGAATAGATTATTTATATCATTAAAAAAATCGATACTGCTGATTTTAAATTTAGAGAGAATAAAAGAGGTTGATATGTTAACTCACCTAGACTATTACTTGGTATTTAAGGATTATTATAGAGACACTCATAATATTCCCATGAAGTTCATAAAATTCAATTGGGATTGGAAACTGATGGTCTTAACCCATTCAATTCTATAGATGGTGTAAAAAATTGTGCATCCCATTTGTGATGGTTCTATAAAACATTCTCAAATGGTTATTTATAAGGAAACACTTTTTCTTACATTCTAATCATATTTATATAACTATAGGATCCATGAATAAAATTTATATTTATATTCATCCATTTATTGATAATATGAGGGAATTTTGGGAAGACAATTTATTGAGTTTTCGTTTAGAGGATAATAAATTTTTTAGACTTAATGTTAATTGTTACGATCAATTAATAACCTCTAATAATATGTCAAATTATTAGGTATGGGTAAAAAGGGAGAATTTTCCAATTTTATTGCAAGAAAACTAGGAAACAAACATCTCTAAATAACTATAAAAAATAGCTATACCAATGTTAGAGATGTTTTCTTCCACTACTATATATGTTCGTAAAAAGAAGTGTGACATTTAATGGGAATATAGATCATATACTATAAAGAAAATAATTTATTTGGCTCATATTTTATAATAACAAAGTCCATAAATCATTATCCTAGTGTATTATTTTTCGAATTGTGTTGTCTTCTCTTTTTTTATTCATTCATGCTATAACTAGAAACTCATATAATAATTGGAAGAATAAAATTATTTTCATCAAATTTCCTTATTGGAAAAATAATATTTTAACGTGTTATTTCAATACTATATAAATTGTTCAAAAATGTGTGTGATAATATAGTATACATATTTTTGGGTATCTTGGGGAAATCGAAGGACAATACCTACACATGGTTTGATTTTCAATAAATTGCATTGAAAAAACCATTACATTTATCATTGGGTGGGTTATAGTGTTGAGTTGTAGACATACATTGCTATAATTGTTTTAAAAAACATAAAAGGATTTATTTAGTTTTTAAATTAGCTTTATTTGGTTTATTTTATATTTATTAAATGTTCTATATAAACCTATTAATTTAATAACTAATAGCCTATGTTATTTCCAAATACTATTTGTATAAGGATTCATGAAAATATTATAACATTAATTATTTCAAAATACTAATGGTTTAATGTCTACTAAAATATCCATATCAATGTAGTTGCATTGAATGACATCATCAGTGGATATGGAAATACCTTAATCCCATTGGAAAATTAACAGTAATCTGGTATAAATACTTTTGTAATGGACTCTAATTTTTGTGGAATCTGACCGTTAGAGGATCATCTATAAATAGAGATTCACCTAATGTATTAGAATAGAACAACAATGGAAACTATCTAAAATATAAATTCACTTAAATTATTTAACGTCTTAATAACAAAGAGTGGTTATGATTTTTTATCGTTATTAGTGTTTGTTAAAAGATATTTGAATGTGAATATTCATAATAAAATCCCTCAATGTTATTTATTTTTGTTGTCGTCTTACAGATCCTATTGATTGGGGGATTCCAGTGTAGGGATGATAAATATGATCTATTGGTTATAATTGTTGGTATATTGAGATATTGTTTATAGAAGAATATTTTCCAAGATGTAGGGTTTATTTATGTTGGATCCAACAGATCAGGCTGATCAAGGGCTTCTAGGGTGTAGAAGATAGATCAAATATTTAGGAATAAATAGGTAGATACATTTTGATAGTTTTATAATCATATATACCTTGAATCATATTTAGAATTCCCAATGTCATTTGGGTATAATTATAGTTTATAATCTCCTTTATGAAGTATTTATTTTTTAAATAAATAATGTTTTTTTGTTTTAATTTACCTTTGTTTAATATCTAAATGATAAATATAAAATACTAATGGTTTTATTTTTCAACTGTTTATCATATATCCATAGGTAGTTATAAAAGTTTAATGATTTTAGTTTTTTATTATTACTCTAGTTTGTTTTGTGTATATCAACAATACATATTACTTGTAGATTTAATATTTTATAAGGATTAAATTTTTTATTTTCTCTAAAACTATAATTTATCCCCTCTTTAATTGTGTTTTTCTTATCTTATATTTTCCAATATTTGATATTAAAAAAAGTTCTACAACTCAAACTGAATATTATTTTTTTCTCCTTGATTATCAGTTACTTTACTATAATTTCATTTTCAGTTTCTTTACACCTAACATTGTGTAGATAATTATTTTTTTAAAAACGAAAGTAATTTTTATATCTAACATTGAAAATATTAATATATAATGATAACTTATTATTTATGGAAATGGTTATAAATGCAAGAGAGTTTGTATGGAATAACATTTTACTAAAAGTGTAGTAGAGAATTATATTTTTCTTACTGGAAGTTAAAAAGCACTAGATAATGAAGTTTCTACATTTCAATAGAATATATGAATGAATTTCAACAGATTTACAAAGTTTTAAATGCACTTATTTGTTCAAATAAATGGAATATCTATAGTCAAATTTCTTATTTATGAACTATTTATGGAATTTTACAAAATTATAAGTTACTCCCTTTGGATAATGAAAGTTTCTTAAGACTAATTGTGTTTTCCTAAGAGAATATTATTAGGATATTTTATTTTAAATATGTTGAATGTGTTTCCAAAATGAATCGAAGACTAATGAGAGTTATTAATATTTTATAATCACTATATAATAATTAAATTTTACATGATCAAATTGTATATATAGTTTTTGATATTCATTATAAGGATTTGGAATCTATAATAACTGTTACTAATGATACAAAAAAAATTATAAATCTAGTCCTTGAAGATTTAATTAGAACCTCGATATAGTATGAAATTTGGAAAAAAACATTTTTTGAAAAAGATAAAATTTTACTTTTTTTAATTTTTCAATCACCAGATCATCAAATAAAAGAGATTGAAAATAATAAAATATAAGAGAAATTCAATAAAAAAACTTTGATGTTATAGAAAGTGAACAGTTGGATAGTGAACATGATTGCACATAAATAAATATGTTCAACAAGATATTTTTAAATGTACTATTAAAAAGATAAAAAAGTGAAAAATGATACCACTAAACCAATTAATTACAATTTTATAAAGAAAGGTTATATTTTACCTAATAATATTAAGTTAATGAAGACAGGTATAAGGCCTTCTAGAAGGTATTCAATAAAGATGTATGAAGAGTATAAAATCTTTGAAAACTTTTATTATGAATAAAATTGACATAATTTCATAAAATTCCTTATAAAAAGTTAATAAAATATAAAATCATTGGGTTTTATAAATATACACACATTTTTTTATTGGAATATTAAATAATAAAGTAATTCTGAATATAACTCCAAATTCAAATGTTTCTACGCTTACGAAAATGATTATAATTTTGAGAATTAATGTTATTTAGGTAATAACAATGAGAGATAACCTAAAAGTATTTAATTATTGAATTATTATATTATAGAATGTGGAAATATGTATCAAAAGTTATATGAGATATATAAAAATCTTAGGGAGGAAACTTCTTATAAAAAGAAAAAATTTGTGAGAGTTGATGATAAACTCGCCAAAAATCATAAACAAAAATTGAAAAAAAAAATTATGATCTACATATGTCAATGGAAAAAATCAAAAATATTCTACTGATATAAAAGGGAAAAGAAAAATCAAGTTATTATATGTTAATATTAATAAATATGAAAAAAAAAAAAGTTACAAGTAATAAAATCCTGATAATGTAACTTTTTTCAATTGAAAATGATATTATTAATCCTTATTCAATGGTTGAAAAAATTAAGAGGTTATTACCGAATATTAATGAATGAAGTAATAAATTTTAAGAAATGTATATAAAATTGATACTAATTAAAATTAAGAACCAATTTATAGAAGTAATTCCTACACAAATTAAATTTATAAAAACAATCAAGTCAAAAACCCTATTGAAAAAAGTGTCAATGGGGGGACATTGGAAGGAGAATTATTAATTAAAAAAAGTACAGCATTTGGGAATATCTCAAGAATTTATTTCATAATAACATTATACATATGAACATTATAAATATACTCATATCTGGGTTCCTAATATATTATTTGAAAACATATCTTAATAAAAATGGCATATATTTTGAAGATATAATTCAGAATATTTAAAATACTATGCACTTATATTTGAACACCAATCATCGGTGCCCCTATTACATTTATTTAAGTTAATTTATACTTTATCTAGAATTTAATTCACAACATTAATATCTGAAATACTTTAATTTTGGATTAAAATATTTACGTTATTTTATTTATTTAGTTGGAATTTTTGGATAACATTTAAACACCTGAGTTCTTTGATTTTTTATATATTTTAATGTTCATGACCAATTTCTTTTGAACAATATTTTTAATAATAAATTCTATTCATTATTTGACAAAAAATATTTTCCAATATTTTATGGTAATATTTAATCAGTTTTTTTTGGATTTTTATAATACTTATTTTATAATTTAAATTTCTATTTTCATAGAATATTAAAACTCAAACTATGTATAATTTCATTTAAATTTTCAATAAATTAATATTATCATATAAATATGAATATTGTGAAATTATTAGTATTATTCATTTAATTTTCTGTTAAATTTTCTACTTATAACAATATTTTCTTGTATTTATATAAAGACTATGGGTTTTTCACAAGTTTTTCGGTCCTATTTTAAAAAAAAATTGTTTTTTATTTATAAAATACATTTAAAACCTTCCAAGGGGGAGAAATATTTAATAAAAATTTATACCTATATATATTATTTCGAAAATGGGGAGAAAATTTTAAACATTTATAAATTTACCTTTCCAGCTGATCTACAATGGGGGATATGAAGAGAGAAAATATTTATGGGAGATATTTTTTTAGTTAAAAATAATAAATCTATGTGGGGTTTTTATTTTAAAATTTTAATATTTTTAATTTATCATTATGTGTTTTTTCTTTTAAAAATTGGTAGATTACTCATTCATAAACTTATGTTACATTCTTGTTTATAAAACCATGAATCACTTTTTTCATTATTTGAATTAACCTGAGTTTGTTTCATATATTGATTATGATTATAGTAGATAAACCCATTATATGAATTGTTGAAAACCAATTGTTTTGTGAAATAATTACAGTCTAAAGATTTCTGACAATCATATTACCATAGTAATTTCAAAATATTGAAGTATTAAGGTTTAATAATATACTAATAATTCTTTAGTGGTATTGAATAACATCATCGATAGATGTGGAATGATATTAAGTCTATATAAATATGAATGGTAGTATACTAATGATTTCATTGAAAATAACTCTAAGATTTTCACAATATAACCATTTTGGGATAACCTCTAAATATATCTACACCTCTTGGATCATAATAGAATAGTAACAAGAACTCCTTGAAATCAGAAAATACATGAAGTATTCAATAGTTTGTTAATAAAGAGTACTACTAGTTGTTTTCTTTTTGGGTGTTTTTAAGTGTTTTAGATTATAATGATTCAATGAAAAATCTCTTAAAATTTATTAATATATTTTTTTGGTAAACAATTAGAGTAATCAAGGGCTTCTTGTGTAAGTAAGACCGAGCTGAGGTACTAATTTGTTTAGTTGGTATACCAAGCGACCGATTGTAGTGGTGAATTTATTGAGCTCCGAGTTTGTTGAAGTGGGTGTCTATTGATAATTTATTTCAAGGGATTCTAGGTAAACAAAGATATTCCCAAGATATAGGCTAAATTAATTGAATGTATTTGAACAGGTCTGTATTTGAAGTCAACTTTAATTATATTTATGATAACCCTTTTACTTTTGGTAAAAGTAAAATTTATAATATTACTTAAGGAGTATATTTTTATCAATAAATATTATATGTTTTTATATTTTTTTTTGTTTTTATTATCTCATTGGTTGATAGAAAATATAGATAGTTTTATTTTTCTAGTGAATATATTAATTTCACTAGTATTTCTAAAGCTCTGATCAATTTAATTCTATTTTTATTACACCGATTGGTTGTGGGTTTATTGTTAGTGAATATAACTGACAAATTTAATACTTGAGGAGGTTTATATTTATGATTTTATTTTAAATTACACTTCACCCCTCTCTGTTAGTGTTTTTTCTAGAACCTATATGATCTGAAAAATCATGAATACATCCATGTTCATAGTAAACATTGATTAAAAAATAACACTACGCATTTCATTCAATTTTTTAGATATTTAAGGTTCCCATCAGTTATTATTACAATGTTTATTGCAATTTGAATGTAATTGTCAAAAAATACATGGGTTGAAAAGTCGAAATAATGTTACTATAGATAAATAGTTATTCCTAATTAAAATTCATGATTACATTCCTACCCATGTTTTTTATTCATTGATTTATGTTTATATTTTTTAAATTCCGTTTTTAATATATTATTGCATTAGTTATTTTAAAATTCTATATAAAAATATTATTATTACACTATATGAAATTGATAAACTATTTCCTTTATTTTATATGCCAAAATCCACTTGACCATACATCTGACTAGTGATTTCATTACTAATGGTCTCATGTAATTCAGGTTGATGTTTCCAAATGGGTGATATTTCAATACATTGAAACAATATGTGTGAAATATATCTCCTCTAAAAGATTCATATTTCAGGGGTTATTTGATGATTAAATAGACTAATTTTTTAATCCATATATTTATGATGTTGAAACAATATTAGATAAATCCTCATTTATTATAGATGTTCCAATAAAAAATGTATTATATTTGATGTCGATAATGATGAGTGGATTTAGGCTCATTGAAATTTATTGTTCAATGCTCCATCTTTAATTTCATTCATACGTTATGTTATTTTGTTGACCCATTATTTTTTAATTTATATACATATATTTTTTCCTATATTTTATTATGTTTCAATTTATGATTCATATCATTATTTTCATATGTGAAAAAATTTGTGCAACTAATTATTAGATGTAGAATACATAATTTTGACACATTTCATTAGTGGTTAAAGATGAATGTACATATATATAATTGATTTATTATTTTTATATTGAATATGAGTTGAATTTTTAAAATCAATTTCTATTGATGTATTTGAAATGTTGATATTTGTATTAATCTTGAATCTGGTACTCATATAGTGATATGTGATCGCAACCAAATAGATTGATAGCCAATTTCACATCTTTCCATTACAATTTAGTGTATGATAATGGATTTATATTTCACATTAGTGTTATTAATGTGAATTAAGATATGAGGAATATTGGTATATTTGTTCATCTGTTGATGTAGGTTACTCTTATGAGTTATTTGTGGGAAAAAAATAAATATGTTTACAGTTGTGCATTAAAATATTATTTATTGAAATGTGATTGGGTAGATCCGGTTCATGAAATGAAATTGGATCATTTCTATTTTAATTTAGTATAATTCAACTATATATAATATAAATATGGATGATTAAGTATCATTCCATTCTTATTGGAACTATTGGTAAAGAATGTTTACATTTTTTCACTGATTAAGACTATAAATTTATGGACAAATTTTTATAAATGTTGACTTTTATGATTTAATATGAGGATTCAGATATTACATCCTTTATTTAGACCGATCTTGTCCAAAATAGTGTAGGTTTGTGAAGATATGATATCCAATGGTTCATGTATATAGTCAAATGAGATATGATATATTTTAATCGTTAGTGAAATAATTATTGTATTATTTTTATAGTTACATTTAAAAACAATACAATTTATAAAAAAAATTAAATGTATTTGTAAAAAAATTTCTTGATTTAACATTATTTTGTCCTCACATATAGTGATATGATATAGAAAGCTCAGGGTGATTCTTCTAGCATATTTGGTTTATATTCTTTCAATTTTCAGTTATTTTTATATAATTTTCTATAATCATGTTCTCATATTAGTTTCATTTTTCTAATTAAAAATTATTGTTTATCACATTTTAAAGTTATGCTTAGTAGGATCTCTTTCACATTCTAGAAGGTGTAGGGGTCCTAGTAGAGGGGTTCGATCATGGAAAAACTTTACCCAATTGGGAGAATAATTTGATGCCATGTTTCATCTAAATGGAGAGGGGGAATATTTAATTTCTCATACTAGCCACAATGAACCTTCCATGTCACCTAGGGCAGCATGTAACAATACTCATGGGAATTGTTGATCATTATGAGATATAAACCAGTTCCATGTAATCAAAAAGTGACTATAAAGGAATTATTTCACCTTCAAATCAGAATTAATTTGGAAGAGAATCATACAAAAAAACTAGAATTTAACATCCATATTCAAGAAATACCATCAAAAAATGTAACCAATACCAGTAATATAAAGGAATCAAATGAGTCATAACTAATAAATATGATATAACTAATTTACATCAATATAAATGTGTCATCAAAAATAAATAAATAAACTGATGGTTTTAGGTATAGAATAAGCATCAACTGGGGCATTCCCAACTAATTTTTTCTTCATGGTCGATGATTAATCTAATATTTACATGACGATAAATTCCATGATTAATGAAATTGAATCAATAATTATATTTAATGGAAAAATAATGGAACCTAATTGAAGTATCATCCCATATTATTTATAATTAATTTGTCTAATTAAATAATTACGATGTGAGGAATTATTATTTTATTTGTGGATATAACAACATCTCTACATTATACCATCATTTCATTATATGAATCATGAATAGATTCCCTTCAGTGGTAATCCACATGTATTATATGAACCTCTAAACATCACTGTGGGAATCTCTAGGTTATATCATTAAAAATCCAAATGCTTATATCTCTCACTTTTTATCTCCCCAAGAATCACATCCAGGAAGGGTTCTCATAGATCTCTCTAGTCGTTAGAGTGATAGTGGAGGATTACCGCTTACTATTCTTAAGATCATTATTAGAGAGGGATCTCTTTTTGGATTGGAGAGGATTCTCTCTAAATCTCAATTTTCATAAAACAAATGAACTAACTAAAATAATATAATATAATTGGTTCAATATAAAATGAATGTCACATCCATGTATTAGGTATCCCAAACCCATGGCTCCAATTTTGTTGAAAAATATTAAATGATCAAATGTTAATTGAGGAAATTTTCATGTGTGACAGCACCACACCATGAAAATGTGATTGAGATTCATAAACATTAGATAAGTTTGACAGAAATTTCCCCCTATTATACCAACCTTGAATCTGATATCCCCCACGCCATGTTTAGTTGGGTGATGCCATCTTTTCCATTGTGTCATCATTTTCAAGTTTGCTTCCACACCCGCTGATGGTTAATCCATAATTGTTTTGGAATCCTATTCATGAGCATCTAGTAAAGTTTCATATTTGGAATCTTACATAGCCTCATTAGAGGGTGATACATCATATAAGGTAGGTTTGTGAGGATCCTTCATCTCAAAGGCTAGCTCCTATAATGAATCCATATCTTCTCCTTCAACATAGGAAGGTCTTTAAAAAATAATCATGGGAGAATTATTTTTTTTCTAACTCCTGCATTCTCAAGTTCTTCATGATTAATCAAATAAAATTGAGACAAGTTAATAGACTCTGACCTCAAGAAGAAATTAATGTTAGGTTTTTCAGGTCTTAGAAAATTCAAATTTCTAGAGGCATCATTTGTAGTAGCTTATTTAAGTAGCACACTCACTATTTCTCAACCAGTGGAGTTGGATATGTTGAATCTTGAGCAATGTTATTACTAAGAGACTTGACATACCTACCAATATTAAATCAATAGACTAAATACCCCTCTACTTTTCCACAAGAGGATTATATTTCTTATCAAAAGAAGTCCTTGCCTTAGTGTAAACTGTCTACATACCATTTGGATCCCCCTGCTAGATACCTAGGAATGTGGAATTCACATAATCCAATAAATCATTATCAACGGATCAAAAAACAATATCATTTCCCATAATAGGAGGCTCGATTTCCATTCATACAACTACCTTGTCCAGATTCTCCTCTTTGTGCTGATCATGATGCACAATTTAAAGGGACCTCATTTTTTTAGGCATCAACATATGAAATCCATAATCATCAAAAAAACTACTCCTTAATCTTACTACATATATAATCCAATGAAATATGATTCAACTCATGATTTAATTCTTCTAGAATATCTTTCACACACTCATATTGATTCTCTCCATCCTCATCATCCAAATCATCCCATCGTTTCTTTAAACCATCAGAACACTCCCTCCCCCCCATAAAATTCACTAACATCCTCCTTTAAGTCTATAAATCCAAAATTGGTGTGATAAGAAGAAAAAACATTTCCATTTTATATGTGTTGATAAATATACCAAAAAGGAGTTCATTTCTCTCCAGCAGGACCCTTTTTCAAAATTCCTTTCTTAATAACCTAAATAAAGGAGAAACACCCAATAGAAATAGGTGGAATATCTTCTTTCCCCCTAAAAAATTTTAAATGTAATTAGGGACATCACCAGACTCTTTCCTCATTCACTGATCAGAGGAATGTTGACAGTATTTTCAAATATAACATTTAATATGCCTTCATCATTTCTTCAAATAATGACCAATTCATAGACAACACTAAAAAATCCAAGAAACAACTCAAATTTTATACATAATTCTAGATTAATGTCACCAATGATATGGAAAATTTTATCAAATTGATCATGAGATAAGTCAACCACTAATTGTAAATGAGAAACGTGACCATACCTATATTGTTCCATTTCATTATCAACCTTTATTGGATTACCTGTAGTGGATTTAATATCCCATATAATATATGTGTTCAAAAAACCAACTAAGACCCATGATTCTTATCTAGGTTTGTGTTTGTTTTAAAAAGGGGAATTTTTAGTGATGATTTGACGAATATTATGAAGAATAATGATTTTAATCACTTGGATAAAAATTTATTGTCATAAAGTGATGAAATTCTCTAAAAAACACTATTTTTTCCTATGGTTTGGTGTCAAGAAGCACCTCACTTTAGAAAGATTCGGATTTAATGTTTTCTAAGTGAGTTTACTAAAAACAATAATGAGTATTAGTGGCTTGAGAAAGAGTTGAACAAGATATGATAAGAAATAAAAAGGGTCAAATTAAAGAACTATGACACCCAAATATTTAATAATATATTTCTCTTTAAATAATTTTGTTTTGAAAGATTGTGTTACATGCAACACCAGGTTTAAATGAACCGTGATATACTATTAAGCTATTATAATTTAATTGTGATCATTATAACCTAGTTATTTAATTTTTGTGTGTGATTATGATTAACAACATTATGAAATATATTTATAACTTTCCCACTCAATATAAATTATTGATTAATTCTTTGTAAATAAAAACTCAATTTTTTGTATATCATTATATGATTTAAAAATAAATTTTCATAAAAAAAAATTTTATTGAATTTTATAAATTTACATAATAATTAAAAACATTTATTAATTTTATTTTATAAAATAAAAAAAAATTAAATCATCATATCAAATTTATCTTAGGGTGAAATTTTGGGACTTTTTTGGAATAATTTATTTTTTAGTGAATAATGAAAAATATGGATTATTCAAACACAATCATTTATTTTCATTTAATAATGTAATATAAAATTCTCTTTATATTTTTGATTTATTCTATGATATATTTTATTTATAATAATTTATTTAATTTCAACGTCAATATTCCTAATTTTGATATAGGTTAATTTTTATTCTAAAAAATGTGTTTTTCTAAAAACTATTTTTCATTGTGTTTTATGAATTTATATTAAAATGGATTTATGCTACATCTAGAGATTTAATCATGAAAATGTTATACAATATTCATAATAATGAGTTTAAAATTTGGTAAATAGGTCCCTTTTATTTTTTTCATTAGGAATACAAATTGTGGTAAATATGTATCACCTTTGTAAGGGTAAAATGGGTCCAACTGGGTTAAAACCTTGAAATAAGTTCTTAAAATTACTCTAAAATACACCATAATTTCATTTAATGGAATAAAATAGATAATATCCCTCAAAAAATCTATTATATGTCATTTTTTTCCATTTTCTATTAATAATGACATTTATATTATTTTAAGTATAGAAAATCCAAAAATGTCACACTCTTGACATTAATATCTAAAAAACATTACATAAGGATAAAAAGATAATAATTTTAGTTCCAAACGATTATTTTAAAAATGAATTAATTTTTTCCATATTTATTTTTTTATATTTTAGTGATGAAATAATTAACATAAATTCTTACATAACTCTAACACAATGCTTGTCCAAGCAATTGAAAAAACAAATAAATGATTTTTTTAAATTATAAGTGTAATATAATTTCGTTGAGTTATATTTACTGATTAATTTTATAGATCAATATAACAAATTAGGTTGTTTCTAAAATTTAGATCAAATTCCATTTTTTTCATGTTGTTTTCAATGTCTGATAAAATGAATAGTGTTAAAATTGAAATTATTTAAACTTTATGTTAAATAATATTTTATTTTTTTAAAATATCATAAAAATCAAGAAAGATGAAATTTTTTAAGATATATAGTGTTAAATTTCATCCTTATTCAATTTATGATTCAATTTTCATCATATATTTAAAATTATAATCCTTTAATATTGAAAATGTAATTACCATAGTTAAGTTTCCAATTGGTAATCCCAAGGATTAAACCAAAAGATAATTTTTAAAATAATATCTAAAACTAAATAATTTTTTTATGGGTTAATAAAATATATATATTACATATGTTATAATTAATGTCATTTTTAACAATTCCACATGAGTTAGTCACATATTATATAACATTATTTCAGATATTTTTAAAAATGAAATTAATGATATTTTATAATAAACAATATTTTACTAAAGTATTTAAAATTAATAAAATTACTATCCTCTGAAACCATAAAAGGATGTATTTTAGAATATTAAACATGATCCATTTATGTGTCACTTGTTCAGTTATATAAATTTTCTTGAACCCCAAACAGTAAAAAACATTAATATCACTATAATTTTCAAAAGGGTTAACAAGGGTAAACTAAGATATAAATATAAAAACAAATCCAAAACATGTTTAGAATTTATTTTATGAGAGGATTATGAACAATATTCATCCAATGTTTAAATTATATCAATTTTGTATCCATTATTTTCATGAAAATTGATTTATATTGACTAATTACATTATGTAATTCTATGGTTTCCCATACCCTCACATATAAATGGAAACCCATTATCTCTTTTCATTATAACTTCTTGTGAAAGCTATATCAACATAAACCAACCCAATTATACATTTAAAATCCCAAGACATAATTTAGAGAGTTTTTTCCAAGTACCAAGATAGGGATCGAGCCGAAACTACCTCAAACCAACCCTTGTATGCCAGGGGTGGTGACAAATGCTCAAGGCATAACTAACCTATGGAGGCATTTTACTAATTTCATGTACACAGACATATATACATATCCATTCATAAGTGTATAGTGATTATATGTAAAATAAGATAATGATAAGTGAATAACCATGCATGAAAAACCTCTAGACAGTACAAGAGTATGGTAGTGAAAACTAAAAAGTAAATTGGAGAAGTACATGACCAACCTAAAAAATGGAATTGTAAATAAATGAAATAGTCTAGATATAGAAACCCATGTAATGATCACCATAAGTGGTTAAAAATATAGGTATCCCTAAGCTCATATAGAGTTACCATTGATATATCTATCATCTGAATAAGACACGATATGTTTGAGAAAATCCCATGTAACACTGAGTAAATACATACCCAGTAGGATGCCCCAGATGGTTAAGGGAGTGTAGTAGGTGATATTATAGAAAATGAAATAAATTTGATACATGATACTATAAAAGAGAATTTCTCTACCCAAACCATGAGAGAGTACCCTTATCCAAGCACAAGGTCCTCAACAGAGGTAGTAGATGAACTACAGGTTGAGTCATCATTACCTTGAGTATGAGAGTACACTTAACCAACCACGAGAAGATAAACAATAAATGTACATGGAATACCTCATGCATCTTCACATCTCATGAAAATAGAGTAAAAAAATACAAAGGTATGTATATAGAAGAATATAGGTATATATATATATATTACCAGTCAAAATAATATCAAATGAGATAATAAAGGGATCTCTTTCTCATGGGTCAACCTTGGAAGACGGGTGGCCAACAACTCAAAAAGATCATCAATGATGCATATCATCTCATGTGTTTTTTCATAAGTAATTGTCTAAACCATGTCATGTGTCACCAATATGCCCCACAATTGAGGGGACAAACATCAAAGTATGGGACCCATGTCCTAGAACATTAGAGGGGTTCCAATCTATAAGTATTTGTAGAGGACCCATTCCCTAGTGCTCCAGGGGTGTTCCACTCATGTCATCAAGGATCCATGCCCTATCCAACAAGGGGTTCTACTCAGAATTCAAGGACACATTCCCCAGTACCATGGGGGTCCACTCTATTCATCGAGGTTATAATCCCTATCTGATTTGGGGATCCACGTGGAATTTGATGACTCATTCCCTGGTACAATAGGGGGTCCAATGTGGTCATAAGGGACCTGCAGCCTATTTGATATGGGATTCTGATTGGAAGTCAAGGACTCACAACCAGGTAAAATAGAGAGTTCTACTAGGGTTATTAAGGACCCATTCCCTCTCTGATAGGATGTACCATTCTTAAGGTTTCTATAGGGTAATTGTGCCCATGGTTATAGGGGTTCCACTCTATAAGAAGTCTACGATGATTCCACTTGAACACTACCATCATCATGCATCGCCTAAAAAAGTTTCATTCTTGGACAATTCCATATTGTATCTAGAAATCAATTGATCAAGGAACCATAACTTTCTACATGGGAAGACACTCAGGATAGGCTACTCATGTTCCAGAATCCAATTCCAAATAAAGGATACATAAAACCTTGAGGTCTCATAAAAAACAAATGATGAGGTATACGGCCTGTGAGGGGATGCTCACGATATGTGGTCCTGCTCCACTAACTATTCATGTCCCAGGATGGACCATGGCTCCCAATCCCAGTAGTATTACATATTTTTTATGTGGAATACAAGGCATGTCCAAACTAATTTTGATTGGGTCATGTCCTTCTAGTCTTGTCTGTGTACATGACCTTGGGTCATGTAATGGCCCTGGGTCCACATGCTAACCTCGTGTCTGTGTACTCAGGTATATATTTGTGTACTTGAACATATACTTAAATATGGGATCTCACACATTTTATGCATAATAGGGTTTTATCATATAGGGAATGGGTATACGGCATGTCTAAGAGCTACATTCCATGTCATCCTTATATTTTTTCAAAAACCTAGCCACCACAGCCATTGGGATATATGTCATGTGATCATCCTTGTACATAGCATGTATTATTTTTTAACATTTTCTCAGATCATTTTATAGCACCATAAATCCAACTATTTTTCTTCAATTTCATTATTATCTCTACATAAAACTTATACATTTTACTATGTATCATGGTTTTCTGAATATGTTTAACTGAAATCAATTTTTTATTGTCCTCAAGGGATTCTATATTTAACTCTTACACACCACACCTTTCTCATTTGATTTATTAATCACTAATCATCTAAAAGAACATTCATCCCATGAATAAACACTATATCAAGCCTTATATTATCAATACATGCCTCAATCATCATTTATTCATGGTTCTAGGCGTCCGATAGGGACCGGTACCAATCAGTAAAATGGAAGAGGAACAATGCGGTCTAACGAGTGAAAAATGTGATGCAATAAAGGGGGGAATCACAAGAACAAGGTTTAAAATAGTGTTGGCTAATAATTGTTTTCCAAAGATCAAGAAAAGGAATTTCATGTTTGATAACATCGAAAAAAATATATTTCTATGCACGGTAACATAAAGTTGGACATAATTGGAGTAGATCATTAAAAAAAGATATATTTTATCAGTATATTTAATAAAAGAGGGAATAAGAAATAAATTGACAATTAATTCCCAGAGATTGGATCATTCATATTTGAATAATGTGATTGTAAATTATTTAAGTACTTCATTGCATTTTTTGTTCTATGAACTTCCCTAATCCAATATTTCATCATCATCTAAGGTGATTCGCCAATAGTGGGGGAATGAGAATCTCTCGATGAACCGAGGGTTATGAGGATAACCCTAAGATAATTTACATGGTATAATATTTATAATCATTTAGACTAGGTTAAAATAAATAAATAAATTAATCCACTAAACATACTACCAATGAGTGATGTGTTGGAACATACTATGCTAACCTATTTTAGGTCGTGTGTCAGGTAAACAATTTGTTCCTATCCTAGAAATGGTCTCATTTTTTTGATCTAATCATCTATTTAATATATATTCCATATTATTTAATAAACTATGTGTGTTCAATATAAAATATATTTATTATTTTATAATATTAATTCAAGGCACATCGGGATTTGGAATTACACGCTGTCTTAGAACCTAATTCTAGAAATATAAATCTATATATATATATATATATATATATATTTCAAAGTAGTATAAGGAAAAGATCCCATCTCTACATCATTACCTCGTTCAATATTTTCTTCCCTAAATATCAAAACTAAAAAAAGAACCTGGGTTTCTGATTAGGAACTCAACCCTTCCACTACAAGGAACTCTTCGGTATGTTCCCATGCTGCTATAAAAAATGAACTAAGGGGATGGTCCATCTATGCAGGGTCCTCTCTTGTCGATCCTCGATTTCCACTAGGTGTTGAAAAATTTGGATCAATCTGAGATGTCTTGTTTTCCCCATTTGATGTTTTTTGTGGGTTCTTGCATATATCTCCACATTTGCGACATGTGGAAAATATCATGCACCTGTTCCATGTGGGGGGATACAGAGAGGTCATAAGCCAAATCTCTAACCCTGTGAACGATCTCAAATAGCCCAATAAACCTTAGGGATAGCTTTCTTCCCCAATAAAATACCCATAATCTTCTTCATGGGTATACTCCTAAGAAATCATGGTCTCTCTACTCAAAATCCAAGTCCTACAATGGTGATCTATGTAATATTTTTATCTACTATGAGTCATCCTCATCTACTCAGGGATGATCAGGACATTACCTGTCATCCCCCACACCATCTCTAGTTCCAAAGGATATTTCATTTTGATATCTTTCCAGCACAAGGGTGACCTACAGGGTCTCCCATAAAGGACTTAAAATGATTTCATGATGATGGTAGAGTGTTATTTGTAGTTCTATGGAAAATCAATCAAGGGAAGATGACCCACGCATCTCTGGAAAAAGTCTAATGCTCAAGACCTCAATATATCCTCCAAAAACTAGATTGTGTCCTCTGTATACCCATTGGTTTGGGGTTGATAGGCTATATTAATCTTCATTTGGGTCCTGAACTCTTCATTTGGGCCTCTCCACAGTCGTGATTTAAACCACATGTTATGATCAGAGACAATCATCAAGGGAACCCCCACGAATAAGAATTATCTCCCATATGTAAAACTTCCTCCAAAACCCCACTAAACTCTACTCCTTTATATTAAGAAAGTGTTATGAATTTTGGAGTTGGTAGAATACCATGCATAGGGTATCAGACCCTTTGTTGTTTATGGAATCCCTATCACAAAGTCCCTAGATCTGTGAGTCCACTTTCAGTCTGGGATATCGATGGGATACAAAAAAACACGATGGAACTTGGTGCCCATCCTTGAACTACAAATAGGTGAGGCAATAAGAGACCAACTCAACTACTCTTTATCCCATTTCAGACCACCAAGACTACCACTGATGGTCTCTGTACATCTTCTCTACACCAAGATGTATAGCTAGGGGAAAACATTGGAATGCTCACTTCACCTCCTCCCACATCGTAACTGGGACTAGCATTCATCCCTAAAAATGATGACGTGATTACCTACCTCATAATATCCATCTTTTGAGTCCCCCATGGATATCTAGTCACAAAATACCTTAAAATTGATGTCTCCTTACTGGGACTCTCTCACATCCTCAACATGAGGAGGATTCAACACCATCAACTACAGAATATTTTTACCCTTTTTCACCAACAAGTTCATCTATAAGGAGGCAAACTGATCCAAATCCTATTGAACCAGGCGATATTGAGACTTCCCTATAAGGGAATATTCTTCTATGTTTCTATTCACTACATTATAGACTATCTTGATTACATATTCATGAAAGAACTCCAACCAGCACCACTGTGTCAGGTTTAAGTCACTCTTACTGATGAAATTCAGGAGTCATTGATGGTATGAGAAACCCCCCCCCCCCTCATAAGGTAGTGACTTAAAATCCTCATAAATTAGACTATTACTTCCTTATCTAGTTCATGAGTCTTGGAGTTCTATTTGTGGTTCACAACTACCTTGACCCTTATGCGATAACTTATTGTCGTTGTATCAACACACAGTCAAGTCCAGATCTTGAGGCATCTCAAGACATTATGAACTACACTCCCTATTGTGGTTGTCACAATATAGGATCACATGTGATCCTTTGCATAAAATCATTTATGCTCTTTTGTAACTGCTCATACTAGGTAAATTATTTTTTTTCCACATCAAGGTGTTTAATAGGGGATGCAACTCTGGAAGAGCCTACCATAAAACTTTTGCAGTAACCCAAAAAACCAAGAAATAATTTCACCTATAACACAATCTTAAGGGGGTCCCAATAAATAATTTCATTGATCTCTACTAGATTCATGGCTAAACCTTGTTTAGAATTGACATGCCCCATAATGTAAACCTCATGAATCCATAACTATCACTTCATGAACATTCCATAATGCTAGTTATCTCTAATAAAATCCTGGAAAACCCTTAAGTACTATGTATGGTCCTCCTATGATGTAGACTAGGCAATTATGTGGTTGAATAATACAACAAAAAACTAGTCCAAGTACGAATGGATGACCAGGTGAATCAAATACATGAACATGTACAGGAAATACATCACACCAAAGGGCATCACTAGGAACTCATAGTGTATGTAGAAACATCAGATTTCCAACTCTAGAATATCTACCTCGCAAACCCTCAACTGGTGGTAACCAAATCATAGATTGATCATCAAGAACTATCTTATGCCTCAAAACTAGTCAAAGATTCCTTCATTACTCAAAAAATGATATTTTTATCATATCCTTATTCAGGAGAAGATAATCTATGAAATACGAAAAAGATAGCATATAACTTTTTTAGGAATAGGACTGCATCCACACATGGGGATACACTAGGTATGATGAAACCATACACCCAAAGGTCCTTCAAATTCAATAATAAAACCCAAATTTGACTGGGGTCCATCTAATATTCCACAGAAGATATCAGAGATGTCTTCGGTAAAAATTCAATGAAAAACTCCATCTTTCTCCTTAGAGGTAGTCCTAAGACATCGATGGGACATACATACATGTAATCCTCCACAACTAAAGAAATTTAGATTCTAAAAATAATTATGCATGACGTAAAATACTCATCAAATAATGGGTGGTGGGATATATCATCCTACTCATAGAATCCACTTTCCCTTCCATGATATCTCTCTTTCTACAAAAGGAGTATCTCATCCCATCAGTGCATAAGAATATGACATGTCTATGATGATAGTAAATATGGGATCAGACCCTAGTCAACTAGTACACACCCAAGATGATGTCATATGGTTTCATCATGATATCCAAAAATAACCACATGTGCCTCTCTACACTAAGTGACAGCTCACACTACAAGCAGATAAAATATATAGAATAAGTGTTTCATGTAAGAACCTCAAGATGAAGTTGGTGGTATAGTGTCTCAATTGGAATCTCCAACCCTCACACCAATAGTATATAGATGAAGTTATGAATGGAACATACATATACTAATATTATTAAAAGGGTAGAATAAACACATATGTTGCCTCCATTAATCTCCTGTGTTGCGGGATCATTGATCTCTAAAGCCTAAAGTTGTTAGTGGCCTTGATCGCCAATTTCCTAAGCCTGACGTGAGATGCCAATGGTTTGTGGTGGAAGGATATCATTGGGTTTTCCATCATCCATATCTCCTCCTACTACTCTTCTATCACTGCCTCTATGGGGATCACCCTTCCAATTCCTATAAGAACCATAATCTATGTACTACCTCTATTGTGGTAGTCTGTTAGTTATCTGCCTATGATTCATGGCATGTATGGTCAGGTAGTATTGTGTTATGTGACATCTCCCATAATAATTACAACACCACCACTCTCCTTGATTACATGGTCATATTCACATCCCATAACCATGTGCATGATTTAGATAATGGGGGGCTTCCTACATCAAGATTCTGGTTTCTAGAAACTACTAGCTATTATAGACGACTCAACTCTATGGAACCTACTTCCATATCTAGCTATATGGTGTCCTCCTAACTGAAATATATTTATCCCTAGTGCTCACTATAATACCTCAGTATAGATTTTTATTCATAAGTGAACCACACTGAAACAAACCTCTCTTCAGTGTCCCTACACAAATGTCTGTGATAATAAGTATCCATTGAGGATCATGTCAAGGGAGTATTGAGAGAGCTCTTTAAAACAATCTGTATACATAGCCACCATGTTTTCACTATTTTGTTGCTCCATAATCTCCTAAATTTGACCTTAATATAAGAAATATGGGTTGTAAACCTCACAAAACAACCATTGTATGTCGGTACATGAGAGTGTTGACTAATCAGGCATTTGTGTAACAAGGGTCTACCTGAACAAAGATGATCTATGAAAAATTATATATTCCAACACAATCACCTTACCCTTCAGGGTCTGAACAAGCCTAAAAATATGGACCACCATCTCTATCCAAGCCCCTAATTTCGGAGGACCAACATGTTCAATGAACATTAGTGGTCTTTATGGATTGAACTGGCAGAGTGTGATATGAATACACACATACTCACCACGCTCTGCTTAAATGATATACTTATTGATTGGTGGAGGTGCTTCTACCTACCCATCTAGAGGTAGAATCTCATGGTATGGACCCCAAACTAAGCCTTCATCACTCATCATATCATCATTATGATCTGGAATTGGTATCCTGATTAGCTGTCATCGTGGAGGCATTTTGATATTTATCAAGATGTACCACAATCAGATGATAGCATATATATATATATCAAAAATAGGGAGAAGACTCTAGAAGGATAGTCAAATTATCAATAATATATGATGCACTTACCATTGATCCCTATAATAAATTTATTGGTATTCAAATTTGGAAAGTATGTAGTTAGGGTCTTGGTGAATGGATACATTGGCCACCCACACCATCACTGGATTCCATGGCATGATAGCTACACTCAAGACACCTCAAAATTTCTGTACAAAACCCAACCAACTACTCCAAATGATACTAGTCAAAAAAATATCCCAAGGAATGAACATGATTTGATATAAATCTATAATGGCCCAACTCAAACCGAGGATAGATATGAAACTACCCCAATCCCTATTTTAGAGGCCAGGGGTAGAAATAAGCACATGCGGCATAACTAACATGGGGAGGCCTTTTCCTAAGTACCTGTATAAACACACACAACTATCTTGATGCAGACGTATTGAGGGAGTAAAATTAATGAATCAAAATTCTAATGGAAAAACATTCATTAAAAACCTTTAGATATTACAACAATATGGTAGTGAAAACTAAAAAATAAAGTAGAAAAATACTTATCCAACTAGAGAAAACTATAAAAGCAAAAAGATGAGAAATCCCATATCCTAGATCCCAAGCTGTGAACCCTATAATTGGTCCAAAATACCAGTTATCCAGTAGATTCTCTAAAGAAAACACCAAACTCTCCATCATCTGTATAAGACACGACTGGTTTTTTCAGATCCCATGAATGGGTATGTATATACATACCTAGTAGGATTACACAAAATATGAAGGGGTAGTAAGAGATGTGATAAGAAAATAAAGATAGTAGATGCAAGATATAGTCCAAAAATAGATCAACTCAAAAGAAGAGAGAGTAACTGTGTCCAAGAAGAAGGGGCTTGACACTATGAGTACCTGAAATACAAATTGAGTCTTCACCATTTATAGTAGGATATTAAACTCATTAATCCATGAAAATCTAAATATTTTAATCATTTGGTGTACCATACGCTTCTTCGGCTCTAACGGGAAGTGAGTTACCAAACCCAATGGTATGGATACAGAATAATATATATATATATATATATATATATATATATTCTTAGTCAAAAGAAATCCAAAAGGGAGAGTAAAGGGATATCCCTTTCATAGATCATCCCAAGAAGATGAGTCTTCCATAGTTCTAAAATTCCATCAACGATGCCCATCATCTCACATGTCTATCTAGAAGTAACCATCCAAATTAAACCATGCCTCATCACTATGTCACACAGTCGAGGGGCCAAAACCTCAAATAAGAGGACCCAAACATTAGTGCATCAAGGGGTTCCACTCTATAAGTATCTATAGAGGACCCATTCTCTGATACATTAGGGGAGTTCCAATCTGGTCATCGAGGACCCACACCCTATTTGATAGAGGGTTCTACTAAGAATTTGATGACTTGTTCCCAGTACAATATTGATGTTCCACATTGTTCATCAAGAAACAACACCTTATCTGATAGGGGTTCCACCTAGTAGTCAAGGACATGCACCGTGGTATAATAGGGGTTTCCAATCTTCTCATTGAAGACCCACTCTCTATCAGATAGTTGGTTCTACTCGAATAGTAGTTATGGAAGACATTATCTCTTGCTGATGGAGGGTTCCACACTGTAAAGAGCCTCTAATGATTCTACATGAACACTGTCATTCTCGAGTATCTCTTAAATAATAAATTAACTTAGAAAAATCTATGTCATATATAAAAAAATAGAAATGAGGTATATATCATGTTTTACTCTGAAAAATAATCGGGATAGGATACTCGTGGAACAAAATCTAAGTTCAAATGAAGGAGATAAAAAACCTAGAAGTTTCCTAAAAACTAACCAGGGGTACATGGCTTGTGAGGGGTCCCACATGGCATGGGGTCCGACTCCACCTCTTATTCATGTCCCTGGGTAGCACATTGCTTCCAACCCATTTATCAATACATGCTATGTATGTGTACTACATAACTTGTGCAGACTAACCAGGACCAAGCTGTGTCCTTCTAGCCGTGTCTATGGATATAACTTCTTGTTGGTGAGAGGACTAGTTTGGGATATACCTAACACTGAGAGGGGGTGAATTTTTATTGGGAACATTTTAAACCAATTCCAACCTTTATCCCAATACCTCTTAACCTAGAAGGATCTTTATTATCTTGTCCTCTTTTCCCTATCACGGGAAATAATACAAAAGAAGTAAAAATATGACATATTTTTTTATAAGGATAACTACTCAATAATATCAGCTATGTACTTTTCGTGTTTGGTAATTACCAGTGCATGGATTCTCCACTATAATGTAGTAATTTTTACTGTGGATTGTCTAGCAAAAAACTCATCTTCCCAGTGTGAGTCCCTACACATTAAAGGGGGGAACAAAATGATCCTTACAAGTGTGAGTCCCTGCACTTTGAGGGGGAAGGGAAACAATTCCCTTTTGAACTGGTGATGACCATGTTTAATATGCATCTTCCTTGCTAGTTATTTATACTGCCAGGGGAGATAGTCTTATTCCTTCTTCAATAAGGAATATTCTGATCTTTTCCTTCTTTGGTGCTCTTCAATTGGTTTCATGAAAAATAGTAGGGAAGAAAATCTCATTTCTTCATCTATCTTATTCTCTATTGAAAACCCATCTACACTACTTCTTTAGTGAAACAACCAAATCCACTAGTGCTTAATCTTATATTGTCTTCTTTTATTAGAATAACTAAATGCACTAAAACTCCTTATGTTTCATCGATAGAATCACAAACACCTTTGGGATTGTTCACAAAATGATGATAAGATTACTTGGTATCATCAGAATCAAACTACCCTAAATAATGGACAGCCTTTAGTTGGGAATATTGTGTTCTTCTTCTTCTCTTCTTTCTCATTGACATGGTATAATATGGAATAGAGATGTGTTGTCCTCCCAATCACTCATTCACCTAAACCATGTATTCAATACTTCGCTTTGTGAAGACCCTTTTTAAATCTCAACCCTTCGTATAGAACATTGCGCTGTAGAGAACACTTATTTGTAGATCTTGACCCTTCGTAGATGTCAACCCTTTATAGAGAACACTACTTTGCAAATCACACTCTTTCGTAGAGCTTAACCCTTTCAAAACCTGACACCTTAAAAGAGATCCTATGTCTTTGTAGAAACCACTACCATTGTGAAAAAAACATCTTTTTCGGATCTCAATACCTCCGCAAATCAAAATTCCTTTGCGGAGCTCAATGCCTTTTCAAAGAAAACTTCCTTTAGGGAGATTACTACCTTTTCTGATCTCACTACCTTCAGAGTGCTAACTTTCTTCCCAAAGCTCATGTTCTTCACGAACTTGCTTCAGAATTTGAGAGGTATAAATTTTTCTTTAAGTATCTCTCCTCCAGTCGAGGGGGTAGGGACCAATTTATCGATGATTCCCACCAACTATAGAACTCTCTGCACCACATCAGCACGACATAAACCCATCTTGAAATTTTCCAAAATTCCCTCCGAAATTCCTTATATTTTGCAAAGCCCCATGGAAATTTTTTGGATTGAAATTCTCGTCATAATAGCATATCATTCCATCAAATCCTTTTTTCTACCACAATACTTCTTCATCCTTTACATCAACACAATGATCTTCACCTTCATCACTAAAATTCTCACCTGCAATGCTTCATTCCTATTCCATTTGTGAAGCTCATCGTAATCATAGAGCTCAACATAAAAATCCATTAAACATTTTTGATTCAGACATCATAAAGTTTGTATTCATGAAATTCATCCCTTTTCCATGTTTGGATGATATCATCAAGGAAATACACTCTTTGTAATGATCACCAAACTCCAAATTTTGGACCCCAAAAATTTTGCAAACACTAGAAAAATATGCCACATTAGACACCTAATTATGCAAAACCAACCATGCTAATTGACGACATTTTTTCCTCCATTTCCATTATATTATTTCATCACATGTTCTCTAAACTACTTATTATATTTGTGAAATATAGACTAGAATACCATCGTCTTATTTTGGACATTCTCATAGTGAAAATCACATTCACTACTTCATGTATTCTTTTCCTCATCAGCAATCACCCTTATTTCTTCTTATACTCCATGGAATATGAATTCCAAATTACTTCTTTATCCTCACTTCTAAACATCAATTCCTTTTGGATTGCTAATTACAAATATATAAAATCATATATCATTATCTAAAATTGGATACTTCTTCAAAAAACTTCAATTTTATATACAATGTATCAACATTTATACATGTGTTGTGGAATTTAGGAGCAGAGCAACAATCCACTAATTTGAAAAAATGGAGAATTTCTCAAGAATGTGATTCACTACTATGATGCCATAACAATTCTCCAGGAACCATCACTACAACCATTATCCATTAAATTTGGAGGTATCCTTCTTCATCTTGATCATCATTGACAACTGCATTGACCACTATTGACAAATACTAAAACTTATACACAAAACTGGTCCCAACAATCTCCCCCTTTGTATTTTTTTGCAATACCCAATGTTCTCTTTCAAATTATTGTGTCAATGTTAATGTGAATATCTCTATAATTCTATTTTATTTCTCTAACCTTTTTACTTCTAAAGATTTCATTTCAAATCTCTCCCCCTTATTGAAAATAAAAACAAATTCCATGGAAAAAAGGGTATCAATCCATACTTAAGCAATGTGACATATTTCATTTCACTCTATGTCTATGTGAGCAATGCTTAGTGTAGAAAATGAGAGGATTTGATTTAGACAACCAAAATGTTTGTTACGCACTGACCATGACACCTTATGAAATGAGAACATAGGTATTTGTCAGCAAGGGTCTTTCCACATTCATTTTATACTAAAGATATGAAATTTTTCAAAGAACAATAAACATGAAACTCTTTCACTCTCCTCAAAAAATGGATCAAAAACATTCAAGTGAAATAGGTAGAATAAGTGACCTTGGGACAATTACATTCTTATTATGTCACTAATTAATTCAATTACTCTCCCTTTGTAAGATGGTCTTTATTTTGAGTAAACAAGGATGAGAGATTAAGAAAAGACATTCCTTTAACAATGACATGATCTACATGAAATTTCTAGAATAATGTGATACCCATAGAGATAGTAATTCTGGAAGATTATTCCTTTTTCTCCCCCTAAAGGGAAAACACTTATTATCATCTTCATCAAAGGTGATAGTTCATTATATTGTTATTTGGTTACCAATTGAATAATGTTACAAGGATGGGAATTTCATTAGTGTTTCCATCATGTTTTGGCAGAACTCACTACTTCTCAGGTTCTCCCATGATTTTTTTCCTCATATTTAATTCCACATATTATCATAATAAATAGAATATAAAATGAGTTAAGGTAATAAAGTGGATCCTCCTTGCTTCATCAATTTCAACAGCAATGATGAGATGTTTTTCTCAACCAAGATTCTATATTTTTTTCACTCTTTAGAATTTCACATTTTATCATCAGTTATGGTTGTTCTTGTGTGAATTTGAATACATTTTTCATCTTTGTGTGTGTGAGACATCTCTATTTAAGAGCTTTAAAATCACTAGAATCTCCTGGTGCAACTTTCTTCTTTATGAGAAATTCTTCTATATCTTGAATAAGTGTAATGAGATTTTTAATAGTGTTACTAGACTTGTTCCACCTCACACAAATATATTCCTTTACTTATTGTGGAATATTATTTTTTACTTTTTTCACTAGCTTTATCTTGTGAATATTCCTTTTTCATCATTCATCCCTAATCTTCTTCCTATATAACCAATAAGTCATTAGGAACTGAGGATTCAAAATTGGATCTTACAAATGGATTCTTCTAAGTATCATCCTTCTTATCATTTTTTTGGGTTTCACCACCCTTCACCTTCTTGGATTTTGAATCCATTGTATTCTCACCTTTCCTTATTGAAATATTCTTGAGATGATTTTTTTACAACATTATATTGATTTCATCTTAAGGTATATTCTTCATTCCTAGACATCTTATGTGTTATTTTCTTCTTATCATCTTTGGAATCATATTGAGATGAGTATGCACCAACGTTGTGAACACTTCCATTTCATATATCACATAAGTTATCAAGAATTCTAACTCTAGTTGCAGTATATAGATGCTTCTGGATCTATGGATGTTGCTTCTTCATCATTGGTTTCCTCCCCCTTGATATGGGCTTCCTTTGTGCTTTTATATTCTAAAGATTATACCAATAGTTTAATGCATAATTCCCAATCCTTTGGCAGCACCAACATTGAACCACAAATCTTGACTTCTTGATATCTTCTATATGAGGTATATGTGCCTTATTCTTAGTTTTTTTTTGCTCTCTGTGGGGAAAGATATTCCAAATTCTTCATCCTATCCACCCTAGTCATGTTGGTAGGTTTATCATCACCTTTCCTCATCCATATATGTTTAGATGTTTTATTCCCATATGTACTATTTTTAGAACTACATTTAGAAACATGAGTACAACATGGTATGGATGGTATTGTAGCATTCTCAAATGCTTGTGATAGATCAATGAATAACGTCTTGATATTATTTTCATATGTTGGAGGTATTTCAAACATTGAATCCTCTAATAAACATTTAGTGGTAGCAGCTACTGTTTCATTATTCTTATAAGCCTCAATATGTGTCTTATCAAGATTGGTCAACTGAGCTTCCATTTCTTGACATTTTATATGGAGAGTTGTTTTCTGGTCAGCAATCAGAGTGACCTTATCTTTACATGACTTCATTAATATTCTTACATCATCTTTATGTAACTTAAATGTTCTTTGTTACAGAGTCAAGTTAATTGATCTTCTTGGATGTTTCTTCCAAATATAAACCCTTGACACAGATTCTCTTCTTCATTTCACCTTTAAGTTCATAGATCTTATCCTCTAAAGTATAATTGTATCTATCCTTTTCTTCCACACTATTGATCAATTTTTAGGAACACATTTAAAATTCCCTATTTGTATCTTCAAAGGCTCCAACCAATCTAGATAGATTTAAATATTCACACATTTTTTCTTGTAATCCCTTCTTTGAAACATAATTTTTTTCTTCCAGATGGGTGATATCTTCTTGCATGCATTGAAATACTACACAAATAAGTGAGAAACTTTCTTCAAGGCTATTTTGAACAAGCATTTTCAATTTATCAAATGATTACTCTTTAGAATTTTTAGATTGATCATATCCACTTGTTATTTAATTTTAATCATGAGAATAACATTCAAATGTACTATCAAATACCTCTTCATCGCTTGTATTTGAAAGTTTAACCATATTCTAGGTAGAAACTTAAGCCACCTTATCACAAAATTCCAAGAATGATGTGACTTTTTTATCATCAAGATATGAAGAGATATATACATTCTCTTATTTAGATAAGATGAAATTATTCTTTATCTTTCCCTAATATTTCTTTTTCATATTCATCATGGTCTTGGTAGATATAGACTTAGGCTTAGTGGTAACTAAATCTTCAACAAACTTTATCTTCATTGTTAACTCAGGATAGGAACTCCAGTCTTTAAAAAAGAATATATTCACTATAGAGAATCCAACAGAGGTTAACCTTTTCCTCAGATATTAATTCAGAGGACCAATTTGGGATATGCCTAACATTGAGAGGGTGGTGAATCAATGTTGGGTACTTTTCAAACCAATTCCAAATTTTTATCCTTGTACCTATTGACCTATTAGGACCTTGATTCTCTTTTTCAATTTTCCCAATCACATGCAATAACATGAAATATGTATAAATATCCCATGATATTTTAACAAGGTTCACCATTCAATATGAGCAGTTACATCCTTGTCGTGTATGGTAATGATCAGTGCATGGATTATCCACTATAATATAGTAACTGTTACAGTGGGTTGGATTGGGAAACAATCCTATTTCTACTATGAGTCCTTACATTTCAGAGGGGGAATGAAACAATCCATACCAATGTGAGTCCCTACACTTTGAGGGGGAAGGGAAACAATCCTCTTCCTAAACTGGTTATGACCAAGTTCAATATGCATCTTCCTTACTAGTTCTTTATACTACCTATGGAAACAGTCTTTTTCCTTCTTCAATAAGGTAGGTTCTTCTATTTACCTTCTCCAGTGATCTTCACATGTTACTTACAAGGATTTAGGAAAGAAAATATCATTTCGTCTTCACTCTTATTCAATGGTGAAAAACCAACTACACTACATATTCTACTTTAGTGCAACAACCAGCTGCACTAGAGCTTCTTCTTATTTCTTCTTTTAGTGAAATAACTGAATGCACTAAAACTCCTTCCTTTTCTTGGATATAATCACAAACACCTTTGTGATTGTTCAATTAATCAATATTATCTTACATGGAATCATCAGAATCAAACTTCCCAAAATAACTTTTAGCATTCAGTTGTTCATACTTTGTTCTTCTTCTTCTTCTCTTCTTTATCATTAATACAATATAATACGGAATAGATATGTGATGTATTCCCAAGAACTCGTTCACCTAAACGAGGTATTCAGTACTTCCCTTTGAAAATCCCATTTGCAATACTCAACCATTCACAGAGATAAACCCTTCACAGAGCACACTGGTTCACGGATCACACTACATCATGAAGCTCAACCCTCTATAGAGCTCAACCCTTCGCAAATCTCACACCTTCACAAAGTAGCCTTGTCTTTGAGGAAACTATTTCTGTTTTCAATAAAACTGCCTTTCTTGAGCTCACTTCCTTCAAAAAAAAACTCCCTTTGAGGATCTCACTATCTTCTCAAACGAAACTTCCTTTTCAGAGCTCACTTCTATTGTAGAGATCACTACCTTCATAGTGCTCATTTTCATTGCAGATCTCACTTTATTCGTGAACCTGCTTCAAAACTCGAGATCTCTAATATTTTTTTTGAAGTCTTTATCCTCTTCTAGAGGGTGTAGCTGAAAATTTATAGGCAATTTCCACCATCTCTAGAACCTTATGCACTACGTCAGCGCCACGTAACCCCATTAATCAATGCTCCTAAATATCAACCAAAATTCTCTCAACTTCAAGAACCTCCATGACTATTTCTCAGATCGTAATAATTTTCATAATCACTGATAATTCCATCAATTACTATTAACCACCATGATTATCCTTCTTTTTTTTCATCACCATAATGCTCTTCACCTTCACCATTGCAATGCTTACCCACAATGCTCCTTTTCCTCTACCATTCATGATGCTCATCGTAATCACAGTGCTCACCATAGTAATGCTTTAAACCTTCGTGATTACCTCTTCATAAATTCCATATTCAAAAAATTCATTCATTTTTAATGTTTTGATGAGATCTTAAAGGAAATCCTCTTTTCTCAATGCTCTCCAAACTCCAAACTTTGGACCCCAAAAATTTGGTAGAAACTAGAAAATTGCACCACATTAGACACCTGCTTCTGTAAAACCAACCATGATGATTGAAAGCATCTTTTATCCCCATTTACTTCAAAAATCATCCAGCACATGTTCTCCAAAAAACATATTATCTTTGTGAAATACCTACCACATCATCATTAGATTTTGGACATTCTC
Organism: Viscum album; assembly: GCA_963277665.1. Taxonomy (NCBI): domain Eukaryota; kingdom Viridiplantae; phylum Streptophyta; class Magnoliopsida; order Santalales; family Viscaceae; genus Viscum; species Viscum album. Next base: position 580,481,068 of record OY728158.1, read on the forward strand.
ATAGTTCCATGAACATTCACTTCTTCTTATCTTCTCTTCATCTTCAACAATCATCCTTCTTTCTCGTTATACTATTTGGAATATGAATTCCAAAGTACATCTTCATAATCAATTAAAATCATCAATTCCTTTTGGATTTTTAATTCCAAATAACTCCAATCATCTATCTTCAACCAAAAGTGGAGGCTTCTTCAAACAACATAAATGTTGTAGACAACGTATCAACCTTGATACATGTATTGTTAACTTTAAGAATAGTGTTACAATAATTTAATTTAACAACATGGAGAATTTTTTAAGCATGTCATTCACTGCTATGATTCCATAACAATTCTCCAGGAACCATTACTTAAACCAATATCCATTAACTTTGGATGTCACTTTCTTCACCTAGATCATCATTAACAACCACATTGACATCTATTGACAAAAAAATCAACCTATACACAAAACTGGTCCCAAGAGTTTTTGTATTGACCTTGAGTCTGTTTAATAACCATGTTTCCATATATATGGGTACACGACTATACACCTGGTTGTATACCTCCACTTGGAATCCCACCCTTGTGATCCACCACACGGCTTTCCCATCTGGGGATTGGGTACACGACGTGTATGAGGGCCACATGTTGTTCTATCCTTATCTTCTTTCCAAACCCCATCCACTCTAGCCAAGGGATAAACATCATGTGTTAAAACTTATAAATAGAACATAGTCGGGATTTTTACATATTCTCATATCCACTTCTGGCACCTCAAATCATTTTATTCAGCTTCTATTTAATCTCTGTATCCGCCCAAAACATGTGGACCTCGTTGTGGATCATGGTTTCCAGTAACTGTTCATTAAAAATTGAATTATAGTGTTCCCCATTGGTTTATTCACTCAACCTGTATGCGCCACACCAGTTTCCTTTGATTTATTGATATTAAATCATTGAAATAATCATCCCTACCTTGAAACAATTCCTGATATGGTCATATTTTTTCAATATAGGCATTGATTGATGTTTCACCATGGTTCAAGGGGTTTGATTGGGCTAAGTACTACCCAATAATGTCAAACCAGGTCTACGGAGTCCAACCCTTGAATAATGTGAAGCAATTTGGTGGAAAATTATAAGAGATAATTTTTATTAATCATTGGAAAAGTTTCCTTCGTAAATAATAAATAACAGGCTTTTGGTTTTATAAAACGTTGAAAAAAAAATTACGCAGGTGTATGAAATTAACCACATTTATCACAGACCAAGAAACATGGATCAATATAATCAATCTATATATTAAATTAGGGTGTAAACTACAAATTGAAAAGTCCTATATGAAGATTGGGTCATTATTAATTGAAGAACATACTTGTCAATTATTAAAGGACATCAATGTGTTTTCTATGCTCAGATATATTCTGATCTGAATTTTCATCATCGTTTGAGGTGTGTCACTAATGATGGAGGAATGATATTTTATTAATTGTAGGGTTATGAGTCTAACACTTGGTGAATCTTCATGATAATATATTTTTTAAAAAAATTTAGGTTATAATATATAAATTTATTTATTAAATAACTGATTAACCCACTAAACATGCCTCTATTGAGCGAGGAGTCTGAATGCCCCACACCGACTGATTTTAGGTTGTTCATGGGCTAAAAAATGCATTACGGACCCAACCATGGTCTCAATTTTTTGATCCAATATCCCTATTAAGATATAAACCATTTTCTTTAAAAAAATATTGATGTTTAATATATAATATATTTAATTTTTTATAATCTTATTTTAGAGCTCACCGAGCCTTGAAATCACATGTCATCTCAACACCTAACTCTAGAAATATATATATATTTCACATTCTTGCCAGGAAAAACTGAGTTTCAATTTTTTTTTCCTTCAAATATCATTCTAAGGTTCCTGAAGAATGTATCTAAATGACATCTTTCAAAAAATGGATAACCATATTTTCCAAATCATTCAAGTTTATTTCTTATTATATTTCATATAAATATATTTTAGATATCCTAAAAAACTAGAGTATCATAAATACACTAATATGTTAAAATTATCATGGTATAACAATTTTCAATCTCTTTTACATCTTGTGAAAGGTGAAAATATCACTCATGCATATGTATGGATTACTATCTCCAAGTAGTGGTCTAATTCATTTTTCATCATCATCATACATGGATGGTTACAAATATGTAACTAATGATTATATATGAAATTAAGGAAATAATTATTGAACATTAAAAATAATATATCATTTTCCTTCTTACCTTTCCATCCAATTAAAAATGATAATGTTGCACATGCGTACATATTGAATACCACCTCCACGAAATGATGTGCTTTGTTTTAATTTACTCTTTAAATTGATCATAATAAAGATAGATTTAAAAAATATAAATTATATATATAAAATAATAATGATTTTATAATATTGAATTATTATTTTCCATTTATTTTTTTCATCCATTGAAATGTGAAAATATCATTCAGGCATATGTATATCCTATTATCCACATCAATGGTGTATTTCAATTTTCTATATCCACCATTATATAATGAATATAAAAATTTATATTGAGTAAATATTAAATATGAAAAATTAATATAAATATTTAAATGATAAAATTATAAACAACTCATAATAATCAGAACATCAATGCTAAGAAATACGTGGTAAAAGTAAGAAGTTAACACTAGAAATCGTGATAATAATGAAAGATTGTTGATAAAGAGGTGATAAGATGTAATAAGATGATATAATATGATATTATAAATATTAATTTGGTTGTGATATAAATTAATAAAATGTTTTTAACAATTTCATTTGATTTTAAATAACAATAAACATGGAGAACTGTGAGGTAAGTTGTTTCTTAACTCAATTTCCATTCATTGGGTTGTACATATACCTCATTCTCTATGTTATGCCATGGTTATGTATGAAGTGACATATAATTGTATTTTTTTTATTTAAAATTTTTCTTTTTGGATTAACTTTTTAACACATAATCACTTCCTTGATTAATTCTCAATTCAATGATGTGTTCATTATATGGTAGTTCATCTCAAGATCCACCCCATTAAAACATAATTGGTATTATGCACCTATTTATTTTTATATGGTATATATATTTCCCATTTTATGTATATAATGTGAATATATATTTATTTATATTAATTTTAGTTTCAATTAATTCTTATACTATAAAGGGTTTATAATAGAAATTTTCCCAAATAGTCATGAATTTATTTTGCAATCTCATTTTTTAGGATTGATTATATTTTTCATTAAAGGAGTCGTATAATTTTTTCACATAAACAAAATTTATTTTTTTACACCCTATATATTTAAATATTTTCAATGTTTGTTTTTTTATTTTACTCTCTATAGAACATTATTCATAAAAATAAATGTTTAAAATAAAACCTAAACTTTTTTCTCTCTTGATCAAGTATATTTTTCTTCAATGATCATAATTTTAAAAAATGTTTTCCAAATGTTCTTTTTATTTTTTAGATTTATTTTTAATTAAATTTTTGGCTATCCATGATTTTTTAAAAGCTTATAAAGGTGTGTTTTTATTTTTTTCTGAATTTTTCATTTCCAACTTTCTTTACAAATATTCAGAACAATTTATTTTTAACACATATGATTTTAATGGAATTTCTGACCACAAAAACCATTTTATGATATTATTATTCTTATATACGTATTAATTGGTGTTAAAAAGAATTTAATTTAATGAAAAGTTATTTTAAAAGTTTTTGTTTTATTTTTTATTAACCAATAAAATTCTTGATTTTACTGCAAAATCCATTTTATTGATGTATTAGTGGTCATCTATCATCCCTCACTTAATTTTTTTCCATTAAATTTATCTTGAAACATTAATTTTGTTGTGATAATTTTTCAATATATATATATATATATTCATTGAATCATGGATATTTCTATTTCTTAAATAGTATATAATTTCTACTTATAGTTTCTTTCTAATTGATTGACTGGGGAAGTCCTTATATTTTGTATTCTTTACTCTATATGGATATTTATTGATGATTCATATTTTTTATGAATTAAATAGTTAATGAAATATGTCAATAATTAATAAGTCTTATTAATTGATGGGAGGGGACCTTTATATCCCATTGATATATCAACAGGTTTGATAAAACAAACTAGTTTGGGTATTTGGATGATATTTTACCTATTCATATAACATGTCTTAGCATGGGGCCTTGAAATTAAGTTTAGGAAATCCATATTTAAGAAATCTATTATTGATTTCCATATGATAATTATAATAGTTATAATATCCATGTATGGTTTCAATCTTATGTGACTATTTAGAAGGAATTATTTTCACAGTATTTATTTCTTCCATATTATTATGCATGCTCAAGTTATTTTTTAAATGTCATATATTTTCAGTTATTTTCTATAAAATGTTTATTATTAATTATTTAATCATGATATATTCAATTTTATCTCTAACCTAAACTGATAATTTGAGATCCCCAATATTTTTTTCCTTTCTCTGACATATGAAGCATGAGTCTTTATATGAGTTCGAGGATGAAGAATATTTACATTCACTCTGTTTTTATATTCTATTTATTATCGAAAATGAGAAGCATGTTTGTATCTACTTCTTAAAGACTAATAAATTATTTGATCCATTGGGATTTGATCTCTTGTATCTAGTTCCAATGTAATAAAGTAACCACTAATATTAGTATCCTAGGGTTAAGGTATTTATAGTTGGTATTAGAGTATGTTTAACAGAAACCTTAGTAATATATTTAGTACAACATAGATTAGTGAACATAACTATATGATAGTCTTTGGGTATATGTCTAATTTTCATAAAATATAATAAATATTTTGGTAAGGTAGATATTATGTGGTCTTCCTAGAAATACATCCATGTCTAGATACTAAAAGTTGGTGTGGTTTTGGAATAGATTCTTCTAGGGGTAATATCCCCGATAAGAGTTGGTCTAATATATATATATATATATATATATATATACTTCATCATTATAGTGAACAATGAGTGTGTCCCTACTGCACACCTAGTTTAACCTTCTTGGGGGATATGTTTTGGTTTATTTACATCTTATTTATAAACCATTATGATGAATGAGAGAATAAAACATATAGAAACATATAAAATTCCATAGAGAAATGAGATAGAACTAAAGGGTATTGAGTTCTAAAGTATAAGGTTTTTCACAAGTATAACAGCACGGAAAACCCTTTTGGGGTTTATGTGATGGTAGTTTAACATGATTAATGATATTTATTGTGTCATTTATTGGAATAAAACCCTTTGGATTAGTATATGCTATAGTTAAATGATTATTTAGGAATATCGATTTTATATTAAATAGATATAAGTTTAATGTTGTTGATAAAATTACAGTTAATATTATCATTGATTTTATATTTATAATAATCGATTAAGATTATTTAATTTTGTAGGAAAAATATGTTTTTTTGAAAATATAGTGGTTAAAAAGTGATTTGATGATTAATGATATTCTTGATTATACTCATCATATTTTTGGGAATTTTTTTAGGAATTATATTAATAAATTTTTAGAAGAAAAAAACTTAGTAGGCCTAGAAACAACTTCTCACATTTGGAAAGGCCATGGGGCTTAAACCCACAACTCAAGTCTGATAAGGGTGAAACCCCTACCACTGGTTTATGTGAATTCATGTTTATTATGATATTTTTTTAATTTATTTAATGGGTAAAAATTATGTTTATTTTTTTATGCATGTTTTCTTACAAAATATTTTTTAATTTTTTAGATTTTGAAGAGATTAATAATAATTCAGGGGATGTTTTATTGGTTTGATTTGTGAATAACAATTAGTATTAATGTAACTGATTACGTGAGAAGAATTATATTAAATTTTATGGAGATATAATATCAATGGTTTGAGATACCCTTTTAGGTTAAAACATTCCTTAATGTTGATATTATTAAATTTTTTTGGGATATAGTGATATTTATTTATGGAATGGTATATCTTAAACCTTTGGATTTATTAATTAGTTTTGGAGATTAATGTATTATTTCCTAAAATAATGTTTTGTTTATTTGGGGTATTATCTTATATTTTTTGAACCATTTTGGTTTTTGGAATGAAAGGTGGAATATCTTATTATTATTTTGGGGATAACATGATCTTGTAAATGTTGATTTTAGTGCTTCAGGAATGAGAAATTCATCTTGAATACACATATTCTTTAAGATAATATGATATTAAAGTGGAAATTTATTAAAGAATGAAATTATAATTTTCACGTAAGTATATTTCAATTTTATGATAGGTTTGGGATGATAAACCATTTTATTAGAAAATATATAATTATATTTAAATAGGATTAAATGTAACCCTTACATGAAACGAAGGCCCAATAGCCCATTGGACCAAGACAACATGGATCGAAGAACTAATGGCCCAAATGCTAAAGCATGGCCCAAATACCTTGAGTGAGAAGTTTGTATAATATCATGAAAGTAGACAAATTCCTAACCACCCCCTCCCACTATTAGTAATCATCTCATCATGATCCCATTCTGAATGATGTATCCCCCACCCTTCCATGAACGGTTTCATCATGATGGACAGACGCATTGTGGTTAGTAACATATACATTCATAATGTTAGAATAGGGATAGATGATGGGTACAAGGACACCCATATATCTTTAAAATCTCCCACATGGTGATGATTATGTGTCTCATGCTTGCATCACCAAGCTAATACTCTACATCCTCTTAATACATATAAATTTTTATAATTACATTATAGAGAAACCCTTTATCCCAATTTGGTTCTCCAAGGGGATATAAGGATAATGAGTAGAATCAATATGTCTATCACTAAAATTTATGCTACCCACCTATTAGTTCCTTCCCAAACTACCATCTAATACATCATGTCATTCACATAGTTTTTTACATGCCACCTTTTACTCACTGGATCAGACCTAGAGTCCCACAAATGGTATAAAGTTCCCATGAGCATAAAGCCTACATGGTTCAAAATCCCAAATGACTATTGAAGGCTATAAAATTGACCTACCACCAGATGATATAAATGGACCACGATAGCACCTCACTCTATATAATATTTTTCCCATTCTAGACTACAACCCTCACATGAGGACTCACTCCTAGAGTTAATTTTCACTACCTAATATCGACTCACACAAAGATTTATCTTGCACCAATAGTTTTCCACACGACTAGCTCTCCCTACCCATGGAAATTGGTAGTCCCAAACCCCGAAGAATTATAAAATGTCAAACCATCATCCATATGATCACCCTTCAACCCCACCAAATGCCATCATCCTCCAGTTCCTCAGTTCATCGATGCATTATTTTCCACCTATCTTCCCAAAAACCCCATATGATTCCTTCCTTATACTAATTAATCACTAGTTCAATGATGCACCACTTGCTACATGTTTACCTGACAACCCCGCCAGATGTTGTTAAACATCACTACCTCGGTCTGATGAAGCACCACCATTCCCCAATCCACAATTACCCAATCTAATATCAACCACCAGTTACCCGTCTCTTTGTTGCACCATCAGCCACATATCTACATGGAAACCCCATAATAGGAAATCTCAGCTTATCCCATGCCATACTTGAAGGAAAAACTATTGTCGACTCGCTCTCCCCAGCCACATCATAGAACACCCACCAGAGCATCGACTAACTCTAATAATGAAACCTCATTATTCACACTATCAATAATGTCTAGGAGAACCATACCAACAAAATATAACATGTTTCCACCTCTCCAAAAGCAAGTCATCGTCCTTTCCATTGGCGAAAAAACTTGACAGTGAACCCCATCTAGGTTATCTTAAGAGAGATCTTCATTCCAAGTGAGTATTTTTCCTTATCTTCTCATTTTATATGTTAGAGTAATTCCTCATCTCTATGAAAAATATTCTAAAATAAAAAAAATTATCTTATTACATTCATTTTAAATGAATCGATGCTCTTTTCCAAACCTCACTAGTTTATGGTTTTGTAGTCAATTACATTGTCATTATTGTGTTCTCGATCACCAAATATTTTTTCATGGACATTAGTATTATCCTCCGTGATTATATGTTTATTTCTTAAAAAATTTACCTTTTTTAGGTGATTTATTATGTGTTATTTTTGGTATCCCTTATGTTTCTCCCTTCCCATTTTTAAATAATGTTGTATTCTCCCTCTGTACAATGTGGGTTTTCAAAAAAGGTTTTTTCAAATATTAAACCTTTAATGAAAAATTTAACATTTTGAAGGTGTAATTTATTTCAGGGGGTAAGAATGTAACATCTTAATGTTTTGAATATTTTTCTCTTTAAATAATTTTATTTCCTCTAATATTTTTTCAACACACAACCTTGAATTTAAATGAACTGTTATTAAAATGTTATCATGTAAATGTACTCATTATAACCCATACATTTAATTGGAGAGAATTAATCTGATTAAACATATTATGAAATATATTTATAATTTAGCTACTTAATAAAAATATATTGATTATTTCTTAGGAAATAAGTATGCAATTTTTACTGAAGTAATTTTTTGCTTCAAAAATATATTTTTTTTTCAAAAATATCTTGTCGCAGTAGTTTGTGTGTGGAAATATTAATTAATTTACTCCATATTTAAAATTATTATTTTATAAAATTATAAAATAATTTTAAAATCAAAATATTAAAATTAACATAGTGTGAACTTTTGAGATTTTTTTTTGAAATAATTGATTTTTCATTGAATAATGAATGATACTAATTCGCAAATACACTCATTTATTTCGATTAAATAAAGTAACATTTCATATTAGATTTATTATATAATCAATTTTATTTAAAATAATATAATTAATTACATCAATAATTTTCTGGATTTTTCTTTATAATTTAACTTTTATTCATAAAATAAATTTTTTCAAAAAAAACTATTTCTATTGTGTTTCACTCATTTATATTGAAATTAGTTTCTTCCACTTATAAATATTTAAAATTAAAAAAATTTATAGTATATATAGAATGATAAGGTCCAAATTTGGTAAGTATGACCCTTTTATTTATTCTTTATGAATAGTAACCATTCTAAATATAGTGTCACCTAGATAAGGGTAAATTTATAAAACCATGGTTAAAACCATGAAATTATAGTCTTAAAATCAATGCAAAACTTGAATCAATTTAATTTTATGGGAAAAATTAGACTATGTACTTAAAAAATTTACGTTATATGGTATTTTTATGTCATTACCCATGATAATAATATTTATATTATATAATGAAATAAAATTCAAAAATGTCACTCTCTAGACTTTAATATCTCTAAATTTTTTACATAAGGAAAAAAATAGGACAGGTTTAGTTTTAAATGAATATTTTTAATATAAATTAATTTTCTTTCATAAAATTATATTTTAAATTTTTAGTGGTGAAATAATTTCCTTAAATTCTTGTACAACACCGATATGGTGCTTATGCCAAGGGTAGAAAAATAATGTAAATTATTTTAAAAACCCATAAAAGTAATATTTTTTGGTGAGGTTTAGTGAAAAAAATTAATATATGAATATAATATATTATTTATGAATTCTCTTTTATCTTCAAATCCATTTGTTTCATGTTCTTTTCAAAGTAAAATTTAATGAACAGTGTTAGAAATGACATTAATGATATTTTAGGTTACATAATATTTTATTAAATTATTTAGATATCGTAAAAAATATTCAAAAGGAAAATTAGTATTTTAAATGGTCAAAAAATCACCACAAGTCCATTAATGATCCAATTTTTTATATATATGTAAAATTATAAACATTTAATATCAACAATTATATTACCACGATTAGAGTTTAAATTGGTTAACCAAGGGGTTAAACCAATAGATAAGGTTTGAAATAATATCTAAAACTATATAAATTTGATTTTATAAATACATTAAGACCATATAATAAACATATTAGAATACATAACATTTTGTAACTATTTTACATGATTTATACAAATATTATATTATAATATTTCATGTATATCTAAATATGACATTAATTATATTTTATAATAAAAACAATTTTATTAAAGGTATTAAAATTCATAAAAAAACTATATTTGGATAAATGAATTGAATATGGTGGGGAATTTAATATATTTTCAATTTATGGGTCACTTGTTCTTTTATTGTAACATTCTTGACCCCAAAAAAGTAAAAAACATTAATATCCCAATAATTGTCAAAATGGTTAATAGGAGGTTAACACTATGATATTAGGAAAAAAACATAACCATAACATGTCCAAAATTTATAGATTGTGAGTATATAAACACAAATCAATTTTATATTCAAATTAAATCAATTTGGATCCATTTTTTAATGAACATTAATTTTTATTAATTTAACACTTTAAGTAAATCCAAGAGGTCCCCTACCCTCACTTATAAAATGATACCCCTTATCCCTTTTATATACACTATCTTGAGAAACCTATATCGAACTAATAATACCTAAAACTCTTATACATCTATATATATAATATTTATAGTCTTATATCTTATTAAAATATCATTCCAATGCTCCTTAATAAGGGATCGAATGGAATTCCACCAAAGAAGTGGCAATTGTCTTAACAACTCTTACAAGTTTATTTATTCTTCTACTACCTATAAGTTTTTTTGTAAACATACAAATACAAAATATAAATTATCATTAAAGTTATTAAAAATTATAATGATTAATGGATAACCATTTTCAATTACTTTTCTATCCTATGAAAATAGAAGACATCACTAATATGTACATAATAATTATCATCTCCACATAGTGTTGTAATTCATTTTTCATCACAATTTTACATGGATGGTTATAAAGATAGTACTAATGAGTATATATTATATTTGTGAAAGAATTATGAATCTATACATAAAATATATAATTTACCGTAATACCTTCATTCATGTTGGAAAATGATAATGTCGTTCATGCATACCTGTGGACTGGAACCTCCATGAAGAAAAGTGATTCACTTTTCTTTTATTCCTTACATGGATGGTAATAATTATATATTTAATGAATATATAAGATATATATGGTATCATAGTTATTTTAGAATTGTTAATTATTATTTACCGTTATTTTTTCCATCATTCAAAAATAGAAAATAACGTTCATGCACATGTAAGGCCTACCATCAATATGAATAAAATAATACATTTTTCTATCTCCGCCTTTCAAAAAATATTACACACATATATCTAATGAATAAATATTATATTCATAAAATCAATAAAATTACAAATTTGATGAATCTATAACATATTCCCTAGAACTATAACATCTTTGATTAAATATACATGTCAAAAGTAAGGAGTTAACACATAAAGTAATGATAATAATGAAATATTATTGAAAAATTGGGGCTACGATGTTATAAGTGGGTCTCATATGATATTATAAATATTAATATGGTTGTGTTCTCAATTAATATCAATAATAAAGCTATTATATTTTAGTTTTTATAGAATTATTTTGTGCATGTTCTTGTTTCTAGTTGATGAGGGTCTACTTTTCAGAGGCACACAGCCACTTTGATTTCTCCAATGAGGCCTTTCAATGGTGCATTGGCCAAGAGGATGGGTGGTGGGGATCATCAAAACTTTTTGGGTGAAAAATGGAAATTCCAAAACTCTCTAATATATTTAAGGCATATTCATGAATCTTTTATTAATTATCAAATATCAGAAAGATCTCCCTTCTATGAATAATATTCAATTTAGAGTGTGTTTATTTCCAAATAATCTGTATGTGTTTGAGGTTATTATTATTTTCATACATCTATATGTGTCCAAGGCTTTTATTGGAAGCCCTTTTAAAATTTACTTGATATTATTATATTATCTATTATAAATATGTCGGTTTTAAGCCACATAGTTGGATTCTAAAGAATTTGATGTCATCTTGAAAGGCGAAAGTTGATTTGATGGTAAGATTGGGCCCAAAAGATGTGATTCCTACCAATCATTAAAAAATGAATCAGAACCCACCTATTTTGTTGCCACATAATGGGAAACATCATGACTTTTAATTTCATGATATTAGTACCACACCATTCATTTTAACATCATGATTCAAGGATATGTAGGTGAAAGATTGTGGAACATATGCCTGAGTCACTAGAAAAACCCTGGAATGGATGTAGTCTCTAAAGTTGGGACATGATATTTTTGGGATAATAGTCCAGTAAGTATTGTGATGAAAGTGACTTGAATGGAATGTGTCCCTTCATTTTGGATATGACCATACCCAGTATTTACCTCAGACAATATTTGGGTGAATTTGTGGTGTTGGGTTTAGTCCATAGAGAGGCTTCCTCTATATCCCATTGGGTTGGGTATCAAATAGCATGCAGTTCAATGAATTTCAGGATTACAGCTTTGGAGGGGTCCCATTTGCTTCATCAGAAATATGAACATTTTACGGATATAGAGAGATGTTTTTTTGGATTACAATGAATTATTAGACTAATGTGATTTCCTCATGGGTAATATAGACCTTTAGGTAATGATAACATTATCTGTGTATGAAACCCAATATTAGGACAATGTGTTTTATCATGGTATTGAAATGATCACAACAAACCTCTAAGCCTATGTGGGAAAATATTTTAATCAGAAACCAGAGGAATAAAAAGATCTAGGAATCCATTATCTACTTTATCTGCTGGTGGAAGAGGCCAAGGATGTGGGAGAAATAAAGGGAACTGGCACCCAACTCCTCTCTTTATTTTATAACATGGATTGTTACATTAGGCTAACCATTTAGTTATGACACTGTAATAAGGTATAGGGTTTTACTCCATGAGATATTATGTACTCATAATCCCCCCTTGACTGATTCAAGATGGGACGGGGAGGTGGTGATGAACAATAGATATCACCATATGGCCCAAGGAACCTAATTCCACTATACCTAAGGATTTTACCCTCGTTACCATAAGAATGTTTGGTTGGGAACATTCCATGTATCTACCTTATTATGTTGGTTGATAATAGGACCTCATTTTCCAAAAGAATATATGATATAGAGGACAAGTTAGTATGACCTTTTTTTGATCATATATATCTAACATATTTGGGGGAGGTATTCTCTTGGAGACTTGTAAAGGGGACCATTTGAGTCTTACTACTTAACGGGAGTGTCTAGTGGAGAGTTTTGTTTGAATAGTTCGTGAAGGGGATGAGGTAAAGCCTAATTCTACACTGTGCAGAACTAAGGCTGAAGGTCCCCATCCTATATATTTTTCTCCATTTAGGTTGGTTACCCTCAATGATTTCATATATATGTTGTTTTTGTAGTAGTGGTTTGAAAAGGGGTTCCTTATGTGGATGACCTATTTGTAAAGGAATCTTTTCTATGAGGATATCTTCATATTCTATGTGGATAAATTCTAATGACCTCTTTTAGTTTGTGATGTGCAATAAATGATTACCTACTAAAATCGCTTACTTAGATTTTTCTATCTCTTCTGCCTCATACTATATACCATGCACAATAATTCCACTCTCCAAAAATATCATCCTTGCCAGTACATGTGTTGGGTTTCTTATAGTGGTATAGATATAATTTCTGAACCACCACCCACTATTGGTTGGTGGTTGGCCTCCTTACCTACAAAGTTGAAATTAGTTTTTGGGGGCATGTAAAGGATTCCTTTCCCTATAAATTAATTTTTTTTATGGGGGGGGGTTAAGAAAATACCTCCCCGAAAAAGTTATTTTCATTTGGGGGTGGAAATGATTCCTTTCCCTATAAATAAATTTTCGTTTGTGGGGGTAAATGGAATATATGATGCCTTGAAAACAAATTCTAAATTGTGGGGATCAAAAATGAACAGTCCTCTCCCAAATAATGAATTTTTTTTGTGCGGGCGCCATACAAAAAATATATTTGGAGGCGCTATGTAGGGAAGTTACTTACATATATATAACTTTATATTGAAATATGGGTTTTTATGAATCCTTTACGATAGCTTTTTTTTGTCAAGGTAGTTTTCCATTTTAATAGATTTATTGATTTTAATCCAGTAATTCTAAAATGTATAAAATCTTTTTAATATTTCATGAAAACTTTTACAGACACAAAAAAAATACCCTAAAAAATTGGATCTTATCGGAACAAATAGAATTCCATTCTCAGGAAGAAGTTGTTCAACTTTAATTATTTGTGAAATTATTTTTTGGGAACATGTGGACCTAAAGAAGGTACCACACCAATAAAAGGTGTCCGACTAAACTCATTTTTCACTTTATAAAATCTTATGTGTTTCAACCTATTAGGGATCAACCATGTTCAATCCCTCTTTGCATAGAATTTCCTTTACAAGTGGTTGTCACCATGTAGTGAAAAATATCATCTGTGAACTTGAATTTTCCAAAAATAATTTATTCTCCTCTGTTGTTGAATTATTCCAATTTGGAAATAATTTATTTTTATAGATACTTGAGTGCTTAGTGTTCTTTATAGTAGCTTCAGTGCTTCATGGTCCATAAGATTTCTCGTTTCACCAAATATTTCTATGAAGTGTATTTTTTATTTTTGTGGTTCTTTTATATACAACATTTTCATTTCCTAATTTTTTAGAAGGTGGATACATCAAAATATTTTTTTTCTACTGAAATAGATCCTTAACAATATATATCTTCTACTACAAATCAAAAGTTTAATGCCATCATTGAAATAATTAACATCAAACCAAAACAAGACATTTTCGAAAATCGTGGAGCATTAATATGACATATGGGTGTTAGAATATGAGGTTTTCCAATTTTAGATAGGTTTTCACCTTATTAGTTTTAATTTTGAACTGATGTCTCTATTCCAACACCATTCCAATTAAATCAACTGATGGATTATATCAATATGCGTAGGAACACACCCTATAGAAACTATATCCCCAAGGGTTAATTTTTTCAAAGAAAATTACTCTATGGGGTATTCTAAATTAAACTCCTTTATTGTTATACAAATAGTACGGTTATTAGAAATAGATAATAATTGATACCATTACAGTGAAAGAAAATTCATAGTTGATGAATCATTAGGATGGTCATCCAAATAGTCTCTTATCTCCAAAGGATCTTTCAATCTGGAGTGGGGATGGCCCTTTTGGTTCACCAAATTTGTGATGATTTAAACTCCAAACTAATGGTAGTGGGATTTTATGAGGC
The DNA here is from genome assembly GCA_963277665.1 of Viscum album. Taxonomy (NCBI): domain Eukaryota; kingdom Viridiplantae; phylum Streptophyta; class Magnoliopsida; order Santalales; family Viscaceae; genus Viscum; species Viscum album. The sequence goes on from OY728158.1 coordinate 580,496,363, forward strand.
TTCTTGGATTTCAAAATCTTTTTTTCTTAAAAATAGATTTATCATCCTCTAATAGGCCTGTCAATGGATCCCAAATACAAACACATTCCATTTAGTGTATGGGGAAGTCAGTATCACCCTATAGGGTGTCTAGAAGACCTCAGGGGCCCAAATTATGGGTGACATGTATGATGAGTTTCTACCTCCCTCTTCGGTGTGGGATGATCTTAATCAAAACCCCCATCTTGCAAGATAATTTATCAAAAGAGAACAAAATCTTTTGGAGTAGGAAGAGCTCTGCCCCAGGATAGATGTCCCTTTCTCCTATTGTATTCTAGTCATTTTTACACCAAATGGTGGCAATCCTCTTGAAAGGAGGCCAAGTATGTTTCCAACTCTTAACACCCAAAGATTCCTCAAAACATACTGGTATATGATTAAAGAATGTCTCTATAATCAATGGGCTTTTTCACATAGCCTCCAATGTTGACTGATTGGCTACTACTGATGCATGAATCCAACACCAGAGTCGGGGTTACATCCTCTTTTAAGGTGGCTCAACCAGACCCTAGGAGGCACATTAATATTATTGTCCCATTACATGTTAATATTTATAACCTTCTACTTCATATAAGAATGGGAGAGTGGCCCTACCAAATCATGGGGCCATTTAATGTTCTATGGGGCTAGATAGTATCCCAAATGGGATTCTATAAGTTCATCAATAACAAGAAAGTTCCAAATTATAAATTCTATACATACATGCATTGCATAAGTTGGTTAAACCCATCTAAATATGTAGAAAAAGATGTAATAGACTAGCTTAGCTACTACAACCTTTTTTACATGTTTTATTCATCTCCCACTATAGCATTAATAAATAAAGCATCTAGAGACAACACCCAATAGGGGTAACTCATCTCACTGAGAAAGGGTGTTCTGGTCACATGAATTGATGAAAACTGATTTGTAAAGGGTATTCACCCTGCTCATTTGTGCATCAGCCTCACTATGTCAAGAAAATTTTCTATCTCTAGATTAACAATGCATGATGAGAAACAAATATGAAAAATATCCTTCAAATTTGGATGATTTTCATAGAATAAGTCCTAGGATCTTGTATTGAACATTCAATCATAAATATTCATCATATAATTTCTCGATATTATGTCAAAGCTTGTATCTACTCATTCCTGAATGTCCAACTAGAAAGACCAGTACCTATTATGGAAGTTCCACCTGTTTCTATGGATTATGAGGATAAAAAGTGGGACAATAAAGAAGTTAGGATGGGGAAGGGGATTTCCCCAATGAAACACATCATTTTTGAAATGAAAATGAAATGTTTGAGAATAAGGGGTTAGGCCTCTCAAAATTATTGTTTTTCTCCCATGAAATACGTTGTTGAGTCTTATCCTTAATTTTCCATCCCTATAGAAGTTTCATATCCCATAGAATAGATGGAATGGGATACATGGAAGAATTTTATTTCCAATGATGAGATCTTTTTCTTCCTTCAGGAGATTAAGATCATCCTGACTATGTATGGTGGCATAACTACACCTAAAATCTTTTTTTATTCTACATCATCATGATCTATCGAATGCTTAAATCTAGGAACTCAAGGATTCCATTCCTTTACTCCATGTTCAATATATATTTTCATAGAATATATTTAAAATACTAGGGGAATATGAATGCAAGAATGAGGACAGTGGTAGTGGATCACAATAACAAGATGAGGCTGGTTTTCTAGCACCACTAAAACTTGATTAAGTGGATTATTCCTCATGATTTAGGGCTTGGAAACACTATGATCCAAGGGGAATGGTTCTATAAATTACAAGGAAACAGGTGTGGTGAATTGATCCCACCACACAAACAAGATAATCCTCCTATGTATTGATGATCCTCATCATGGTTTCATTTTCCAAATCTTGGAATTTATGGGATTCATAGAGTTGAAACACATCTACTAAAGATATATACAATGTTCTACAAGTAAGAGATATTGATCTTCATAGATATGGTATAATCCCTACACCCGTATGTATTTAATTCCAATAAAAGCTGAATAAATCTACATTTTTCTATAGGATATGGATGTATCCATTCATTCATTCAAGGGTATTTGGTCAGATATGGTGTGGAACGTGCTGGTTATAATGGTAGCAGGGGTTGATTTTGGTGAATAGGTACTATAATATTTAACACTGACTCTATTTTATACTCGGACATTAATCTGTTTACCCTATTCCTCTTTCCCCATCCCAATATTTAGGTGGAGAGGGGTGATATATCACCCATTCCTTCTCCAGAATACACAGAGGGATGAATTGATGTTGGATTGGATACTCATGAGGGTGATATGATCATGGAAGAAGGCTGTCCTGGGAAAGTTTAACATATTCAGGCTATGATTGTGTATTCTAAAAGAGTATTCCCACCCCCTCCTCTTCCAACTACATTACCTATGGAATTTCCACCATCAAAATTAAAAATTAATAGTAAATGGAGGAATATTATAATTCACATCTTTTATGGGACCGAAATTAAGCATTGTATTCATATTATATAATTTTCATGTAATGTGTATAGTTGTACTAATAAACAAACTATTCTTGGGGAATCCACAGGTTCTACAATTTAGGAGGTGAAACCCATTTTTGAACCTATTTTTCCTTATATTGTGGAGTTGGATGTTGTGCGAATAAGGGATCCAGGGTAGTCTAAACTAAATCAATATTTACAACAAATAGATGCTGCTACTAGAATAGGAGTTGAGGGACTGGATGCTCTATTTTCAGGACCAAATGACCCTCCCAAAGATAGTGAAATAGTGAGGAAAGTATCAATGCAATCCCAAGAGTTTTTGAGTTTCAATATTTAACCTAGTTACCCCTTGGTCATCCCTATGAAATCAGTATCTTTGAGTGAAATTCTAGATATTACTAAGAAGTCTGAACATGCACCCATTATATATGTTTCCCCAATAGAGTTTTCTTCTGAGGATTATATGAAAAATGAAGGGGTGAGGATTTTAATTTCTCCGAGTGGGGTGGTGATGACCGAGGAAGTTTATTCATCAACAAATTATATTGATTTTGTCAACTTTTGTACTACCTCGTATTTCTCCTTAACAAATATTCATTATTGGATACTTGTTTCTAGAGCACTAGTACATGTTTCTAAAGTCCCCAATACATGAAATATATAATCAGTTAAGGTGACCCTACCTTTAACTGCTAAAAATCCATCTCATGTGAAAAACATTGATCATAGACCTTCCATTGTTAACATAGTCATAGAATAAATTCTCCCTTCCAAGAGAAATTCTAAAAAATAATAAGATACCCTTTACAAATTCAACATTTTTTGGAATATAGTGTGGAGAAACAGTTGGAAGTTTATCTATAAACCACCACTATTATATCTTCTAATAAAGTATCTGAAACTTATATTATTTTTTAATATTCTTGGTTATTGGGGATTTTACTATCACTTCATACAATACAAGTTGAGAGAGGTAGTTATCGACTGAGAGAGTTTGATTGAGATGTAGCCTCAACATATAATCATGGATTCCATAGAGCATTTTATCCACTAGAAATATCATTATTAGTGAGGTTTTCGAGTAGGTCATGATAGAATTCCATCACTAAATCCACATTGTGTAATTGATGACTATGACTAAATAGATCCCTTAAAAGATTGATCAGCGGAATCAAGAAATGTCTCATGTTTAAGTAGATGTTTTTGAGGAGAAGTTGCTAGTGTGGAAGGAAGAGAAATTTGGGAATAATGTAATTCAGAGGGAATGTGAATTTTAAGCTAATATAGAGTCAAAGGCTGTAATATTTTCAAAGATGCATTGAGTGGTAGAAGATTCCGATCATGTAATGATTCAGTTCTTTGAATCTATAGAATAATATTTTTAAGAGAAAAATATCATTTAAATCGATTATCTTCAATTTGTGGAATATCCCATGTTTCCTCAATATATGAAATGAAAATAACTTCATCATGTGTATTTTTTACCTTTATTCTACCTTATCATTGAAATTTTAATAGTAATACTAGATTTGGACAAATGTTATAACTTTCATGTTTTAATGTATATAACTTGAAATAATTGGAACATGAGTACACTCTGAATTTCTTATTTTAGGGTCTTTTAAGACCAAAAAAAGAAGTTAGTGTTTTTAGGTCGAATATCTTCAACCAATAGTTAGGATAGTAATTATCCCAAACTAGGTTTATAGGCAGAAAATATGAAACTCTTACGTATATTTGAATCATGTGCAGAGAGAAGACAATTTTTTAATAAATAAGTTTCTATAAGCTAGAGCACATAATTTAGAATCTTCTTTTTAAATTGAATTCATATATAAGAAATTGGGTATTTACATTTTGATTCATAAATTTTTTGTGTGCCAAAGACTTTTACTCAGTTAAATATCTCATTCATGAATGAAATAGGTCATACTAAATGGAAAATTTGGAAAAATTTCCTACAAATAAAAATTACTTTAAGGATCCTCTAAGATCACATGATCCATGATCAGAGTGAGAAACAATCGGCAACTTGTTAAATGATTTAAATCCACACTAGAATGTGTGGAAATGACCTTATGGGAGAATTTTTGAACTCAATCAAATTTCATGATAGATGTAAGTGAAAACTCATGAAAAATGCATATAACCATGGATAATGAATCCTTCAGATATAATGGGACCCCTATATAGATAAGATTATTTTATAGGGTAAGTACCTTTTCATATTTCAGTCTAGTATTGTATTAGAATAATTTGAGTTTCTACATATAGTACCAGGTAGGTTTTCAAGGATCTAGCTCTCATGATAGTTAGGGGTCATAGATAATTGATCAATTGTCACACAACTTAATGTCATGATACAATGACATAGAAGTTATATAGTTTAGGGTCATGTGATGAGGACTTTTCTTTACCATTTAATTTCATATGACAAAAATGAGTGTCATACACTTTAAGGTTAATGTGACATGTACATCAGCCACAAAGTTCAATGTCATGTTGTCGGGACGTGTCATCGTTACCCTTAAGGTTGCATGGATTTGACCAAAATATTATTGATTAACCATTCCACTGTGATCTAACTAATAATTCTATATTATTCTTCAATAATGATTATTAAATTTTTTAATATATTATATTGTATATTATAAATATGAAAATTGATATGGGACAAGAGTGCAAGGAATGGCTTTGGACTATTTTTGTAAGATGATTTTCAGCATAAAATTGTAGGGATTATAGAAATAGAAGAGGTCTCTCTTGTGTAAGAATATGCCTTTGGATGAAAAGATTTTTAAGAGAGACTTATATAGATAACAAATGGGGCATGCTATTCTTAATAAAGATAGAGGTGTCCCAAGGAAACTAAAAATCCATCACTGATGGCTAATTGAATCTTATCTATATTCGTATTTTCCTTTACATGGAGTTTGATTTTTGTACAAATGGTTCCTGATAGATAAAGGAGCATTATATAACCAATCTAACATGGGGATAAATGTTTCATATGTATGTTTAATCCATATATAGGGGATGGGTTGTTATTTTTATCATGGATGAGCCCAAAGATAGATGTTATAGGAGTCACTATGTATCCCATGAGTATTAGAATCAGACCACATGTATTTATATAAAGAAAGAAATGAATTACAATAGACCATGTTTAGAAGGCAGTTTGCAGCATAAAGACTCCCCAAAATTGATTAAATTCTCATGTGAGGAGGGGGTGTTTTTTAATAAGATCTAACTAATGAGTTGATAATATACACTAGACACTACTATGTAGATCTAGATCATACATAGAAGAGTTGGGGAATTTCATATTGTGTCTACACTAGGATAAAAGATCAGGACATCGCAATGTATCTCATAAAGTTGAGTATCAAGATATACGTAGTCCATGTTGAATGTTTCTTATGTATGTTTGACCCATAAATACAGAGGGGGGAATTTTTATGACTTGGAAGTATCTATAGTTGGATATTTTAGTGTCACTATGTATCTTATGACAAAAGGAATCCATTCCTACATAGTTCTTAAAAATTACATAGTTTAATGTCATATGACAACAATGAAATATGTACCTTTTAATATCATGCATTCAAGACCATGATAAACCTAATGTCAAATAATATTCCTTGATTATGTTGTAAATCCCTTATTGAATCTCCTAATCCCATGTGAGTTATTCTTGGTGTGATAAACAAGGAGTATAAATGTTTTTCTCATGACATGGTGGTGATTAAAAGAAATGGTAGGGGAATATTTTGTATCATGTAGTGGTTGTGGAAAGATTTATTTATCATAAAAAATGAAATAAACACAATTTTAGTAGATACCTAATGATCCAATTATTATTAAAAATTATCTTATAATGGAGGTCTAACTGTTTCAAGGCCAAAAATAATAATTCTAGGAGTCACTATGTATCATGTATGGACAAGAAACAAGTATTATTTAGTTCTTGGAAAACTTTTTAGTTTAACGTCATATGATAAGGTTGAAGGTTACCTAATGTCACAAAAATAATAAGTAATAAAGGAATACTGGGTTATGGATATTATAACCTACTTTGGTCATAAGTAAGGGTATTTTAAACCAATATCTTAAGGTATCTCAGTTAATTTTAAATGATATGGGACATGTATGCAAGGAATTACCACAAACTATGTTTCAGAATAAGTTTCTCATATAATGTTATCGAGGACTGTGGAGATAGAAGAGGTATCTCATTAGGATGTTAATACCTTTGTATGATAGTAATTTTAAAGGTTAATTATATAGTGACAAAATTGTTCATTGTAGTATATTCAAAAGATAACATTACTTAGGAAACTAACATTCTATCATCGATGGATAATAAAATATTATGGAGATATGAGTTCCCCCAGTATAAGGAATATGATGTATAGAAGGAATGGACCTAAGTACAAAGGAAGAATTTGAATTGGAATAGTCCATGGGGTATGGAACTCCCTGTATTGATCTGGCTCTTATGTAGGGAAGGGTGCATTTATTCCATTATGGGCTCCTACATGAGGGAACCCATTTAAGATCTCCTTCATATATATTTTCTTATATGAGGAAGATAGAGGTATTTTCAACACTTCACGGATGGTCCCAAGACATTGGGTTTTAGAATAAATATGTATCCCATTAAGATAAAAATAAAACCACATGTAGTTATTTTATGAAATCTCCTTCTGCAGGTCTGACTTGTACACAGGGAGGGGGAATTATTATGTTACGATTGACCCAATATTAGTGATTAAGGTGAAACTATATATCTTGTGATTAAAGGAATGAACACACATGTAGTTCTTTAAAGTATGTTTTTTAGGATACTACCACCGAAGGTTTTGAACCATTCAGTAATGGATTGAAATTCTGTGTAGTTTTATGTTGTGTAATAGGGTTGAAAACCATGCAGTTTAACATCATATGATTAGGATAAAAGTTTTGATGGTCACATATTTATCATATTAGGTATCCATGTTTTATATGGGTTATGTATTATAGTTTAATTTTATGTGGTAAGGATGTTTATTTGACATTACACCTAAAGAGGAGGTCAATATTAGAATTTTGGGGTGAGAGCAATGCATGTAATAATTAGTTTTATGGTGAATCTATGAATATTATTGAAAAAATATTCTAAGCATCACAATGTATCCCATGATGATGGAAATCAAGCTACATGTTGTTTTTAAAAGGTGTTGTGGTAGGATATCCACGCCAAAGGTTGTGATCCATTTAGAAATGGGAAAAAATGTTATAAAGTTTTACATCATGCAACAAGGATATCCATAATGCAGTTTTATGTCTTGAGTCAAGAAAATTATATGTGTATTTTATGGTCCTAAAAATAGAAGAAATGATTTTCTATGTCTTAATATAGTGAATAATGGATTGAGGGAAACCATTCAGTTTAACATCTTATGGCTAGTATAACAACCACAAAATTTAACAATATATGGGTAGGATGAAGGTTTTGAGGATTACACCTACATAGGAGGCCCATACTCACAACAATGAAGAGTATCTCAACACATTGAGATTTTGAGACTTTTTTGTGCTTATTCCTATGATGATGTCCTTTTTTGTTGGAACCATAAGGAGAATATTGACTCATATAAATTCTAGGTACTTGGTTGCAGTTCACAGAAAATAGGATTCCCATTGGATCTCGGGACTCATGAACACATCATATGGATCCTATTTAGGGTAGGAATTAGAGTTATTGTAGTTCAGTTATTTTCTCAAAATATACTGGAGGATGCGGAAGAATGATAATCCCATGAGAGATTGGGTCCCAAGGGTTAAAATTTCTAATACATGGAGGGACTTACATCAAGGTTTATGCCCATATGATATGCAATTAAGAGTTATACAACTTGGAATATTGTGTTTTTTAGTTTTAGTTCTGTTGAATAGGACAACATTGTTGGGACCAAGTTGGATGGGGAAGGAATTAAGAATATTTTTCTATTATAGAGTGTTTTCTTTTGTTGTCAAAGAAGATAAATCAATTCACGTTTTAAAGGACTGAAATATCAAATGATGATTTTTTTATTTTTATTTTCAACATATCATAAGTTAAGAAAACTTATGATGAAAGACTAATAAAGGAAGGGGTAAAGTTGCTTCTAGTTGTATACAGTTTTGATTGGAAGAAACTATGTGGGTGGAATACATGAAAGTTATAATACTTTCCCTGAAATAACAAATGATGCTAAAGCTGTTCAATCAAAGGAAAAATATCATGATAGCGGAGTTTGTGAAGAAATATGATGAATGGTTACGGAATACAGTGAATAGAATCATGAAAAAAGAATAAATTATTTGGAGGTGACACAAAATAACTTTATAAGGTGGCGCTGTTTTCTAGTGTTAGCCAAATTTGTAGGCCCAAAAATCAGGAAATAGAGAAATGTGTTTCTAGAAAAGGATTTTGCGTGGAAGTTTGAATATAGCATAGAATTTTTCACGGAAGGCATGATTCAAGGCCTGGACATCAAAAAATGGCAATGACATAGAGTGCATGGAAAATTGGGAAATGTGTATGAAAAATGAGGTTGAAAAAAAGATTGGTTTTTTAAGCAATATGGAAGGTTTTTTTAGAATTTTTCGTACAAGCATTGTTTTGAGAACAGAATGAGGAAAATGGAAAGGGAACGAAGCTCGCTAAAAACTCAAGAAAGTGCACAAAATATGATAATATGTGAAATAGTTTTTACTCGCATCAAGAGGGTTTTACACACAGATTAGTGTTTTCGTGAAGGGTAAGAAATTCCTATAAATATGAGGTGACTCCCTCTAATTTGTTACAACTCAACACTTAGATAAATACCGAGATCTGAAGTGAAAAAAAATTTACTCTAAGAGAGTTTTGTGAAATTAAAGAGGTCCACATGAAAATGGGAAGTTTCATGAAAACGTGACAAGTTGCGCTAAATAGGATGTTGTGCGAAATAGGTTTTTTGCACCAAAAATAGATTTTTCTGAGAAAGTCATTTGAATTGCCTGGAAAATTACCTAAATATAGCGTGAATAATTTTATGGCTTTCTTACATATTCAGTTGTGCGTATGAGAGTTCTTACCAACCTCTGGGTAGAAAAGTGAGGATTTGAACTTCAAAGAATACACATGTTCAATTGTAAAGAAGTTCTAAAATACTATAATTCACTATTTTTGTTAAGTGGGTGCACACATACTTGAGGATAATCTCCCAATTAATACACGAGTGAAAGTTAATATCCTACTTATTGTATTCTACATCAAAGGATTATTTTCTAGTTATTTGTGTGGTACTGGATCATTTATATACTATACCAAGGACGTAGCTACTCATGTTGAGTAGTAAACCTTGTAAATAATTTGTTTCTAAGGTTGTGTGTGTTCAATAGGGAAATAACTCTTTAACAGGGGTTGAAGGTTATTTATAAAAGGGGGAAAATAAAAGAAAAATATATTACTGATTCACCCCTCCCCCTCTCAGTGATACTTGGATCCTGACTGGGTAACTTCAATTGGTATCAAAGGATTGCTTCCCTTCATTTGTTCTTTGCTGATGTTTTGAAGAGAAGTTTTGATGGAGAACCTGAAATGTGTAAATAGTATGGGGATTATGATATTTTATTGGAAGAATTATCTAATATGGAAATATAGAATGAGGCCTTAGATTATGTATCATGGATAAGAAGTTCTTGAAACTACAATAGATGGATTTCCTGCTATTGATGATAGGGTTCCTCTTACTCCAGTAGATAAGATGAATCTTAATAATGATTGAAGAGAAAAAAATTAATTACTCTCATCTCTTTATGTGATTGAATTTTTAAATGGGAAAGGTGTTGCTACAACCAAAGAAATCTGGGATAAACTGGGAAGCATTTGTAAAGAAAATAAAAAAGTGAAGAAGGAAAAACTTCAAATCTGGAGGCTAAAGAATGAAGACATAGAAATGGGTGAGCATGGATCAGTTGGGGAATTATTTACTAGGATAAATGAAATTTTCAGTACAATCAGATGTCTTGGTGAAAATTTATATGATTCTACAGTTGTTGAAAATATCATGATAATTCATCCCGACAAATTTTATGATAAGTTTCATGACTAGAAAATAGAGATCCCAAAACCTTATCGCTTGATTATTTTTATAGAACACTTATTACTTATGAAATGATAATGGAGAATACTAGGAATATCAAAGAAACAAAAAATAGGGAGAAATATTTCAGGGCTGCCAAGAAAGATAAGCAAAGATAATTCTTATTGAAGATGATGATGATGAATCGAACTCTTAAAACGATGTATGTCAAAGTTTTGATGAAATATTTTCCTTGTTTCCTAAAAATGTGAAAAGTGTAATTGGGAAATAAAAATGGAAACTCCCTTTGAATTTATTTGATTGTGGAGTTGTTGGCCACTTTATGGCCAATTTCCCTCTAAAAGGGAAAGATGAAGATAGTGATGAAGAAGACAGAATAACAAGAAGGTTGTGGAATAAATAGGGTGGAAAATATAAATATTCTAGAAGACGTGAGGATAAAAATTTCATCAAATCAAAAAGAATAATATTTCTTTCAAAAAAATGAAGATGATGATGATAGAGATACTAAATAGAGAAAATCTTTTGCTGAGAAAGAAAGAGAGATTACCTTTTTGGTAATAGTGAATAATGATTATTATGGGAGTAGTAGTACTAAAGAAGAAGAAACTCAACTTGAATGGTATCTAAAAAAAGACCTAAAGGAATGTTTGAGAAAGATCATAAGGCTTGAGAAGCAAAATAGGAAATTAAAAAATGAAAACACTTCACCAAATGACCAAGAATGTTTTCCTAACAGGAATGAAAAATTTGAAAAGGATATTGATGATCTAAAAAATTAACTTAAAAGAGAAAATAATTATAATGATCGTCTAAAAGTAAATATGAATGAAAAAGAAGATGAGTTGGAACTTTTCCAACATAAACTTTCTAAACATAATGAAATGAACACAAGGTTCCAAAAATCTATTATAGAAGTTGGTAAATGTTATTCTAAGAATGATCCTAAAAAGGATCAAAAAATAGTTGTCTTCTATGTTTGAAAAGAATGATGTAATAGGTACTGATAAGAGAAATGTTGGAAAGGCTTCGTATGGGGTCAAAGTTAGCAATACGGAAAAATCAGAAGAATCTAAAAATAATGAGTCCAAAAATATGACTACCGCTTCTGGTTCATGTAAGACTTATTAGAAAATGATATGAAGAAGTAAGTTACAATTGAAAATATGAAGGCGGACAAATAACTGAATTATGGGAAGAAGATTGTTGAGAATCACATTCCCAACTCCGGGAAGTATAGCGGTTTACATGGAAAATATTCATTATATGGTTATTTCTGGTTTTGTGGGGGATTTGGATACATGAAAAATATGTGTTAGTTCTACCAAAAACATTAAAACTATTCCACATGTTTTGAAAGACAAGGATTGAGGGGAAGTCAATCCTTTCAAAAAAAATTCTAAATAAATTTCAGAAGATATCTAAGAAGGTTTTTTTGAAAGTTAATAATAGGTTCCAACCACTAGAAACTATTTGTGAAATATGTGATCAACCTATGCATATTTCTATGGGATGCCTTATTATGTTACCAAAGTAACAAAAGTTTTTTAATAATCCTAAGAAGTAATAGTTTTTAAAGCTAAAAGGGATAGGTCTTATATGTACGAAAAGAATGAGTGCATGGTTGTTTGGCTAGAGCACATTGACTTGGCTCGTAAATTGGAAGAAGTATAAAAAAAGTGGAAGAAATGGAAGAACAAAAAGCTTGTATAGTCGAGACTACTTTGAAAGATACAAAAGGATATCTTCCATGGACTATTAATACTAGGTGTTCCTCTCAAATGATAGGAGACTTAAAGTAGTTGAAGAATGTAAAAGATTTCAAATAATTAATAGTGACATTTGGTAATGATGAATCCTTGAAAATTAAAGGTGTTGGATCAGCCATCATTGGAAAAGAAAAGATGAAATCCAAAAAACACTATATGTTAGTGGGCTAAAACATAACCTTCGAAGTGTGTCACAAATCATTGATGAGGAAAACAAAGTTATCTTCTGAAAAGATGGATTTTTTGAGAAATGTAAAAATAATGGAAATATAGTTACAAGAGGCCAATATACAAGAGGTATTTTTTCAAAGTTGGTGAAGTGAAGAACTCTTGTTTCATGGGTGTGGTGGATGAAAATCAGTTATGGCAAAAAAGTTTGGGAAATATGTGTTAGAGAAATACGTGAAAGTTATCAAATAGAGATAGTGTCCGATATATTTCTGATTTATCATGAAGAAAATATTGGTGTTACACTATTTGTGGGAAAGGGATCATTACAAACTCTATGAAAAAGAGAGTTTAAATTTTCTCAAAAAGACCCTTGGAACTCATACACTCTGATATCTATGGACCAATGAGAAAGAAATCGACAAATGTAGATAAGTACTTCATTACATTAATTGATGACTTTACTCGCATTACATGTGTTATGTACATAAGACATATGTCAGATGCTCTGAAAATGTTAAAGTGTTTCTTGAGTAAATCAGATAAGGAATGTCAGTATTCAGTGATGAATTTGAGAACTGATTATGGTGGCGAGTATAAGAATGAAGAGTTTGAAAGTTATCTTGAGAATCCTAGAATTCGGCATGAGTTTAGTTCACCATACACACCACAACAAAATGGATTTTCTAAAATAAAGAATCAAAGTCTGGGGGAAATGTGGAGAACTATGTTACTTAAACATACTATTTCTCATTATTATTTGAGGCAAGCCATTGGAACTATAGTGTATATTAAGAAGTGATGTTTCTATAAACCAAATCCATATATGACTCTATACGAAATATTCTATGGAAAAACTCCAAGTCTAAAACACTTAATAGTTTTCAGTAGTCCATGCATTATAATAATGAAAGGTGGAATCCTTGAAAAGTTTGATCAAAGAGGAGATGATGGAATTTTTCTTGGGTATGCTCCAGAAGTAATAGGATATAGATGTCTCAACCAATAAATTGGATGATTTATTGATTCTTCATATATAACGATTGTTTAAAATGATGATAAAGAAAACAATTCATATTCTAATATGGATGTTGAGTAGGGGGGGGGATATATTATTAATGATTCTGATAATGGTGCAAATTTTTTAATCCTACTCAAGAAGAGGAATCTGACTCAGAAATCTCGAGTGATGAGGATGACATTCTAATAACTCTTCCTAGGTTGAGGAAACCTGGGTAGGCTCATAACATTATTGGAGATCAACATTAGAGGGTTCAAACAAGAAGAACAATTAATGATATAACACATACTTCTCTCTACTCTAATGTTTAATTGAATGAACTAAATGAAGCATATAAGCATCTAGAATAGGTTCAGACTATGAAATAAGAGCTTGATCAGATAGAGCAGAATGATACATGGGAACTTGTAACCTAGATGGACAACAAGAAAATTATTAGTACAAAGTGGGTTTTATAGAAAATTATGAATTAAGATGGAAAAGTAATAAGAAACAAATAAAGAATAGTTTGAAAATGGTATTCAAAATTTTAAGGCATTGATTTTGATGAATCCTTTGTTCTGGTGGTTAGATTAGAAACAATAAGAATCATTCTTTTTATTTTGTCACAACAAGGCTACAAAATCTATCACATGGATGTAAAATCCTCATTCTTGAATGGTGACCTTGACATGGAAGTTTACAATGATCAACCTTGTGGATTTGTTATTAAGAAGGATAAAAGTTATTTGTGGAGGTTGAAGAGTATTTCTATGGGATAAAATAGGATTTGAGGGAATGGTATTCTAAATTAGATACTTGTTTGAGGAAGATGGATTATAAGATAGGTAGAGTTGACAGAAATCATTACATCAAGGAGTGTAAGGAGTTTTCACTTATCGTAATTGTTTATGTCAATGAAATTATCTTGCTGGGAATGATGAAAGATATTTTAAGATATTTTTTGAGGAGATGAAGAAGTTATTTGAGATGTCCATGTTGGGAGAAATGAAATACTTTCTTTGGCTACAAATTTCATAGAAGAAGAGTAACATTTTTTATCCCAATAAAAATATGCTAAGGAACTTCTGAAGAAGTTTGGAATGGAACATTGGAAACCAGTGTCCACACCAATTTATGTGTGAACCAAGTTTTCTAAAGATGGAGAAGGCAAGGAAGTTGATCGTAAGGAGTTTAAAAAGCTGATTGGAAGTCTGTTATATTTGACTGCCCCAAGACCAAACATCATTTATTCTATTACTTTATATAAAGGATTTCATAGTGCTCCTAACGAATTGAATTTGATTATTGGAAAAAGAATTTTTAGATATATCAAAGGCACAACAAATTTTGGAATCAGGTATGATGGCTTAGGAAATCTTAATCTATTCTGGTGTTCATATATTGATTGGGTAGGAAATGATGATGATTGAAGATCCACATATGGTGGGGTTTTCATTCTGTGGAAAAGTTGTGTTAGTTGGTATACCAAAAAATAGAATTTAGTAACTCTTATCACAGTTGAAGCTAAGTATGTTTTCCTAAATCAAGTTGCAACTCAACTAATGTGGATAAAGACTTAGTTGGAAGATCTACCTATTTTAGTAATGTTACCCTTGCTCTTGGGTTGTGATAATCAGAGTGCAATCAATCTTACAAGGAATCTGGTACAACATTAATTTTCAAAACACTTTGACATAATATACCACTTCATAAAATATTATGTGAAAAAGAATTAATTGAGGCTAGAGTGCATTCCTATATCAAAACAGGTTGTTAATATATTCACAAAACCTTCACTAAAGGAACCATTTGCAAAATTGAGGTTGATCATGGGTGTCCAACCTCCTTTTCATCAAGGTTGAAGTATGTGTTTTTTTCCCCACTCTCATCTTACCTTTGGATAGTGTTGTCAAGGGGATGAATTTTTCATAAATCTATCCTTATAGAAGCATACATAAAGGGGAGTTGTGGGTAAGCTGTGAATCTAGCATGTTTGTGTGTGAACTATTGTAACTATTTGTTGGATTTGTTGTAGGAATTTTTTTGTATTCCAAGAAATTTGATGAAGTGAAAAATTATAGGGTAGATGATTAGAAGATATTTTGACAAAGACTGGCTGAGGAGATATGTTAATTAAATTTCATAGTCACTGATTTTGGACAGGATGGTTTTGGATGTCCATAATTCTTGTTTCCTACAACGAGTTAGCTCGCGTAGGATTAGAATTATTGATAAGTAATTCATTTCTTGAAGTTTCAAAGTTCAGTGATATATGAATCTTGTTGTAAAACCAAATACAAATGGGGGTATTGTTGGGATCATGTTGGATGGAGAAGGAAGAAAAAAGATTTGTCTCTTATAGAGTGTTTTATTTTGTTGTCAACGAAGATAAATCAATTCACATTGGAGAAGACTGAAAAATAAGATGATGATTTTCTAATTTGTATTTCACAAATAGCATAATTTAAGAGAACTTATGATGAAATAATTTTGAAGTAAAAGGGGAGTAAAGTTTCTTCAAGTCATATATAGTTGTTATTTGAAGGAAAGATGCAGGTGGAAGACAAGGAAGTTAAAATACTTTCCATGGAAAAACAGACTATGATAAAGTTGTTCGATCAAAGGATACATATCATGATAGTGGAGTTTGTGAAGACAGCTAAAGAATGGTTATGGAAGGTAGTGAAGATAATCCTGAAAATGTAATGAATGATATGTAGGCAACACAAAAGAACATTTTAAGGTGGCGTTGTTTTCTAGTGTTTTCCAAATTTTTGGCCTAAATATTAGGTGATAGAGAAATGAGTTTCTGGAAATGGATGTTGCGTGGTCATTTGAAGATGGATTATAATTTTTCACACATGGCATGATTTAAGGTCAGAACTTCAATAAATTTCAAATACATAGAGTGCGTGAAAAGTTGGGAAATGTTTGCGAAAAAAATGTGGCCTCACAAAGGATTGGTTATGTGCTCAATATGGAATGCAGTTTAGAATTTTATGCACAAGTGGGGTTTTGAGATCAGAACGAAGAAAAATGGAAAAGTCATGAATCATGTGAAAAACTCAAGAAAATGCATGAAATATGATAGTCCATGAATTTTTTTTACATGCATGAAGAGGGTTTTACGCTCGGATTAGTGTTTTTCGCGCAGGGTCAAAATGCCTATAAATACGAGGTGACCACCTCTCATTTGTAATGTCTAGACACTTAAGGAAATCCCGAGCTCCAAAGTGATTAAAATTTACGCTAGGAGAGGGGCATGAAAATATAGAGGTCCCTGCAGAAATAGGAAGTTGTGCGAAAAAGGGACAAGTTGCGCAAAAAAGGAGGTTGCGGGAAATAGGTTTTCCGTACCAAAAGTGGATTTTACTGTGAAGTTCATTTGAATTGCATGCAAGATAACCTAAAGGTTGCATGAAAAATGTTGTGATATTTTCACATATTCATTTTTGTGTATGGGAGTTCTTAACAGCTTCTGGGAATGAATGTGAAGACTTTTACTTCAGAGAATACACATGTTCAATTATAAAGAAGCACTAAAATACTATAATTCCATATTTTTTCTAAGAGGTTGCACACATACATGGGGATTATCTCCCAAGTACTATATAAGTGATAATATATATCAAACTCATTGTATTCCACAACAAAGGATTGTTTTCTAGTGGATTGCATGGTACTAAATTATCTTTATACCATACCAAGGATGTAGCTACTCTTGTTGAGTAGTGAACATTATAAATCTTGTGTTCCTATGGTTGTGAGTGTTCAACTGGGAATGAACTATTTAACAAGATGTGAATGATTGTTCTAAAATAGGAATCATAAAAGAGAATGATATCACTGATTCAACCATCCCTCTCTCAGTGATACTTGGGCCCTAACTAGGTAACTTCACAAGTATTTTTTAATCACAAGAATTATTTCTTGAAAAATATTTCATTGGTAGGATCCATAGTGTGTTCCCCATCAATTGTTTTTACCAAGTTGGATCTATTAGAGTAAGCCTTACGTATGGAATAAGATCAATAACACATTGGTTCATGATTTGGTGGTTTCATCCTTGGTATCATCAGGGTTCTGAGGGAAGATACCAACTATCCTTTAATAAATGAGTAGATATGAACTTTCCTATTAGAGGCTTGTGTTATTCGATTATGGTATATTTCCAAATTATTTAGGGTATAGAACCATTTCCCATCATGTTTATCTATCTCATCAAAAATCATATATGATTGATCATCATCTGATAGTTGTTCATATATACCTATCCTGATTGTGGTAAATTCAACCACAATGGGTATCACTAATTCTATTCTGTAAACCAGTGAAAACAAGGTTTCTTGAGTAGTAGTGTGGGTTGTTGTTTGGTAGGATCACAAGGCATGCAAATTCTTTTTAGTCCAATACTTCTTTTCTCTATCCACTATTTTTTGGATATTGTTTGATAGAGTTTTTTAATTGCCTCTATCTATCTACTATTTTCCACATGGTATTTGGAATAATGGTTGTATTTGATGTTGTACTCCTATTAAAACTTATTCACTTAGAAATAACAAGAATTTGGTTCCATTTTCCTTCAATTTTGTGTGAGGGAAACCAAATTTGGTGATGATGTTTGACTTCCTGAAATTGAAGATAATTTTGACTCTGAATTTCTGATGAGGAATTTCCTCATCCCATTTAAAGAATAAGTCTGAATTAGTAATGATATACTTGATATAATTGTTCATAGCTAGAGGGTATGGACCTGTGACATCCATCCCCAATAGAAAGAATGGCCTGGAGTATTTAGTTCTATGCAGCAACTTTGGGGAATGATGGATAAATGTGGAATCCATTTGGATGGAATGAATCTTCTTGAAAAATTGTATACAATCTTATTGTATTAAAGGATATTAATATCTAAACCTACAAATTTGGTGATAAATCTTTGTTCCTAGATAATGGTAACCAAAAGCAACAACATTGAATGGTGGAAATCATCTTCTTTTTATCAGTGAATGTGAAGAAAATTTCATCAAATATTCTCTTTTAAATAACATTCTGATGACATGAGGGATCATAAAGAGTGAAATTTAATATTTATCATTGAATCTATTCTATTACAACTCTATCTAGAGGAATGGACCCATTTTAATGATATTCCAAGATGGGTTTCATTCACCAGTTTTCATCATTATCTAGTTTATGGGTATAATAGATCTCATTGATCTCTTCCAAGCCACTTTTGAAAAATAGAAATATTATTTTATAATGCGAGATACTAAATGTTATTTCCTCCCAATGTAGATCTACCAAGGTTGCAGCATCATATTATAAGGAATATGATTGATATTTTTTTCAATGCAGGTCATGAGTCAGTTTTGGATCAAAGGATAATTCATCCAACAACCCGAGAACATAATTAAGAAGGGGTTATCTCTTCTTTCCCAATGGCTTAATAACCATTTATTTTCTTAATTACCAACATGTAATCACCTCTGATTACAAAATGAGTCACATGTATTTTCAAATACAATTATAAAACTACATTGAGGGATTATTATTTGACCTCATTGTTGGTGTATCCTTATAATATAAGAAATTAATATGTGAAAACTTCATGTGTTGGTGAAAATAGAATGATTCCCAACCTGTCATTATTGATCTTTTGGTTTTCCAACCACTTTCCAATTGGGATTCTAAATTCACCATCAAAGTAAATTTCCTACATTTAGGTTGAGTCTCAAATGAAAAGTATTTCCCCATCTAAATGTTCAATAATCATTTTTATTTATTCTATAGAGGGATTTTTTTCTAAGAGATTATCTAAGTAATATCCTTTTATCACCTTCTAAAATATGATCCAAATGTCAAACTATTACAGAATGACCTCCCATCATGACAAACATCCATTATAAATAATAAAATTGAGGGTATATTTGTGTGGATCAATTAGATAAATCAAATGTATCTCCAAATTCTCAGGTAATGAATTAATTTATAAATTAAAAATATATATACTCGAAAAAGTTCTTCTTGATATCTGAATAGTGAGTCTCAGTGTCAAGCCTAGTGTGACTAAGATAACATAGGATGTTTTCACTACTAGCATCATTTTTTGTGAAATGAAGGAACCTATAGATGTTTCAAAATATTTCATGAATATAATGAGAATATTTCCTTCAATCAGTGTCATCAACACCTGTGGAATCAAGAGATACTTTTTGAGACTATAGATTGGTACTTGTTAGTAATTTTTCCACTGAAACACAACCCATTTCATCATATCCTGGTAAAGGGTGAACATATTTATGTGAGGTTTTTATAACATGTAAAATTTAAACATGATATAACAACATTCATCTCATATATTTGAGATTATGATGGGGTAAAATAAAAAATCCTTCTTTTTCTCAAGATTTAAATCAATTCCATAGTGTCATGTGAGAAATTAATAATTTTTTCTAAAGTAACACCAAAACCACATTTCTTGGGATTCATAGTTGGACTGTGTTGTTGAATTTCATCAAAAATGATTTTAAAATCCACAAGGATATTTATAATTTGTCATGAATTAAACACAAAATCATTGATTTAACATTAAACTAATTTCCCTATGGGGGTTTTGAAGATGTGATGCATAGAACATTAATATGTAGAAATCGAATTCTATAAACCAAAAGGAATCACCCAATATAAGAATAATCCATGGGGGTCCTGAAGTTGGTGGATTCATAATATTATAGAGCCATTAGGATTTAATTACACCCTAAATATCCATACAAAAAGGGAAAGTCTTGATATAAAACTATTATATCAATTAAGATTTTCATAGTCAGAATTGGGAAGTCGTATTGTAGAAAACTGTCATTAAGATCTCTGAAATCAATGAAATCAAAATTTTATGATTATTTTTCCTGAACTTAATTTTTTTAGCAATCTATTTTGGGTATTTTAATTCATAAATAATGTTGGTTTTTATGATATTATCAAATTTTACTTCGAACTTGGAAGGATGAGTCAAATATGTCCTTCTAGATGTCTACTTATAGCCATGATAGTCTAATGGTGGACCTAATTAATGGGAATCCATTTCAAAATTTAGTCCTAGAATATATTTATAATTCTAAGAAAACATATCTTGATGTTTCATAAAAAAGTGGTTTAAATTACCTATTTATTGAGGGGCATAGTTGGGCTAATCAACATTGGTCGCATATCTTCCTCTATAACAAGAATTATCTATTTGAGTTCATCAATTGTACTTGAGATCCTTGAAAATATGGAAGAACATATCTGTGGTCATTGTATTTTGATTCTTACTTTCCTTTTTACTCCTCCTCTATGTCCATGTTAGAATGTCTTATAAATATAGTGGGTCGTTAAGGTTAGGGGAGAGGTTAGTGTCCCATGAGATAGATTCTAATAGAGATATCACAACTTATGTAGGTTCAACAGATGAAATGGTGGCTTGATAGAGTTTCGGAGATAAAGTTGGAACATTTCTGTCTAATATAACAATAAAAATGAAGAAATTAAATATTTCTTCAACATTGTCGAGTTAAAATGATGTGGCTGATATCATGAAGTCTAGAGAGTATATATCTGAATCTCATATTATATATTCGACCTGATATTTGGGAAGCATGTATTCATTATCAAGATCGCAAAATGGATTAGATAGGGACATTTCTAGACCATTTAGCGCGATAATCCTTAAGACACAATTAGTATGTTTTTATTCCCTTCTCTCAAGTAGAATAATGCATCAATATATTTTGATTCATAATGTTGAAATGGATATTTCTCCCCATGTAACTTTATGATCTATCCATTACTACACTATTTGAGGCATTTGTGATATGATAAAGGGATCACTGTATATTGGTTAAACTAAGGATTTCCTAATAATACATTGAAGGTTGTATCATTCTGGATGACCAAGAACTCAGAATCAAACACTTGATTTCCAAACTAAGTTATGAGATTAATGATACTGAGGGGTTTCTTCTCACTTTTATCATGCCCTTGGAGTGTTAGAGAGGAAGGGGATAAATCTGAATTGGTGTATCCCAGTCAAAGAAGTGTTCTAATACGAATGTGTTTAGCACCTAATCCATTTTTAGTGAAATATTGGTGGTTGTTAATATCATCTGATCTTTCGGATACATATAGTGTCTTAATGTGTCCCTATAAAATATCATCTCTATATTCTTAGGTGAAAAATATACCTATATGAAACTCTACATGATCATCCTATTAACGATATGCCTTTATGGAAGTAACATTATCTTTGAATTATATATGGAACAATATTTTCTCTACAATTTGTCATCATAAATCCTTTCAAAAATTAAGAGCATCAAAAATTTAATTCATTCTTATAATTATGGCCAACTACTTTAGGATTCTCAACATCTTGGTTAAGGGTCTATGTTTCCATATAGATAAGTGTTCACTATGAGGTATTTTAGAGCTACCATTTGTGGGAATGATTTTTCATCTTGTTGATCAAATGTGGAGGGAATATTTCTATTGCTTAATTGTGCAACCCTAGCCTACACACTATTCTGGGCTGGTCAGGTTTTTTCTTGATCATCAATCAGTATCTCAAAATGATCAGTTTGGAATGAATTTTTATATTTTTGTAGGAATTTTTATTATTTTATTGGACTTGTTTTAGGTATTTCCAAGGGGTTCTAATATCATATAAAGATATAGAAGGGATATTTATGGAATTTTGTATTTTTCCATGGTTGTGGATCCCTCTATTTCCTTGGAACATGTGGCCTCGATTCATGTATTCACAATTTAGCATGGGAAGATCATGTTCATAATAGATCGCCTAATCAAATATTTGGTACATTAAATGAATGAAATTTACATATCTAAATATTAGTTATTCATCAGATGAGAACTCTATTTGATGGTTCAGTGCCCATTGTACCATTTTGAGAGACGGTGTTTTTTCACTTTGGACTAGTAGAATAAAGTTCAAGAAATTCAAGGATATATTTGGCCTTGGTGAAGGTTTCTCTTCTTGTGTTTGCTTCCCGACCTTCTATCCATTGTTTTTCTTAGAATATTAAACTATATAGGATTGTGGTGTTGAAAAATTGAGATGTTCCATTGTAGAAATGGATGGGGGAATAGTTTTTTGTCTCAACTATTCTCTGAGAATATAATGAGTTTCGTTAACCATTATTTGAGTCATCTAATCACCAAAATTTCAGTTATTATTGTTGGTGATGTCTTTTCATTCAGTCTATTCTTCTGTAATAGTTGAAAAACATGCTACTTATGTTGATGGTTTACCCAGTTTCACCTTACTAGAATCAATCATATCTTATAGGATTTATATTAAAGCAAATCAGTCCCAGATGGGGTACCTTAACATTCAGTAAATGAAAAAATAATTTAGTAAATATTCAAGACTGACCTGATCGAGTTGTCTAGGTTCTTGCAGAGTTAGGATGTGGTTTTACAATCCTACTAAGAAGTTGTCAAGATCCTTTTAATCTCAAAAGGAGTAAGCACTATGTTTATTGTCTTCAAACTAAGATCATTTTGGCTATATCCTTTTTCCAAATAAGATTTTTCTTGTTTTTGTTTTAAACTAAGAGTGGGTGCAACATGATAATGTGTAGGCATCAGAGTCGGATTTGGTACTGGGGTTGGTTTCATAGTATTGGTTTCATTTTCTAGTTTTCATGTCCTCTTTACCTAAGCTACTGATATAGGTCTAGATTAGGTTCTGGTTCTCTAGATGGAATCTTGGAATCATTGTGAAACTGCAAAAAGGAATTGAATGTCACTTGTGTTCTTGATTGGAATGAGTGGTTTTCTAAACTCATCATAGATGTTTTATCTATAGATATCTAAAAAAATATTAATGGGAAAATTGAAAATTTAGGGAGTAAGTTAGACCCTTCAACAAAGTAATAAAGTCTACAACTCTTTCATTTTATCACTATATTAAGTTATAGAGTTAAAAGACTATTTTATATCATAGTTTTCCTCTTAAATGATAAATAAATTTCCGGTGGAGGTCTTCCCATCCTTTGATAGACCCCACATGTAATATGGTGTAGCATATAAGGCTAGACCCTACATGGTTTGTACAAAGCCCCATATTTTATTAGATTATTGTTACAAAAAATTTCCCATCATGGGACCACTCCAAGATAAGTAATGCATGAAATGTTGTTCTAGACCTCCAAAACTATATAACAATAGAAACAAATTATGTGTGGGTGTTGTATCTACCCATTCAGGATATGTTTTTCATTCTGGTTGTACCAATCACATTTCCCATTTATAACATCAATTTGGGATATCAAAAACATAACAGTGTAAAAAATTGTTGTGGGAATGGATAAATGAGTGAGAAATATATTAGAGGGAACAAAAAGATGAACCAAATGTGATTGTCTTATTTTCACTTGTTCTTGGGTTGACTGGTTGTATCTTGACTAATATTGTGTTGTTTATTTAGATAATACAGGGAAATCTCATTACTCGAGTATCATTGGTTCCAAATATATTAGTTTCCATTCTCCTACATTGGGAAGGCATTGAAAATATATTTTCAATGCTCTGAAGAGATATTAATTCTGAGGTACATCAGTTTTAGAAGTGAAATGAGGTTCTGTTAGAAGATCATACTATTATGGAAGGTAACCTCTAAGTAGTCATGTATTAATACTCTTCAATTATCTCATTTCTATTTCATAAAAATCTATCCTCTCCTTCAATGTGGGTGGTTATGAACCCTTAGGTAATAAGTGGTTTATAACTGCAACCTTTCTATTTTTTCTGGATGATTCTTATTAAGGAGGAGGTAGTGGAGCATTTAGATGAATTCCTAAAAAAATTGTAATCCCCAGATTTAGGGTATTAAATCATACTTCTATTGTTTTAGTGTGAGTAGTATTATGAAAGTATATAACCTCATCTTTCCCACCCACATTAGTCTGATTTTTCCTATTATTATCAAAATTTCCATTGACTTTTACTACTCTAACCTACATGGAAATCATTTCATCAATATCAGAATTGTGAGAGATATTATTTCCCTGGGAGCATATACTAGAAGAGTTGTGATTCTCTATAACACCCAGATATTGTATGAAATATTTTCTTTAAATAATTTTAATTATCCAATAGTTATCATTTCAGGAAGTCATGAGTTTAAGAGAACCATGAGACACCCTTAGTATAAAATGAACATTTTAACCTAGTCATTTGGTTATTGAGATAAATATAATAAACTTATGAAAATTTATGGTGAATTCATTCGTTACAAATTATTTATAAAAAATATAAATCAATTATACATTTTTATTCTTGTATTAATAAATTGATTTAATTAATATTAGTAAAAAAATTAATGAACTATATATGTTATATTTTTAATAAAATATTTTTTATATTCATCCAATATATATTTTTTCATAGGCTATTAAAAACCCTATTTGATGTAAAAAACATATATTTTTTCAAAGGGGTAATTTTATGAATTTTAATAGAAAATCCCTTTTAAATTAATATTTTGATGCATTAATAATTTTTATATGAAAAAAAACATTTTCTTCGGATTTGGGATATAAAATTTTAATTTGGATTAAAATTCTAATATTTTTCTAATAACATTCAAATATAGATTAATAGTAAAAAGATAATAAAAATTTTAATTGAAGGAATTTTTTTCATAAAATTTATTTTTATGGTTAAATTATAATATTTAATTGTTTTAATTTATTAATAGAATATATTTTTATCATTAAATATAAATTATTTCATTAGCATTAATTATTCATTGAATTCAGATGTAAAAACATTTCAATCTTTTGCAATGCTGTAACATTTAAACCATGTTCTCTCGTTCTGAAAATGGGATTAATTTTAGATTAATTACAAAATATTATATATTTTGAGTTTAAAAAAATGGATTTCGTATTTTGAATCCGTATGTCTAAATTATGAAAATATATTTATGTTACTTTTTGGCATTATGAATAATAACTTTGGTTCTTTTTATTAATTCGGTAAAAGTGTAAACACAGTAATTAAGGGTAAGAATAATGTTATAGAATTACCCTAACACATATATTAATATAATTGGATGAGTTTTTTTCAACCTAAATCATCCCATGGTCATAATTATGTCCTTTGGAAGCCACTTGGATGGGATTAGGACATTTAATTTTTTTATTTAATGAAAAGTTAAATTCGTCTCACTCAAATATTAATAACTAGATAATTTTATATAAGATTATATAGAAGTTAAATTTAATTATAAATACAAATTTGGAATCTAAAATCCTTCTCTTTATCATGGTAATTTATTTTTAATTTTTAGGAAAAAAATAATTACCTTAATAACTTATTCTTTGATGATATAAGAATTAATTAATTGATGGGAAATCAATAAAATATTATATATTAAAATGCTAGTAACCGTAAAAAGACCCAATAAATTGACCAAATATTATTTTTCAAGTATATATCAACCATAACCATCCATTTGTCAATTTATTGACAAGTTTGAGCCTTATAGAAGAGATTGAGACAATTATTTTATTTTATTTAAAATGATGTTAAAGTTGTCATATTTATAATTTAATAAGTATAACCATTTAATTTATGGATTTCCTAAAAGATAAATTAAACTAAAAATATTATTCTAACTAATAGTATATTTATATTCATCATGGAATTTTATTTTATCTTTTTATTCAAAAATTGATTATATTAAATAATTAAAAAAATTGATGTAGTAGTTATTTTATTAATAGTGTTAATAAATAAATTTTATTAAATATATTAAAATAATTTGGTTTAATTAATATGTATATTTATTTTTATAAATGACCCAAACATTTTTTGAATATAATAAAATATTTGGTTCGAATTTAACCTATTATATTAATATTTTAAAAAATTAATGAATTGAATAGTGTCAAAATTGACACTATTAATTGTTTATCAAAATAATGTTTTATTAATTTATTTAAAAATAAAAAAAAACATTTTTTAATAATATAGATTAATTATGATATGTTATATAATTTTCAAATGTATTTATTTATGGTCAAATTGACTACAAATAAGTAAATATTGTAACCTTTTAATATTGAAATATTTGTTACCCTAGTTAAAAATTAAATAGAATAACTAAGTGTTAATTAAAATGACGAGGTTTAAATTGAAATAAAAACATGTATAAAATCTATTGGTTGATTATATTCCAACCACATATCATTTCATCTTCTAAATTAGGTAATTTTGGACTTTTTTGGATGGGTTATGATTTTAATCTAAATTAATATTTTTTGGGATGCCAAAAATTCCCCTCACCCCAATTATAAAAGGGAAGCTCCTCCCTCATCGCTTTACATAAAATTGGGACGTCATTATGAACCATACTATTCCATTTTCCCATCTAAAATTTCCCTACATAAATTCTAGAGGTTTTTTTCTTCTTCAAAGACCAACTATATTTCTCTTAGAGGATATTTATAGGAAGCACGTCGAAAAAAAGGTAATCTCCTTTACTGATTCTTTCAAACTTCATTCTTCTTCTAATTCCATACATGATTTTTTATAAATTAATTATACCAGTATCAATTTTATATAGAGATTTTATTTTGATTTTGTAACCACAATATTCAAATTTCTTTCCATCCTATGAAAGAAGAAATCAACGCGTGTGCGTACATACGATTTACCATCGTCACGCCATGGGGAAATCTATTTTTCACCACCACCATACATTGATGGGTATAATGATGGAAATAATATATAAATATTATAAAATTATATTTATTATGAAATATTATACACCATTCACTTCAATACCATTCAATAATTATGGAAAAGATATTGTTGCCTGTCAATTGGTACGATCGACCATCTCTACGATGTGATGTGAGTCATTCTACATGATCTTAATTAAATATTGATTATATAAACATATAGAATGAATATATGTGATATATATTATGTTAATATCATTTTTAATGATATAAATGTGACCAATTAAAGAGTAATGTAACTTATTCGACAAAACATGCATAAGAAAATGAAGCAGTTAATACCCGAATAACAAGTAATAATGAAATTTTATTAATAAACATATGATAATATGATAATATATGATATCATATAAATTACTAGGATTCTAAAATAATTAAATTATATTATTAAAATCCTCATATAGAAGGCTTGGATACATACAAAGGAAATCAAACATAAGGTAAGGGATAATTTCACAATCTCATTATATCCAGGATTTTTTATACGTAAGTATTTACTAGGGTATATTTATCATCCACATGTTTTATAAATATATAATATTATTTCGATTCTTCTATAACATTTTAAATTCAATTTTACCTATCAGTGAATTTTTATTAAAAGGTATGAAAGGAATCTTTTGTCATTATTTGATACAATGTACTTTTTGACTTTTCTGGAAAAATGAGGAGAATGTTTTTTATATTATATGGAATGAATGAATTTTTATGTTTTCATAACTCTTTATTTATACAAATATTCCTCTAAAATATCTCATTTTTATTTCCAAAAAATTATTTTCTTTTAAAATTACATGACATTTTTAGAAAATAAAATGTTTTTGTAAAGGAAAGGATATTTTACTCAAGAATTAATTTGAAGTGTTATATCAATATTAGTTCCCATATAAGATGGAATTATTTAATAGTTTTATGTTTCAAGTATAATATACATATTTATACTATGATTTTATTGTTTTTATAATTGAATTCTATTTTTGAAATCCATTTTTTTACATCGATTACATTATGTTGGAATGATGCTTACAGAACTCTATTTTATTCCTTGGGTTATGATGAATGAGATGAAAAAAATAATGATTTCTTTATGAGATGAGTAGGACCTATTTATACCTCCAATGAATTGGTTAAAGATTTATATATCATGAGATATACACAAATGTAATGGGAAATGATCTATGTTTAGTAATATAGGGCTGGAACGAGGATTGAACGTGGTTCAGTGATGGAATTTGTCCTCTATGATGGTCTTTGTAATGAGACTTGACTAATATGAAAGTATTTTCAATGCTTATGTGTATTCCATAAAACATCATGTCTTATGTTATGAATTTGGTGGTTAGGTTCATTGATTCTTATGATCTTTCATGATTTATCTCATGGAATAATATCACAATCTTTCATAAACATGGTAAGATTTTCAAATTTTATGTTATTATGTATTATGACTATGATAAGATTCATATCTCCCTTATTTACCCTTACTAATAATCTGAGGCTACCCTTTCAAATGTTTATTTTTCCCATGTCATGAATAAGGGTATTAAGTAAGATATATCCAAAAGGGTTCTAGTTATTATGAAATAAGTGAGAGAAAATGAATATGCCTTATGATCTAGTTATTTATGTTTCATATTTTTTAA
Organism: Viscum album; assembly: GCA_963277665.1. Taxonomy (NCBI): domain Eukaryota; kingdom Viridiplantae; phylum Streptophyta; class Magnoliopsida; order Santalales; family Viscaceae; genus Viscum; species Viscum album. The sequence continues at coordinate 580,525,397 of OY728158.1, forward strand.
AGAAATTATACCTATATGGTCATGTTGTGGATTTATTATATATTATAATGAATATTCTTCAACATTGAATTAATATCAATGTATTTAAATTTTGGGTTGTTATAGTTGGTATCAGAGGAAAGGTATAGTTAACCTTTGGAAACTAGGATGGGAAAACTTTAGTATGAACCCAATGGATATGCCAAAGTATAGGTTACAATATTAGTGTTTTAAAAATGACCGTGAATAACGAATGATAAAAACAAAAGTGTCTTAAATTGAAATTTTATTCTCTTTTATGTGGTTTCCAACTTATAAATAGTGTTTATATGTCATGACCCGTCTCTCGGGTCCCATGCCATGACTACCCCAAACCCCCCTTCCATAGGCCAGGGTCAGGCGACTAGCACCAAAGGCATAAATACCTAAACTGGGATGGCATTGCCTTTAAAATTGAAAATACACACGATATAGTATGAGATGGAAGCCAAACACTAAGTAAAACCTATACAAAGAGTGCAAAAAGTTGAGGGGTCAGAATACAAGCCCAACAGGAAAAGTACAAGTACAAGTGAAAAGGGATAAAGTAGCTGAAAGATGAAAAATAGCACCTAGATCGTCCACCACGGATCCTACATGAAGGGTAGGTATAGATTGCCTCCTCGGCACTCAATGTCTGTCAGTCTCCTCTAGGTACCGACTCGTCGTGCGGTCCACCTCTGTGCACCGTCCAGTTCTAGTACACAAAGCCTCGGTCAGTGTTGTCCATCGTATTCATCCCACACAACGAGGGGCATGCATAGCCTGTGTAGGGGTGAGTATAACGATACTCAGTAGGGACCATGAGACCCTCAAGGTCTCACAAAATCCAACAAAGATAAAACACAAAGTATAAAATCAAAAGATAACCCCACTTCGGTTTATTCCCATGCATATACCAAAGTTATCAAGTAATCCATATCAATCATGAGGTAAATACATAAATTTACTAATTCAGCTCAACCAGGATTTTATTCCGGAGATAGTATCAATCTAAACCCTCAACTGATGGAGAACTTCTCCTCTATCAAGTAAAGTGGACCTGTCGCGTCACACAGAGGTGCTTCTTGCTAACCTTGAACTACTGAGATACTCTTCATATCGAGTATCGTGGGTCTGTCGTTCTCACATAGAGGAGCTCCCCACCATAGATCTGCTGCATCACACAGAGGCGCTCCCCATCATAGCCTGCTGAGGTACTCCTCCTATCGAGTACTGTGGGCCTGCAGTGCTCACACAGAGGCACTCCCCACCATGGGTCTGCCATGACACCAAGGCTCTCCCCACTGGGCTAGTCAAATCACTCCGAGTCAAAAATTCAGCAGTCATCAGGTCTCAGCCAGCTACTAGGTTCCCATACAAATGCACACTCATCTCCGAATGATCCACTCCACAAGCTACTAGTCGATTCTCCAACTGCCATGAAGTCCCAAGAAGAAGTATCTCAAAGGTAAGCCATGTCATAGAGGTCTCAACGCAATAGACTACATGTCAATCGGACTCCTAGTCTGTGAGTTATTAGTCTTTTAGTCTCGGGGGCCCAGTTGGATTCATGTACAATCCAACCTGACCGTATGTCAACTTTACCCCGAACTCTAGTGAGATATACTCAAAGGGACCGATGCACTCCAAGAAAACCAACGCCATAAACAGTTCGTCAAATGACCGTCCAGTGCCAAAGATATGGCCAAAGAAAATAAAGGGGTAAGCAGTGGGCTAGGGTCCAGTCCGACCCGGTCGGACCGACCCGATCCAACCCTGTCTAAGCTGACCTAGTCTGGGTCGACCCGGTCATACCTATTGGTTCTGGCCCGACCAATTGAGTGGGTCAGCCTGTTATGTTGCACACGGCCCACTGGGCCCCGCCCAGCTGGCCGCAAGGGCGGTTCGGCCCAGAGCGTCGCGAGGACGTGGCCCTGCTTGGTTCGGCCTAGAGCGTCACGAGGGCGTGGCCCGACTCAGCTCGGCCCGGAGGGCGCAGCCGGGATGGTTCGGCAAGGGCACCGTGAGGGGGCCCGGAAGCCGCTTCGGGAGGTCGGACGACTGGGAGATGGCCGGGCAGGGCACGGCCAGGCGGGCAAGCGGACGGGCAAGGCGCCATGTGGGCCGACGAGTGGTCGGGAAGGGCGCAGCCAGGCCAAGAGGTGGCCGTTCAAGGCACCAGGAAGGCCAGAGGGCAGCTGAGTAGGGCGCCAGATGGGCTGGCGGGCGGTCGGGTAGGACACGGCCTAGCCCACAGGTGGCTAGGAGGCCGGGTGGCCGGGCTTGCGCAGTTTGGCACGACGTGGGCCAGTGGGAGTCTGGAGGCCGGTGTAGCACCGGTTGATGGTTGGCTTGGACGATGGGCGTCATGACCGGCATGGTGTCGGAACCGGCGGGCAGCACAGCTCGACCCAAGGCAGCGGAGCCAGTTCGGTCAGAGCGCCACGTGGGAGGCATGGTTTGTAGAGGCCACGAGTAGAGTGGCCTTCGTCGTTGTTTCCTTCGTCATTCTGTCGCATCATCGCCATGCCGAATTTCATCACAAACAACAACAGTAGAGGGGTCATGCCATGTTGGATTGGCTCTCACCCTCAGTTTTTAGGGTGGTATCAATTGGCTTATCAAGTAGTAAGAAGAAGAACAACAACCCACCCACAAACAGTTCCTTTCCAACCATTGAAGAAGATTCAAGGAATCAACTTGTAAAAAACCCCTACCTTTGTTTGTCATTCATCATTCTTCGATGGAGTCACAGAAATTAGACAAAGAAGATCATTGTTTGTCGTATCCACTGCATGCTTCCAATCCCGAGCTCTTATGCCAGTTGTAGAAGACTCTCCACGTCGGTAGGTGTTCGAGGAAGATGTTCGAAGAAGATCGTTGTCGGCGTTCTTCGTTATTTGTTCTTCGGTTTTTGTTGGGAGATTTTCTCCCAATATCTTCTCTTCCAAAACTTCACCAAATGAGAAATGCCAACCAAAAATAATAGATTGTCTATTATTTTAGTTGTTGGCACAAAATTCAAATTGGGGAATTAAATTTAATTGTCCCCACCTAATTAATTCATGAGTGTTGGAACAAATTAAATAGTGCAGTTGGCACCAATTAATTAAACGGGAGGTCAAGAGGCTCTCCCTCATTAATGAGGGAGAGTTTATAGGTTTTACTCTACTCAATCAATAGGGGGTTTAGCCCCTTGTGGTCCCCATGTAGTAACATCTTATGGGAGGTTAGGTTCGGGTCGAACCCACCACCATAACCTCTCATGGGAGGTTAACGTGTGGTTGTCCCACCTCCAACATCCATGAGGAGGTTTTAACCACCAAACAACCACAGGGTGACTCAAATAAAAATAAAGTGAATCACACCATATATTATTATTTTCCATGAAAAACCAAAAACAATATTTTAAACTCAACCCACTATCATCAAAGTGAATGTCTTCTTAAGAGAATATAGGTGATGCATGCTCAACGGTGCCCTCAAGTTTTAATTTCGAGAACCGGTGCAAAAGATATAAAAACTCGCTCGTATGTTTACTGAACGTACCTGAAAAAAACTTCAGAAATTGATTCTGAGCACACTGGGCCTCGGAATCATGCGCCGTCCATTTTGGCAGACTGGTAAAATTTTTACGTATTTAAGAAATAATTTTCCACATAATTTCTAGGTATTTAAATTCTCCCCACCTCAAAGCTTTACATCCTCGTAAGTTACAACTCGAACTAAGGGAACAAGTTGGGGTTCTGAGCACGCATCTGAGCCACCCACTCCCATGTTCACTCCTGGAGGTTCTCATGCAGCCAGCGAACATGCACCAGAGGTATCGATCGTCCACATAGGACCCACCTCTTTCGATCCTCAATCTCCACTGGAACCTCTGTAAAAGTTTCCCCATCATCAACATCAAGCTCTCCATGGTCTATGATGTGGGAAGGGTCATGCATGTATCTCCGCATATGAGATACGTGGAAGACGTCATGCACCCGGTGCAACTAAGGTGGAAGAGACGGGACTTAATCCACCTCACCTACTCTACTGAGGACCTGGAAAGGTCTGATGAATCTCGAAGATAACTTTCTGCCTCGTCCAAATCTTCATAGTCCTCATCGAGGTGAGATAGTAAAAAGATGTGGTCACCATCCTAAAATTCCAGAGGCCTCTGTTTCTTGCCATCATAAGACTTCTATTTTCTTTGTACCATCTTCATCCATTCCTGGATGATCTGCACCTTCTCCATTGTAGCTTGTACCATCTCTGGTCCCACTAGTGCTTACTCCCCAGGGTCAGACCAGCACAAAGGTTATTTGCAAGGTCATTCGTATAATGCCTCAAAATATGGCATCCCTATGGTGGAGTGATTGCTGCTATTGAATGAAAATTCCACCAATGGTAAGTGATTCTCCCAGCTGTGACTGAAGTCGAGGCAACAGACACATAGAATTTCCTCGAGGGCCTGTATTGTCCGCTTAGTCTGACCATCTGTTTGATAATGGAAGGGAGTGCTCATATGAAGCTCCATCCCGAAAGCCTCCTAAAACCCCTTCCATAGCTGGAAAGTAAACCATGCATCCTGATCAGAGACAATAGAAGAAGGTACTCAATGTAGCCACACAATCTCTTACACATAGAGGTGTCCCAAGCTCTCAACTGAACCCTACTCTCTGATTGGTAGGACGTGGGCCGACTTGTTGAGTCGGTCGACGATCTCCTAGATTGAGTCATGATTTCATGATGTACGTGGAAGACCCATCACGAAGTCCATGTATATCCCATCCCACATCCACTCTAGAACCTCTAAAGGCTGAACCAAGCCTGCTGGTACCTAGTGCTCCACCTTCACTTGCTGAAAAGTGAGGCATTGGGAGATAGACTCTGCATCTGCTGTCTTCATACCTGGCCACCACTGCTATCGTCGAAGGTCCTGGTACATCTTCGCCACTCCTGGATATACCGTTAAAGGGGATGTGTGGAACTCCCACAACACTTCCTCCTGAAGTGACATTGGTACCATAGTACTTCCTATGAAGAGGATGATGTGCTCCCCAACTTTAGAAAATCCATCAGGTGCCTACCCTATGGATATCTGAGCACATCATGTCTCGCAGTCAGGGTCTCCATGTAGTTCCTCTCAAAATTGCTGAAGAAGTGGGGGAGTGACTATAAGGGACTAAAGAAAGGTTTCTCTATATCTATGCACAATGGTTATTTGTAAAGCAGCTAGCTGATCCTTTGCCTCGCTTAGCAGCTGTATTCCAGATCACCTACTGAGTGCATCTTCTACAACGATACCCTTTTGATGAATATAGACTATCTCGAAGTCATCATCCTATAGAAACTCAATCCATCATTGTTGTCTCAGGTTCAGGTCCTTCTGAGAGAAGATATACTTCAGAAACTTGTGGTCATAGTACAAGGTAAAATGTTCTCCCATCCGATAGTGTCACCACATCGTCAAGCCAAAGACCACTACTACTAACTCCAGGTAATTTGTAGAGTATTTCTGATCATGTTATCTCATTTGCTGAAAAACATACGTGATCACTTCTCGCTCCTGCATCAGGACACACCTGAGTCCGGTCCCTTATGCATCTAAGTAGACTACGTACCCTACACCTTCCTATAGAAGGCTCATGATGGGGGAACTAGTCAGCCTATGCCTTTCCTCTTGAAATCTATGATGGCATCTCTCTAACCATACGAAGGGTTTCCCCTTCTTCGTCAAGTCTGATATTGGTGATGCCACTCTGGAAATGTCTAGCATGAACCTCTGGTCGTAACCAGCCAAACCCAGGAAACTTCGTACCTCTGTCACACTTCTGGGTGGCTCCCATGAAAGTACTGCCTCAAAATTTGTTGGATGTGCTACAACTCTAGCCTCCGAGATGACATGTCCCAGGAAGTGAACATCTTGGATAAAAAACTTGCAGTTCGATAGCTTACCATAAAGTTGGTGCTATCAGAGTTTGTCTAGTACTACCCGCAAAGGGTGGGCATGCTCCTCCTCAGTAGTCGAGTGGATCATAATTTTGTTGAAGAAAACTCTGACTAAGCGATCAAGGTATGGCTGGAAAATCCTGTTAATGAGTCTCATAAACACTACTAGAGCGTTGTTTATGATAAAACTCATAACCATGAACTCGTAGTGGTTGTACAAACACATAAAGGTTGTCTTCTGCATATCCTCATCTCGAACTTTGAGCTGGTGATATCCTGATTTGAGGTCTATCTTCGAGAACCTTTGTGCTCCCTACAGCTGATCAATGAAGCCATCAATCCTTGGAAGTGGGTACATGTTCTTCACGATCACCTGATTTCAGAAATGGTAGTTGACACAAGGCCTTAAGATCCCATCCTCCATCTTGGAAAACAGAATAGGATCTGCCCAGGGAGAAACAGTGGGCCAGATGAATCCTTTAACCTACAAGTCCTCTAGCTATACACACAGCTCATGAAGCTTAGCGGGAGCCATCTGATATGATGGTGTAGATATCAGTGTCGTCCTGGGGTACATGTCAATATAAAATTCAATATATCTATGAGGAGGTAGACCTAGAACATCATCAGGGAAAACATTCGCGTACTGGTCCACCACTACAGGATAGCTCAGACTCTCCGCATCAATCGCTCTGAGGGTAAGGCAGGCCAACTGATGAGGGATTGGTTGCACCCTCCTCTGAGAAAGTCTGTCCTATGTTGTAATGGATCCCTTCTCACCGATGAAGGTAAAACTAGTCCCATCTATGCGTACACAACGCACATTGCACATAATACATTTAATCTGAGCATGGACTATAGATAACCAGTCCATACAAAAGATGATGTCGTAAGGCCTCGATGCCATTACTAGGAGATCCCAGCCGAAGCTCTCGCCTCCTAGATTAATCTCACACTGCCAAAACTAGTGCGTAATCATCGTGTCTGCTCCCGTAGGAGTCTCTAGTCATAAAGATCGAGCCAATGGCTCTATCAGAATCACTGAGCTCTGAACGAGGGTAGTGGCAATCAAAGAGTGGCTACCACTTGTGTCTATAAGAACTAATGATTTAGTGGATTAGAAATAGATCATACCTAAAATCATCTTCGGAGTGTCATGATCATATTCCTTAACTTCTGGAGTTGAGCTCTCCCATGTCCACCTGCTCCCTATGGTCGTGGTGGACCTCTTGGTGGTAGTTGTGGTAACATCACAAAACATCGTCCACCGCATGCTGCATGGCCAGCTCCTCTGTCACATCCTCCTCCTCCTTGCAGACCACCTCGATCTAATATTTTCCTCGGCATGGGCTGTCCGTCGACCATCTACTGATCATATGAACGGCGGGTCGGATAGTCACAATCCATGTGACCATGTCTACCACATGGGTAACACTACCCACTCCTGACATGTGTGTTTCTACCCTGGGTGCCCCGTACAACTGATCCTGATTCATGCGGTCATCCACCCATGGTTCTGGTCCACTTGGACCTCTGCGACATCTATCTACTGCCAGCTGTAGAAGACTCCACTGCATGTCGACTAGTGGTGGGTCTCGCTGCTGGAGACTGCTTAGCAAGGAAACTCTCCACTAGGAGGGCTCTGTCTTACACCCCTTCCTATGTCGGGATGCTAAGTGATATTATTGAAGCTCTGATCTCACTCCTGAGACCTTGCTCGAAGGTTCGGGCCCTGAAGAATGGGTACCATACCATATCTGTGGAGTTGCACGAGAGTTCAGTGATCCTTGTTGAATACTGTGGCACTATCATTCTACCCTAATACAAGTGAAGTAGCTCATGTATCTCCACTACATGTAGGGTGGCTAGGACAAACTCCGCCTGAAATAGGCTCTCGAAGTCTTCCCAGAGAAGCGTCATCTCGTCACGGACCTGGATAATGAAGCTCTGCCATATTCCCACTGCTTCCTATAGAAGGATGGCAGCAAGAATCACCATGAGGTTATCTGGTGTCCCTACCAATCGGAAAACTCTCACCACAACCTCTGGCCAATCCTCAGTTGACTGCGGGTCCATATCTCCCCTGAACCTAGCTGGCCTCTGGCATTGGAACTCATGCAACATGCTCTAGAAATTTGCAGTGTCTACTACTAGGGCTTGTGGCATCGGTGGCCCAATGGGAAGTGGTACTACTGGTGCCTCTGCTGGAAAAGGGCCCTACACCGAGGCATTATCGCTCGGTGGGCTACCTGTGCTTACAACTCTCGGGGCTCTAGCTAGACATCCATGGAGAGGAATCATGAATGAAACAGATTCCACATGGTCAAATGATTATACCTTGTGAGCTTACTTAAAGAAAACTTTTGAAAGTACACACACAATCAGTGTTTTCACGCACTGAGGCAGAAATCAGAAGTCAGGGTCCCGGTGTATGGATACATCATCTTCCCCACTAACACTGGACTCCCTAAACTGAAAACCGCACTCAGTACCCTTAACACTATTGCTTCATAGTAAAGTAAGATCAGGGTCCTTAGTTTTCCAGTATAACTTCCCTCTTTGATAATAATTTTTCATGACCCATCCCCCGAAACCTGTGTCGTGACTACCCCAAGACAACCTTCTATAGGCCAGGGGCAGGCAACTAGCACCAAAAGCTTAAATCCCTAAACTGGGAAGGCATTGCCTTTAAAACATGACAACTCACATGATAGAGTATGAGTTAGAAGAAAAATACTATGTAAAACTATATACAAAGAGTGATGACAGTAAAGGGGCCAAAATACAAGCCCAACGGGAAAATTAAAAGTACAACTAAAAAGGGAAAAAATAGTTGAATGATGAAAAATAGATCCCGGATCATCCACCATGGATCCTACCTGAAGGGTAGGTACAAATAGCCTCCTCAGCACTCCACATCCGTCAGTCTCCTCCGGGTACCGACTCATCTTAAGGTCCACCTCCGGGCACCGTCCAGTTATAGTATACATAGCCTCAGTCAATGTTGTTCATCATCTTTAACCAACACAACAAAGTGTAGGCATGGCCCGTGTAGGGGTGAGTTTAACGATACTCAATAGGGACCCCAACAACCTCAAGGTCTCAAAAAATACATCAAGGATAACCCAGAAATTATGAAATCATCAGATAACCCCACTTAGGTATATTCCCATATATATACCTATGTTATCAAGTAATCCATCTCAATCCTGAGGTAAATACAAAACGTTACCGACTCACCTCAACTGCGATTTTATTCTAGGGATAGTATCAATATGAACCATCGACTGCTAGAGAAATCCTCCTCTATCAAGTATAGTGGTCTGTGTCACACAAAGTCACTTCCCACTAACCTTTGACAACTGAGGTACTCCTCCTATCGATTATTGTGGGTCTATCATGCTCACATAGAGGAACTCCCCACCATGGGTCGGTCACGTCACACAGAGGTTCTCCCCCTTATAGCATGCTGAGGTACTCCTCCTGTAGAGTACCATGGGTCTTCCACGCTCACACAGAGGCGCTCCCCGCTGTGGGTCTTCCAAGACACTAAGTCACACCCCACTGGGATATTTGAATCTATCAAAGTCAAACAGTCAGTAGTCTTTAGGTCTAGACATCTACTAGGTTCTCGGGAAAATGCTCGCTCATATCCGAAAGACCCGCTCCACAAGCTACTGGTCAATGTTCCAATTTCCACGAAGTCCCATGAAGAAGTATCACAAAGGTCTGTCGCGTCATAGAGGTCTCAACGCAATAGACGACGCATCAATTGGATGCTTGATCTATGAGTTATTATATTTTTAGCCCCGGGGCCCCGGTTGGATTCGTGTATGATCCATCCTGACCATATCTCAATTTTACCTCGAACTCAAGTGGTGTATACTCAAAGGGACTGTCGCGCTCCAAGAAACTAGTGTCGCTGACAGTTCGTCCAATGGTCTTCCAGTTCCAATGATATGGCCAAAGAAAGTAAAGTGGTCAGTAGCGGGCCCGGGTCTGGTCCGACTCAGTCTAACCCCGTCTGGGCCGACCTAGTCTAGGTCGACCAGGTCAGACCTGTTGGGTTTGGTCCAGCCGATTGTGTGGGCCAGCCTATTAGGTTTGGCCCGGCCCGCTGGACCCAGCTGAGTAGGCCGCAAGGGCGGTTCGGCCCGGGCTCAGGGCCGGTTCGGCCCGGAGCGTCGAGAGGGTGCTGCCCGGGGCATCTCGGCCCAGTTCACACAGCTGGGCTGGTTTGGTCAGGGTTCCGCAAGGGGGGCTGCGGGACGGTTCGGTAGGTCGGGCGGGCATGCGGCCTGGAAGGGCACCAGGTGGGCCGGGAGAAGGCCAGGAAGGGTGCCAGGTGGGCCGGAGGGCAGTCGAGCAGGGCGCCAGGCAGGTTGGAGGGTGACTGAGCAGGGCACAGTCTAGCTGGCAGGGGGCCGAGAGGCCGAGAGGCTGGGCCGGCATGGTTCGAGCCGACATAGTGTGACGCATCTCGAGCCAGCGCGGGCCTGCGGGGGTTGGAAGGCGGGTGCGTCTCAGGCCGGCAGTGGGCATGATCGATGAGCAGAGTGGCCGACATGGCTCAAAAGCTGGGGGTAGTGCAGTTTGGCCCAATGTGGCGGAGCCAGTTCGATTGGAGCCTCACAGGGGTGGCGCATTTTGCGGAGGTCGTGTGTAGCGCAGCCTTTTTCATCACCGCATTCATCGTTCTGTCTCCTCATCTCCATGTCGATGTTCATCACAAATAAGAATCGTGGAGGGTTCAGACCATGGTGGTTGGGCACGCACCCTCCATGTTATGGGTGGTATCAATTGTCTCATCAAGAAGTAAGAGGATGAACTACAACCCACCCACAAACAATTCCTTTCCAACCGTTGAAGAAGATTCAAAGAAATCATCAAGAAGTAAAAATCCCCTACCTTTGTTCGTTATTCATCATTTTTCAATGGATTTACGGAATGTAGACGATGAAGATCATTGTTCGTCATTTCTGATGCAAACATCCAATCCCGAGCTCGCACATCGGTCTTGGAAGATGCTCCACGTTGGTTGGTGTTCGGGGAAGAAGTTCAAAGAAGATCATTAATAACGTCCTTCATTCTTCATTCTTTGTTCTTCGTTGGGAGCTTTTCTCCCATGCTCTTCTCTTCCCAAGCTCCACCAAATGAGAAATTCCAACCCAAAATAATAGATTGTCTATTATTTTAGTTTTTGGCCCAAAATTCAAATTGGTGAATTAAATTTAATTGGCACTGCCTAATTAATGCATTAGTGTTGGCACAAATTAAATAGAGGATTTGGAACCAATTAATTAAAGGGGAGGTCAAGTGGATCTCCCTCATTAATGAGGGATAGTTGAGAGGTTTTACTCTCCTTCATCAATAGGGGGTTTAGCCCCGTGTGGTCTCCACATCATAACCTCTCGCGGGAGGTTAGGTTCAGGTGGGCCCCACCACCATAACCTATCATGGGAGGTTAAGGTGTGGTGGTCCCACCCCCGACTTCCATTAGGATGATTTAACCACCAAACACCCACATGGAAGATCAAATAAAAATAAAGTGATTTTCACTTTATTTTATTATTTTCAATGAAAACCCAAAAACTGTATTTTAAACTCAACCCACTGTCGTCAATGTGAATGTCTTCTTAAGTGAATATCGGCACTGTGAGTTCAACGGTGCCCTCGAATTTCAAGTCCGAGAACTGGTTCAAAATTTATAAAAACATGCTCATATGTTTACTTAACGTACCCGAAAAAAACTTCAGAAATTGATTCAGGGCACACCGGGCCTCGGAATCATGCGCCGTCATTTTTTGCTGACTCGTAAAATTCCCAAGTATTTAGGAAAACAAATTCCATATAATTTCTGGGACATTACATTATAAATCTTGTATTCTAGGTTTTAGTTAGTGTATGGAACCCAAAAGAACCATGTCAATGCTGAATGTGACAGGTAATGAAATGATTTTCCTCCCCAACAACCAAATTTAATTGGAATTGGAATGAAAAATCTTGTATATTTTCTCACAACACTTTCTCAATATAAGAATTATGTTAGACATCCAAACAATAAATGGAGGGAAAAGATTATATTGAGTCCTTAATGAGGCAGTATCCACCTTCTTTCAGCAGGTCTTCTGATCTATTAGTGTCTGAAAAATAGATCAGTACCACGGAAAAGATATTTGTATTTCTCTAATAATTAGAACAAGATAAATTCATATTAGTAGTCTATTGTTTGGAAGGTGAATTTAATCAATGGTGGAACATTTTCTTGAATATAAGGTCAAGGTATAAAATTGAATCCATGGAATGGGATAATTTCAATAACATATTTTTTGATGTTTAATTTCCTTTTATTCTTCAAAAATATTATGGTGAATGAGTCCCTTGAACTTAATAAAAATGATGATGATTCCATTGGTACCTATGATGAAAATTATAAAAGACTATCAAAGTATGCTTCTAGAATTATTATCCAACCTGGGAGTAAAATTGTTTGATTATTTAGTGTCTTAAAACCATGTCTCTAAAGGGAATTATCCATTAGGGACTTCAATAGTTACAATGAAATCTTTCAATTTTCTCTCAAGGTTGGCATGGATATTTGGGTAACTCATCAGTCATATGGGTTTGATAAGAATAGAAAAATGGAATTCAAGGGAAAATACAAAAACCACACTGAAAAGAATATGAGTTTACCCTTATTCTCAAAGTGTGGATAGAAACATGGAAGATATCATCTTAAAGGAACAAGTAAATTTTTTTAATCAGGTAAAATAAGGAAATTGTCTATTTTAATGCTGAATTGATGGAAAAATGCCTAATGATGTGAATAGATAAAAGGCTTCACAGAATGAACCTCTTACAATTCAATGTTTGTGTGTAAGGAATGGGTCATTATGACAATCAATTCCCTAATCCAAAGGTTATTGATGATTATCGATGTCATTATACTCTTAAGGCAATGAAAAATTCAAGTCACATGCGATCACTATTGGTGATGTGGAGTAAAATATTGAAGTTGCGAAATATGTACTTATAATCCACTCAAAATTAGGAAATATTTTATTCGATTCTAGATCCACCCACACATTCATTATTGATGATTTTTATAAGGGTATCACAGTATTACCTTAACAATTAGATGTTATGTTAGCTGCGACAACTCCTAATGGCACAATAGTTGCACCAAAGTTTTACAATTCTTCTCTAATTGAAGTTTGTGGGAAAGTGTTTTCTAAAAATATTTTGATCATACCTATAGTGAAATTTTACGTGATTATTTTCATGGATTGGATTTTTCTATATGGATCTCATATCAATTTCCAAGGAAGAGAATTAACATTTCATATTCGAGATCAATATATGACCATCTATTGATGAAAGGATGAATATAATATTCTAGTAGAAATTTCTCCCATATTATTGGTCCTTATCCCTATAAATGAAAGTTGATTATTTCTCTCAAATGGTTAGGGAGAAACTCACAATTAAGTATACACCCATTGTATGGGATTTTGATGATGTTCTCCTGGAAAAATTACCAGGTCTTCCACCAAATCAGGAAGTTTAGTTTTTAATAGAATTGATATCGGGTGTTATTCTTATTTCAAATACACCTTATATAATGAAACTATTTTTGTTATAGGAATTGAAGAAGAAAATCCAAGAGAATCCTGGTAAGGGATTCCTACATCATAGTGTGTCACCTTTGTGAGATCATATTCTATTCATTAATAAGAAAGATGGATCAATGAGACTCTACATTGATTATTGAGAATATAACAAGACCACTATCAAAAAAATATCATCTTCCCCAAATTGATGACTTTTTTTCCCAAAAATATGGAGCACAATACTTTTACAAGATTGAACATCATTCAGGATATAATAAATTAAGGTTCAAGATGGATATATACCAAAGATTTCATTCCCTACAAGGTATCTAAACTATGAAATTATAGTGATTCCTTTTCATCTTACTAATACCCTAGTTATCTTCATTAATATAATGAATAGAGTCTATAGAGACTATCTTGATCAATTTTTGGTAGCCTTTACAGAAAATATTTTGTTTTATTTTAAAATAAATGAATAACATGAATATCAATTGATAATTTTACTAAAGACCATTATAAAGGACAACCTTTTGGAAAAAATTACAATGTTCTAGTTTTATCTTCAAAAATTTTTATTTTTTGTTCACGTAATCTCAAGATAGGGTATATCTGTGGATCCATTAAAAATAGAAGTTATTGAAATTTGGATAATACCAAAAAAAATAACTGATATCCAAAGTTTTCTTGGTTTGGATAGATATTATCAATGTTTGTGGAATATTTTTCATGATTATCTAATACAATCACCAAGTTGACTCAGAAAAGAATTTAATTTATGTAGACAGAGGAATGTGAAGATAATTTCAAAGAGCTAAAAATAATATTAGCCAGTTCACCTGTTCTCACACTACCTTGTAGTTGATAAATGTTTTTGATCTATAGTGATGCATCCAAAAAGGGTTCAAGTTATATTCTCATGAAAAATCATATGGTGATAGCGTTTTCCTCAAGAAAATTTAAAATCCATGTCCAAAATTACCCCACTCATGATTTTCAGTTATCTGCAGTAATATTTGCACCAAATATATGGAGGCATTATCGTTATGGTTAAAGGTGTGATATTTATACTGATAATAAAAGTTAAAAGTATATTTTCACACCAATGTAACTGAATATGCATCAAAGAATATGGTTGGATTTGATTAAAGATTATGACTACTGAATATATTACCACTCTAGGAAAGTGAAAAAGTTGGAATATACTTTGAGATGAATGGACCTTAATATTCTATCCATTATGAGGATCACAAAAGATCCAATATTTAGGGATTTTCAAAGGATAGATCTTGAAATTTCATAGGAAGGGTGTAAATCTTTTCTTTCTCAATTTAATGTTCAACAATATATAAAAGTGAAGATTAAGGAGGCATATAAGGAAGTTGTATGGCTACAAAATACGGTAATAAATGTTCTGGAATTCAACCTTGATTATGATGAAATAATAAGGTTCATAAACCAAGTCTGTATTCCTCCAATACCAAAATTAAAGTAGGATATATCATATGAGGCACACAGTTCTTCATTATCTATTCATCTTGGAAGCACAAACATGTACAAGGATCTAAAAGAGTATTTTTGGTGGGATTTCATGAAAATGGATGTTGTTGAATATCTCTCTCGGTGCTTCATTTGTCACCATGTTATGGTTTATAGATAGAAGTCAAGGGCGATTTTAGAACTATTACCCATACCAGAATGGAAATGGGAAAAATCACTATATACTTTTTCATCCGAATTCCCAAAACATCTAATGACCATAATTCTATATGGGTTATAGTTGATTACCTTACGATGTCAGAAAAATTCATTTCTATTATAGAGGATTTATATCTAGGTCAGCATTCCAAGTTATATTTAAATGAAATGGTAAGATTTCATGGAGTACCACTTTTCATTTTATCTGATTGGGATTAGAGGACTACCTCTAAGTTATGGAGAGGTATTCAGTGGTCTCGGGATATATAGTAAAGTTTCATCACTACTTATTATCCTCCGATAGATGTTTAGTCTAAGAGGAAAATTAAAACTCTAGAAGGCATGTTGAGAACTTTCTCTATGTATTTAAAAGTTTGTTGCTATCAACACCAACCTTTGGTGGAATTTTCATACAAAAATAGATTTCCCTCTAGTATTCAGATGGATCCTTATGATTTCTTCTATTCAAATAGGTACAGAAATCCAGGTTACTATGATGAAGTGAGAGAAATAAATCTATTAGGAACTGATCTTGTTGGTGATATAGAAGAGAGGTTTAGATATATTGAACAATGTATAAGAGTAGCTCATAGATGAAAGAAAAAACTACTGACAACCAATTAAAAGTCCAAGAGTTTGAAGTGTGTCATAAGGTGTTTCTATGAATGTCTCCTTAAAAGAGAGTAATGAGATTTCGAATGAAGGGAATACTAATCCCTAGATATATCAGTCGTTTTGATATTCTAGATTGTGATGGTAGGGTAACATACTGATTGGTGCTTCCACCAAATCTCTCTCAAGTTCATTATGTGTTCTACGTATCTCTCATAAGAAAGTAAATACTTGATCCTTCACATGTATTTAACTCAGAATTCATACCACTAGAGAAGGATCATTCTTAAAAAGAACAACTAATTGACATTTTGGATTTTATCCAAAAAGATCTGTGAAACAAGACCACTTACATGGTTAAGATTTTGTGGTGGAACCACCAATTTGAGTAAGTTGCAAGGGAACATGAGGATTTGATGAGGGAGAGATATATTCAGTTTTTCTATCCAAGTGACGAATTTAGAGGGATAAATTCAGTTTAATGGGGGTAGAATGTAACACCTGGATGGTTTTATGAAATATTTTCTTTAAATAATTTTAATTATCCAATATCATTCATTTTACATAATATAGAGTTTAAGTAAACCATGAGATTCCCTTAGTATAAAATAATCATTTTAACCTAGCTATTAAGATATCAAGAATAAATATAACTCAATTTTGAAAATATATGGTAAATTCATTCTCTACTAGTTATTTATGAAAAATATAAATAAATTATATATTTATATTTTTGTATTAATAAATCGAGTGAATTAATATTAATATATGAAATGAATGAAATATGTATGTTATATACTTAATTTAATTTTTTTTATTCATACAATTCATATTTTTGGCATTGGGTATGAATAAAAACTATTTTATTTATAAAAACCTATATATTTTTCAAAAGGGTATTTTTTTCCTTTTAATGGAGAACCTCTTTTAAATAAATATTTTGATACATTAATTATTTTTATATGATAAAATAAACATGTTATTTTGAATTAGTATATAAAAAATAATTTTGGATGAAATTTTAGTATTTTTATGATAAATTTAAAATTTTGATATATAGTAAAAATATAACAAATTTAAATTGTAAACAACATTTTCCATATAAATTAATTATATGGTTAAATTATAATATTTAATGGTTTTAATATATAAATAGAATATATTTGTATCATTCAATATAATATATGTCTTTAAAATCAATTTTTCATTTATTTCAGATGTTAAAACATTTCAATATTTTCAAATGTTTTAACTATTAAAACTTGTTCACTATTTCTGAAAATTGGGATAATTTTAAATTAATTACATAAAATTATTTGTTTTGAATTTTGAAGGAAACTTTGATGTTTTATCAATTTTGAGTGTTGAGAAGCTAGGAGTTCTGGCAATTCAATTTCATGGTGTATCTCTTCTATTACCTTAAAAAGATTTGGATATTCATTACAAGGAAATACGTTTTTCAATTGATGAAGAGTATCCAATATTTTTATCCAAATTTCATGCACACAATCATCTGACAACACCTCTGGACTGTTGAATTGGGGAGTAGCTAAAGGATTTAACATTACTTTTATATTATCCTTTTCCATTTATCTCATTAGGATCAATATTTATCCTTCATGTTTTTCAAGTAGTTACTCTCTAGATCTGTACAAAGTAGATGTTTCCTATCTAATTTATCATAAATAATGGGGTTAGTATGGATTTTATATTTTGTACTAGAAGATAGATAATCCAAGGAGGGTTTTGTATAATTACCAGTTCTTTGAGATTTCTTCAAGTTGAGAAATAATATCATTTATCAACAATGAGTAATTAGGAACAACTGGCCTCATTTTCCAAATATCATTATGGTAATATGGATTTTAAGGATTTGATTCATCAATAGTAGGACCTTCATGACTAAATTATGTTTCATTGGATAGATGAACTTCGCATGGAATTCCATCATTTAGAGGACTACCATCATGGATTGATTTCCTACTACATGGTGTGGGTCTGCAGCATATACCCTAAGGTGACCTTTAGGTTCCACCATAATATGGATAGGACCTTGTTTCTATGTGATATTCTTTACATGTGCAAGGATACAATGAGACTTGTTAGGAAATGGGTTCAAAATTTCAATCATATTATGAACATGAAGTAAACCTTCATAATTAGGTGTTTGGGGAGGAACATTAGAACTATTAGAAGCCAAATTGTGAGGAGGACCTTCATAACTACCTCTTCTATGTCCATAATTTGGTAACATGGGATTGGGATCTTGATCCACCATTTCTAAGGGATTCACTAGCACCTACATTCAATAGAGAAGGTTTATGGACCGGCTCTTCATTTCCCAATCTTCTCTAATGAGCCATATTTTTAAATGACTTCCTCTGGGCGATTGGAGCCACCTGTCATGGGTTGTGGATTTCATATATAGAAACCTATTTTATTATTTACCAAATTGTTTATGGAATTTTTTGGTAGTTTCCTAGAATTTTATAAAGGATATATTTCTGAACTAGAGTTGCCACTAGAGTAAACCAATGACCTCTATTTAGAATGGGAATGTAGGCCTGGCCATATTTTCAATTTATTGTGGGATGGCCAAGAAGAATATGAATCTACTCCATAGTGAATCTCAAATTATTCTACTAAGTTGATTCAAATGAAAATCTAGGGTTCTATGCCAAATACATATTCACCATTGGTGCTACAATTATATCTTAGAAAACATTTAGAATATATAAACGAATAGATTTTTTTCCAATGATCATTTCCAATATATCAGGTTCCAATTTTTTTGAAGGAATAGGAATGGACACCCCTTTTGTTACTGGAGTAGGGATATATTTCTACTCCTAAAAAACATTTTTATTGGTACGTTATAACAATAATCAAGTGTGGAGGAAAATTTATGTGTATAGAACCTATTTGTAGTCTAAATCTGTCAGCTTTATTATCTTGGTGAAACTAAACTATGTTGATAGGATTGATGGATTCATGGTGGTGTGTGTGCACCTTCTTGTGTTTCATTACCAAAATTGGTTATCGGGATTCTTTAGGTGATGCTGAGGAATGTTGGCATGCTTTGTTGGGGCTAGCAGGTGTTTGTGTTGGCTCACGATTTGCCATAAAATTTTCTTGGGGGATTTTTGGGAGAGAATAAAGGTACACCCTGACACACTGATAACTAATACCTACCCTTTGTGGAAAATCATGGGTATCCATCCCTAAGTGACCTTGGTCGGACTCTCAAGAGTGGCACCCCCATTGTGTTAAGGTTGTGTTGTAGCATAAAGATTTCAATGGCATTTGATGAGAGTATATTATTAGGGTTTTCCCTATGTAATCATAATGATGACATCAGGGACCTCTTGATTAGCCTCCCTAAGATAAGGGGTAAATTAGTTTCATATTTTTGGGGATAATCTCATGAAATCGTATGAAATGGTAATTTTTGTTGTCTCCTTTAGGGCCAATTGCCATCATTGAGTGGATGACTAGAGGGGCATCATAAGATGAAGGGCATGTTGAGTTTCCTCAGGGGTTGGGAAGTTGAAATTTTGTGGGTATCCCTTAATAAACATAGTTGAGACCTCATATTGGAGATGTTGGGATAGCGATAGAATTCTCTAATTGGATGAGGATCTAGAGCATATGCAAAGGTTTCAGTTGGATAAAAGGACACCATTGGATTAGATTGAAGGGATTTCTTATCAAATGTTCATGGATACATATTACAAACAAAAATCATAATACCTCATAAAATTAGAATCTCAATAAGTGAATATATTAATAATTAATTTTTTGGACGCATATTTTGGTCCCTTTTTCATTTTTTTAGAGGGCTTGAAATGATTGAGAAATAGTCATCTTTTAGTTAAGGATTCACATCGGGTTCACAATTTATTATTTACATAAGACACATAAAAAAATGTTCTAATGTGTGATGGTGTGAAAAAATATTTGCATTGTGTTCACATATCATTGTTTTACTAAAACATGAAAACGAAAAAAGGTATGATGTGTGATGAGGAGAAAAAGGATTCACATCAAGTCCACCATTTTTTTCTGATGCGCTCTAGAACCCATGCTTGTTTTTTGTTGACGAGGACCTAATTTTAAAAGGAATGAGGCAACTTTTATTTCTCCAATGATTCTTTTCGAAGGAATGTGGGTAGAGAGGATGGACGGTTGGGATCATCGCACCCATTTGGGTGGAAATATTTTTTTCCTCTAGGGCTTGCTTAAAGATTTAAGATGTATTTTTGAACCCTTTATTAAATCTAAAATATCATATAGATCCCCCTTGTGTGAAAAATAAATTATTTAGAATGTGTGGATTTCATAATAATTTGTATGTATCTGATGTTCTTCATCATTGGAATATTATATATCTATTCATGGTTCTCCATCGATGGTACCCTTTTGTAGATGAAATAGATATTTCTATATAATTTATTATAATGGACCTATTCTTAGGCCACATAGTTGGGTTCTTGTGAATTTAACATCATCCAACAATATAAAATTTATTTTGATGGCAGGATCGATCCCATGATATTGGATTCCTACATATCATTAAAAAATGAATTAGAACACATGTGGTTCGATTAGACATAAAGGGACACTCATATCTTTTATGTTGGTGTGATGGGGACCAAACCGTGCACTTTAAGTTTATGTAGACAGAGGAATGTGAAGATAATTTCAAAGAGCTAAAAATAATATTAGCCAGTTCACCTGTGCTCACACTACCTTGTAGTTGATAAATGATTGTGATATATAGTGATGCATCCAAAAATGGTTCAAGTTGTATTCTCATGAAAAATCATATGGTGATAGCGTATTCCTCAAGAAAATTTAAAATACATGTCCAAAGTTACCCAACTCATGATTTTCAGTTATCTGTGGTAATATTTGCACAAAATATATGGAGGCATTATCGTTATGGTTAAAGGTGTGATATTTATACTGATAATAAAAGTTAAAAGTATATTTTCACACCAATGTAACTGAATATGCATCGAAGAATATGGTTGGATTTTATTAAATATTACGACTACTGAATATATTACCACCCTAGGAAGGTGAACAGGTTGTAATATACTTTGAGATGAATGGACCTTAATATTCTATCCATTATGAGGATAACAAAAGATCCAATATTTAGGGATTTTCAAAGGATAGATCTTGAAATTTCATAGGAAGGGTGTAAATCTTTTCTTTCTCAATTTAATGTTCAACAATCTATAAAAGTGAAGATTAAAGAGCCATAGAAGGAAGTTGTATGGCTACAAAATACGGTAATAAATGTTCTAGAATTCATCCTTGATTATGATGAAATAATAAGGTTCATAAACCAAGTCTGTATTCCTCCCATACCAAAATTAAAGTAGGATATATCATATGAGGCACATAGTTCTTCATTATCTATTCATCTTGGAAGCACAAACATGTACAAGGATCTAAAAGTGTATTTTTGGTGGGATTGCATGAAAATAGATGTTGTTGAATATCTCTCTCGGTGCTTCATTTGTCACCATGTTATGGTTGATAGATAGAAGTCAAAGGGGATTTTAGAACTATTACCCATACTAGAATGGAAATGGGAAAAATTTACTATATACTTTTTCATCAGAATTCCCAAAACATCTAATGGCCATAATTCTATATGGGTTATAGTTGATCACCTTACGATGTCAGAAAAATTCATTGCTATTATAGAGGATTTATATCTGGGTCATCATTCCAAGTTATATTTAAATGAAATGGTAAGATTTCATGGAGTACCACTTTTCATTTTATCTAATCGGGATTAGAGGACTACCTCTAAGTTATGGAGAGGTATTCAGTGGTCTCGGGATATATAGTTAAGTTTTACCACTACTTATTATCCTCCGATAGATGTTTAGTGTAAGAGGAAAATTCAAAATCTAGAATACAAGTTGAGAACTTTCTCTATGTATTTAAAAGTTTGTTGCTATCAACACCAACCTTTGGTGGAATTTTCAAACAAAAATAGCTTTCCCTATAGTATTCAGATGGCTCTTTATGAATCCTTCTATTAAAATAAGTACAGAAATCTAGCTTACTAGGATAAAGTGAGAGAAATAAATCTATTAGGAACTGATCTTGTTGGTGATATATAAGAGATGTTTAGATATATTGAACAATACATAAGAGTAGCTCATAGATGAAAAAAATTACTTATAATCAATTAAAAGTCCAAGAGTTTATAGTGTGTCATAAGGTGTTTCTATGAATGTCTCCTTAAAAGAGAGTAATGAGATTTCGAAAGAAGGGAAAGCTAATACCTAGATATATCAGTCGTTTTGATATTATAGATTGTGATGGTAGGGTAAAATACTGATTGGTGCTTCCACCAAATCTCTCTCAAGTTCATTATGTGTTCTACGTATCTCTCATAAGAAAGTAAATACTTCATCCTTCACATGTATTTAACTCAGAATTCATACCACTAGAGAAGGATCATTCTTATAAAGAACAACTGATAGACATTTTGGATTTTAGCGAAAAAGTTATGTGAAACAAGACCACTTACTTGGTTATGATTTTGTGGTGGTACCACCAATTTGAGTAAGCTACAAGGGAACATGAGGATGTGATAAGGGAGATATATATTCATTTTTTCTATCCAGGTGACGAATTTAGAGAGATAAATTCAGTTTAATGGGGGTAGAATGTAACACCTAGATGGTTTTATGAAATATTTTCTTTAAATAATTTTAATTATCCAATATCTTTCATTTCACACAATATAGAGTTTAAGTGAACAATGAGATTCCATTAGTATAAAATAATAATTTTAACCTATCTAATAGGATATCAAGAATATATATAACTCAATTTTGAAAATATATGGTGAATTCATTCTCTACTAGTTATTTATGAAAAATATAAATAAATTATATTTTTATATATTTGTATTAATAAATTGAGTGAATTAATATTAATATATGAAATGAATGAAATATGTATGTTATATACTTAATTAAATACTTTTTTATTTATAAAATTGATATTTTTCGTATAGGGTATGAATAAACACTATTTTATTTATAAAAACCTATATATTTTTCAGATGGGTATTTTTTCCTTTTAATGGAGAACCCCTTTTAATTAAAGATTTTGATACATTAATTATTTTTATATGATAAAATAAACATGTTAATTGGAATCA
The DNA here is from genome assembly GCA_963277665.1 of Viscum album. Taxonomy (NCBI): domain Eukaryota; kingdom Viridiplantae; phylum Streptophyta; class Magnoliopsida; order Santalales; family Viscaceae; genus Viscum; species Viscum album. The sequence goes on from OY728158.1 coordinate 580,548,449, forward strand.
TGATATAAAAAATAATTTTGGATGAAATTTTAGTATTTTTATGATAACTTTAAAATTTTTATATATAGTAAAAATATAATAAATTTAAATTGGAAACAACCTTTTCCATAGAAATTAATTATATGGGTAAATTATAATATTTAATGGTTTTAATATATAAATAGAATATATTTGTATCATTCAATATAATATCTGTCCTTAACAATAATTTTTCATTTAATTCAGATGTTAAAACATTTCAATATTTTCAAATGTTTTAACTATTAAAACTTGTTCACTATTTCCGACAATGGGGATAATTTTTAATTAATTACATAAAATTATTGGTTTTGAATTTTGAAGGAAACTTTTACGTTTTCTCAATTTTGAGTGTTGAGAATCTAGGAGCTCTAGAAATTCAATTTGGCGGTGTATCTCTTCTATTACCTTAAAAAGATTTGGATATTCATTACAAGGAAATACTTTTTTCAATTGATGAAGAGTATCCAATATTTTTATCCAAATTTCATGCACACAATCATCTGACAACACCTCTAGACTGCTGAATTGGGGAGTAGCTAAAGGATTTAACATTACTTGTATATTATCCTTTTCCATTTATCTCATTAGGATCAATATTTATCCTTCATCTTTTTCAAGTGTTTACTCTCTAGATCTGTCCAAAGTGGATGTTTCCTATCTAATTTATCATAAATAATGGGGTTTGTAGGGATTTTATATTTTGTACTATAAGATAGATAATCCAAGGTGGGTTTCGTAAAATAACCAGTTCTTTGAGATTTCTTCTAGTTGAGAAATAACATCACTTATCAATAATGAGTCCTTAGGAACAATTGGCCTCATTTTCCAAAGATCCTCATGGTAAGATGGATTTTAAGGATTTGATTCATCAACAGGAGGACCTTCATGATTAAATTATGTTTCATCGGATAGAGGAACTTCGCATGGAATTCCACTATTCAGAGGACTACTATCATGGATTGATTTCTGACTACATGGTGTGGCTCTACAGCATATACCCTAGGGGTCACCATTAGGGTCCACCATAATATGGATTGGACCTTGTTTCTATGTGATATTCTTTACATGTGGAAGGATACAATGAGACTTGTCAGGAAATGGGTTCAAAATTTCAATCATATTATGAACATCAGGTAATCCTTCATAATTAGGTGTTTGGCGAAGAACATTAGAACTATTAGAAGCCAAATTGTGAGGAGGACCTTCATAATTTCCTCTTCTATGTCCATAATTTGTTAACATGGGATTGGGATCTTGATCCACCATTTCTAAGGGATTCACTAACACCTACATTCAATAGAGAAGGTTTATGGACCGGCTCTTCATTTCCTAATCTTCTCTAATGAGCCATATTTTTCAATGACTTCTTCTGGGCGATTGGAGCCACCCATCATGGGTTGTGGATTTCATATATAGAAACCTATTTTATTAGTTACCAAATTGTTTATGGAATTTTTTGGTAGTTTCCTAGAATTTTATAAATGATATATTTCTAAACTAGAGTGGCCACTAGAGTAAACCAATGACCACTATTGGGAATGGGAATGTAGGCTTGACCATATTGTCAATTTATTGGGGGATGGCCAGGACTATTTTTAATAGGAGAAGAATATGAATCTACTTTATAGTGAATCTCAAATTAATCTACTGAGTTTATTGAAATGAAAATCTAGGGTTCTATGCCTAATACATATTCACCATTGGTGCTACAATTATATCCTAGAAAACATTTAGAATATATAAATGAATAGATGTATGTCCCTTGATCATTTCCAAGATATTAGGTTCCAATTATTTTGAAGGAATAGGAATGTACACCCCTTTTGTTGCTGGAGTAGGGATATGTTTCTACTCCTAACCAACATTTATTATTGGTAAATTCTAACAATAATCAAGTGTTGAGGAAAATTTATGTGTATAGCACCTATTTGTAGTTGGCAACTGTCAGCTTTATTATCTTGGTGAAACTAAACTATGTTGATTGGATTGATGGATTCATGGTGGTGTGTGTTCACCTTCTTGTGTTTCATCACCAAAATTGGTTAGCGGGATTCTTTAGGTGATGCTGAGGAATGTTGGCATGCTTGGTTGGGGCTAGAAGGTGTTTGTGATAGCTCGCGATTTGCCATAAAATTTTCTTGGGGGATTTTTGGGAGAGAACAAAGGTACACCCTGACACACTAATAACTAATCGCTAGCCTTTGTGGACTATCATGGGTATCTATCCCTGAGTGACCTTGGTCGGACTCTCAAGAGTGGCACCCCCATCGTGTTAAGGTTGTGTTGTAGAATAAAGTTTTAAGTGGCATTTGATGAGAGTATATTATTAGGGTTCTCCCTATGTAATCAGAACGATGACATCAGTGACCTCTTGATTAGCCTCCCTAAGATAAGGGGTAAATTAGTTTCATATTTCTGGGGATAATCTCATGAAATTGTATAAAATGGTAATTTTTGTTGTCTCCTTCAGGGCCAATAGCCATCATTGAGCAGATGACTAGAGGGGCATCATAAGATGAAGGGCATGTAGAGTTTCCTCAAGGGTTGGGAAGTTAAAATTTTTTGGGTATCCCTTAATAAACAAAGTTGAGACATGATATTGGAGATGTTGGGATAGCGATAGAATTCTCTGATTGGATGAGGATCCAGAGAATATGCAAAGGTTTGGGTTGGTTCAAAGGACACCATTGGATTATATTGAAGGGATTTCTTATCAAATGTTCATGGAAACATATTACAAACAAAAATAATAATAACTCATAAAATTAGAATCGCAATAAGTGAATATATTAATAATTAATTTTTTGGACCCATATTTTGGTCCCTTTTTCATTTTTTTGGGGGGCTTGAAATGTTGGAGAAACAGTCATCTTTTAGTTAAGGATTCACATCGGGTTCATAATTTCTTATTTATATAAGACAAATAAAACAAAAATGTTCTAATGTGTGATGGTTTGAAAAAATATTTTCATCAGGTTCACATATCGTTGTTTTACTGAAACATGAAAACGAAAAAAGGTATGATGTGTGATGAAGAGAAAAAGGATTCACATCAAGTCCACCATTTTTTCTGATGCGCTCTAGAACCCAGGATTGTTTTTTGTTGATGAGGACCTAATTTTAAAAGGAATGAGGCCACTTTTATTTCTCCAATGATTCTTTTCGTAGGCATGTGGGTAGAGAAGATGGGCGGTTGGGATCATCGCACCCATTTGGGAGGAAATATTTTTTTCCCTCCGGGGCTTGCTTAAAGATTTAAGATGTATTTTTGAACCCTTTATTAAATCTAAAATATCATATAGATACCCCTTGTGTGAAAATTAAATTATTTAGAATGTGTGGATTTCATAATAATATGTATGTACCTGAGGTTATTCATCATTGGAATATAATATATGTATTCAAGGTTCTCCATCAATGGTACCATTTTGTTGATGAAATATATATTTCTATATAATTTATTATAATGAACATGTTATTAGGCCACATAGTTGGGTTCTTGTGAATTTAACATCATCCAACAATACAAAATTTATTTTGATGGAGGGATCGATCCCATGATATGGGATTCCTACATATCTTTAAAAAATGAATTAGAACACATGTGGTTCTATTACACATAAAGGGACACTCATATCTTTTATGTTTGTGTGATGGGGACCAAACCGTGCACTTTAACATCATGCGGAAAGTATTTTTTTGGAGAAAGAATCCAAGAAATTGAAGAGGGTGGAATTTATATCGAAGTGTACCAAAATAACATTAAAGGGATATGGTATCACATGGGGGAATTATCTTATTGGGAATATAGTCCAATAAGGATAGTGATGAAAAATTCCTGAAAGGAAAATGGCCCTATGGGTTAGATATGACCCTTCCAAGGTTTTATCCTATAAAAAATTAGGCAAATTTGGTAGTTTTGAATTTGGAACTCATAGAATCTTCTAATGCATCCCATTTGGCCAGGTGTCAAGACCCTTGTAGTTTGGTGAAGTTGGGTATTACACCTTTTTCAGAGGCCCATTTTATTTATTGGGAATATAACCATTTCATGGACATAAATACATTTTTTGTGGAGATTACTGAATTAAAATCACATAGTGTTTGACTCATGGGGAATATGTCCCTATAAGGTAATGATAACATGGTTTTGGGGATTATATCGAATAGGGGGACCAATGAGTTTTATCATGGAGCTGAAATAGTCTCCATAAATCATTATGCTCATGTGAGCCATGTGCAGTGTGATAAAAAATAGGAAGAAAAATATCTAGAAAACCAGGATCTCCTTTTTCTGATGGTGGATAAGGCAAGGGGTATGGGAGTGAGAAAGGGAATTGTCACCTGTCTCCTCTCTTGTTTTCATAACCTATATAGTGACTTCTGTCTAACAATATATCTATGTACCTATAACAAAGGCTAGGATATTACTGCAATAGGTATACCCTATTTATTATTTTCCCCTCCTCCCCTTTCTACTAATGTAAGTGGGGAGGGGAGGGGTAAAGAACAAAGAATATCACTACATGACCCAAGGAACCTACTTCCACCATACCTATGTTTGGGACCCTCATTACAAAGGAAATGGATTCTTGGGAACATTAAAAGGATCTACCTTATTATTTTGTTTAAAAATAGGAGCAAATTTACCATCATAATGTATGATCTGGAGGATACATTGGTGATCCTTTTGGTTTGATCATACGTATCAAGAAATTTTGGTATAGGTATTGGATTAGTGGATCACAAAGAGGCATATTTGGATCTCACCACATTGTAGGACAGGCTGATGTAATGGGTTATTTAAACAGTTCATAGAGAGGTTGAGGTAAGGAAAAACACTATGAAGAAAGGAAAAGAGGCTAAATAAACCCATAATATATACTATTTTATATGTGGTATGGTTTCCCCCAAGTATTCCATCCACATGATGTTCTCATAATAGTGTTCGGAAAAGGGATTCACCATGTGGATGGATGTTCTATAAAGGACTCTTTTCTATACAGATTATTGCTTATACTTTGTAGACTGATTCATATTCTTTCTTTTCATTTGTGATACCAGCTAATTGATTACCTACAGAAATCACTTTCTCAAACTTTATATCTCTTCTCTCACACACCATATCTCTTGAAAACGAATTCCTCTCTCCAAAATTCTCACCCTCATCAGTCAATGTGTGGGGGTTTTATTGGTGTATATATTTAAATGTTCAACCATTTCTCATGATTGGTTTATAGATGTCATCCTTACCCCACAAAGATAATATTAATTTTTGGGTTCTTTATAATGATGACGTTCACAAAAAAATATTTTTTTCTATGAGTGGATACAAAATATGCCTCACCCTACAAAATATTTAAACTTTTGGGGGGGAATGAAACCCTACACTGAAAATTAACATTTTTTAGGGAGGGGGAATAATACATATCTCTCTGAAAATGAATTTTTTTGGGTGGGTGGAATACACATATCCCTATAAATGAATTTTTATGTGTGGGGGGTGTTATGAAGATGTAGTATATGAAGCAGTGACTCGCATTGCGAGAACTCTATATGAGAGGAGAGATTCTTTTGTGAATCCTTTGAATATATTTTGTGGCTCATGGTACTTTATCATTTTAATATATTGATTTATTTTAATCCAACAATTCCAAAATTCATAAAATCTATCTATGATTCTAGGAAAACTATTCTTGACCCAATAAGCAGGATAAACAATGATAAAAAAACTGGAGGCATGAGGTAAGGGGTTTCATAAATCAATTTATATTTATTGGGTTATACATCGACTTAATTGTCTATTTTATTCCATGGTTATCAATTTAATGAAATGTTATTTTATTTTATTTTATTTTTTTTGTATTTATATTTGTTATAAATTATCAATGCATTGATTAATTATTACTTTAATGATACAGACTTTTTAAGGGATTTCATCTCAAGTTCCACTCCATTGATACATCTTTAGCATTATTCACCTACTAACTTTTATCGGGTGTTTATAATTTTCCATTAATGTATTCAATATGAATATATATTTATTAATTATGATTAAATATTCAATACATGTTTATTATTTCAAGGGGTTACAATTCAAAAGATTCCAAATAAGTAATACTTAATTTTAAAATCACACTTTTTTTAGATTGCATATATTTTTAGTTTAAGAAATCATATAATATATCCTCGATAAGCTTTATCTATTTTATTATCTTATAGATATTTATATAGTTCCCATGTTTTCTTCTAACTTTTTTTTTATTTTTTGGAACTTCTTCCTGGAAAAGTAATGTTTAAAAAAATATGATCTTATTTCTCATTTGATATGGTATATTTTAATTCTATGCCCATATTTTTAAAAATTAATTTAAAAATCATTTTTATTTAACAAAATGATTTATTAATTAATTTTTTGTTGTCAATTAATTTTTAAAAGTTTTTAAAGGAATCTTTCAGATATTTTATGAAAGGGAAATTTTCAACTTTCTTTATAAATAATGAAAATGAATGTTTTTTAATGAATATGAAGTTAACAAGATTTATTACCACTAAAACTATTTTAATATATTAAAATTCTCATATAACTTTTCAATGGTTTAAAAAAACTATTTAATGAAAAAAAATGTTTCACTTTCATTTTATTTTATTCTCTAAAAGTCTTAATTTTACTACAATATCTACTTATTTGAGGAATTAAAGGTCATATATCATATCTTGATTAATTTTTTGATCATTCATTTTATATTGAAATATTTACATTGATAGTACAATTTTTTATTAAACATATCAATATTTTTTTAATCATGTCTATTTTTATTTCCTAAATCATATACTACTTATATATTTAGTGTCCTTCTACTTGATTGACATGGGAAATCCAAATATTCTATATTATTTACCCAATATAGATATTTATTGATGAGTTATATTTTTTATGACTTAAATTTTAAATAAATATACAAGGAATGAATTAAACTTCGTGTGTGACACGGGGGGCCTGTTATATCCCCTTGATGCATCAGTAAGTCTCATTAAACAAACTAGTTTCAGTATTTTGCTAATTGCTTACCCATTTATATAATCTGTATTTTCATGATACCTTGATGTTAAGTTTAAAATATTATCAATTATGTATTCCATATTTGTAAAATATGTTATTGATGTCTATGTGATTATTTGAATTATTATGATATCTGTGGATAATTTTCAATCTAATGTGATTGTTTACATTCAATTATTTGATTATCATTTATTCCTTCTATATTATTATTCATGCCTAATTTATTTATTATTAAGAATTTATTATTATTTACCTTTCCATATTGATTATACTTTATTTAATCATGAGGGATTCCATTGTGCATAAACCTTATTTAGTAATTGATCTCACCCATATTTTTTTCATTTCCTTAAGATTAAATGTAGTAATTTTGTAATGAGATCAATGATGCAAAATATCTAATTAAACTGTGTTTTTATATTATATTAGAAGTGTAAAATTAAAATAATAGTTGTATCCGGTTCTTTAGGAATACTGATCTGTTCGATCTTTTGGGATATTATATCTTCCATATAGTTCCAACCTAATAAATTAACCACCAACTATGTGCAACTAAAGACTAGATCTTTATATGAACCCTTTAGATTGAAGGACATTTTTTTAAAAAATATTTTTTGTTTTATTGGTTGTTTATAAGGTAATTAAAGTTTTCTTTAGGTAATTTAAAGTGCTTTAGAATATTTTGAAGAATTTTGATATCATTTTGAACTTAATTAACGAATTATGGAATTTTTGAATTAAATTAGAAAATTAGAAAGGTTCTCTTTGAGTAATCAGTGGTTCTAGTGGGTGTGTAATGATGATATCAAATCTAAATAAACATTATTCCCTTATTTATATAAATTAGTTTTGTCCATCATAGTCATAAGCATCAACTTTCTCCATAATCATGAATTTTGTCTATATAAGGATGAATTGGACATTGAAGAAGAGTAGATATATTATGTGTAGGAATTATTCAAACACTGTAATCATGGTTATATAAAAATCATCTAAAACATGCATAAAAATCATGTGGTGTTGTATAATCATAAATTAGTCAACCTAAACATCATTATATCTATGTAATAATGGATAATTAGATAATTTTTGGTCTATCTATAAATTGAAAACACAATTATTCCAAAATTTTAATATTATGAAGAATCTAATCCTAGTGATTCTAGAACTAGTATTCAATGATAAAATCATCACATTAAAAATATGTTTTAAGTAGTATGACGAATATGTGATCCCCATAACATGAATAAAAAACTTTTCAACTTACAAAACTGAATAAGGGAGATCTCATGGAAGATGACATGTATTTATTATATTTTCAAGAATAATATATTTATTAATGTGAAAATGAATTTATGTTATTTAATTCATAAATCCAATTCGGAGCATTTAGTGATTCTAGATATATTTATTATGAAATAAAAATATTTTAAAGATGATTTTTTCAAAAACCAAATATATAAGTTATTATTCTTTTGTAATTATGACCATTAGTTATGTTGTTAGTGGGTTGGTACTTAAGGTATTATGAGGGTAATTTAGTTTAAGTAATAAGTTATTGAATTTTAAAATTTCAAGTCATCATGTTTTAGATGAAGATGAGTAGGGGTGAAGTTATTTATATTCCCTTTGAAAAGAAAATACGGGATCTATTCCACCTAAAGAACTTAGTGTATTCTTCATGAAAGGTTTAAAGCACAAGAAATGGGTTTTTAATAATATTGATATTTATAAATAAAGGTTCATACATACTAATTTTATAAATTTGGTTATATTGAAAATGAATTGAGATGTTAAAGATCTGACTTTACATGAAAAAGTGATTTATCAAAGATATATATTTTTATTGGCTAGGAATATAGAGGGGTTTGAAAAATTAGTATGGTTGAATAAAAAATATTGATTTATATTATGCATTAGTATGTTCAAAATAAATTGGAGGATTCAATAATAATAAACATAATTTGTATCCATGGTTGAGTGTGAAGTGAAAAATTTGGTTTACCTGAGAATATAGATTTTAGATTATAAAATATATATGTATAACAAAGTGACTATGAAATTTTCAAGATTTATTTTTTCTTAAGATAATAGTTTTGAGTTTTATTGAAGACGAATAATAAAATCCCTATATATTTCTATATAAATTAAGTTGAGGAGTGTGATTTATTTAGTGTTATTCACTGAATCAATTCTAAACTGATTGTTTATTGAATAAAGTCTTTTGTTATTCTATAATATTATTATGTTTTCACAATGGAGAGTAATTATCATTTTTCTCCTAAAACAGTCTACACTCAAATGAAGCTATATCACTCTCTCATCTTATAGTCTTTTATATTTTATTTTAATTTTCAGAGATAGTGGACCTAAAAGAGGCAATGTATTATACTAGGAATCTTGGGTTTAGGATTTAAAATTACCTAACCACATGTATTTATAAAAGTACATTAGTGTAAAATATATATAGCAATTAATAACATATTTCTAAAAAAAGGATTATGCTCTTACCTTTTGGTTCAACCTTAAAAATTATTTTTTATTTTTTCCTTCTTTTCATTTCTTTCATTTGGATGATGTTTATTTTATTATACACAATATATTATAATTTTTTCCAATAACCAATTTTTATTTCAATGAAGGATATTTAAAAAGAAGGCTATATTGATTCACCCCCTATCAGTTTCGGCTTGGGACATTCAATTGGTATCAAATCCAAAAGATCCCTTTGTTAAACTATTTCTATATAAATAATATTACATATAAAATCTTTAAATAGAAGAGGTTTTCCCATATTTTTTGGAATAAATTTCCATGGTAGTAAAAATATAATTCCTACATTTATGTTGTCTTGGGAACTTAATGTTCCTAACTCAACCATAGTGGTATTTCCACCAATTAAAATAGGTGATAAAATGAGATTTACTAACAAAATAAACCATGTGGTTGATGGAAAAACTGGAAATTCCATTTTTCTACCTCTCTTTGAGAATGTGTTTACAAAAGTGATGAGATTGTAAACTGATAATGATGTTTTTGATTAACCTGAAATATGTTATAAATATAATTTAAAAGTGAAAGAATCTAGGTTATAAATTCTAAGATTCAATTTTGAATATGTGAATATGGATTAGGATTGATATGTTTATTAAAACATAACTATAATGAATGATATTCTGAGAATCATTAGATATTTTTTTTAAAAATAAATATTATTCAATTATTATAAATAAAATCATGAGGAAATTACTTGAAAAGTTTTATTCTATAATGTATACTATTGATGAAGTGGAAGAAATATATTTAGATGAGATGAAAGGTATCCTTATTTCCTATGATATCAAAAAGACGCCATATTTAAGAATAAATATAAAGATGATAAGCCTTTTTTTCCATGAGAAATATAATACTTAAAGAAGAATACTTAAGCCTTTTGGTGAGTTGATTATGATTGTGGTATAAATAATGAAAGAAAAGTAATCATGACTCTTATCTCTATAAATTTATAAAAGTATAAGGTAAAATTCAACGTGATACATCGCATTAAATACATAAAAATTTGAGGCATTTTACACTTTTTATTAACCATTCCAAAGTGGAAACACCTTGATTTTCATATTGATAACCAAAAATAAATTCATTTGAACACGAAAGGTGAAAATGAATTTAAATTAGTGAGGAAGATGAGTAATAGTAAGAAAATATTTTCAGAAGAAACAAGAGAAAAATTATAATCCAAGAAGAAGAGGAACACTCCTCCCCAATAAACAAAATATGATGATTGATCATATAAAAAGGTTACAAATTTTATTTCTCATGTACACAAAAAAGAAAACTCTTCATGTAGTGATGTGGAAGTTGATGAAGATACTTAAAAATAGTATATAATTAGACATTAGTTAGAACATTGTCTTGAGAGAAAAATACCATGTTGAAGATGGAAGTTAAAACCATAAATAAATATGATGGGAAGAAAGATGTTTCAAATAATGAGTCTCTAAAAATAAATATTGAACTCATTGAAAATCTTAAGATATTCAAGTTAAGGGTTGCTAAATATGAATGTATCATGAAGAATTATGAAATGGAACATATGTTGAAAAATGAATAAATAAAAAAGGTGGGAAAAAACTTATTTCTAATGAAAATATGTTTAATATAGTGATAAAAGACTTCAAGAAATATATTGAAGTCGATTCTCAATAATCTATAGTATCTACAATTTCTAGCCCAACAATTTAAGATAAAGTTATAACGAAATCTTCCAAACAATTGAATATATTTTACCATATAGTTCATTCCCTATTTCTAATTGTACACATGTTTAAGGAATAAAATATGGTGGGAAACTCTATTATACTTAAAATTTATGAATAAAAACAAAACAATAATCAACCTCTTTGTAGAAAAATATAAATTATGCTAGATCTAGATAGTAATCTAAAAAAACTAGAAAGCAGTTTTTGGGAGACCATTATGCATTTTACATATGATTTTGATTCATTTGTTATTATTGTTCATGTGTTATGTTTCACCAAAAGTCTTACATGTGCCGGTATAACATGTCTTTACCTAGAATAAAGAATTAATTCAAATTGAAAAACTTTAATGTGGAAAAATATGAGTCTCTAAAGAATAATTCGTGATAAAAATTCTATATGTATGTTTACTCATAACTAGTTTGAAATATTTAAAGAATTATATTGAAGATTTGAGAGACCAAATAATTATACTAAAAAGTGAATAAAATAAAACTCAGATAGTTCTCCTACAAATTAAATTGGAAGTAATTTTAAAGTAAAATTACGAAAGAAAAATCATTCATATTAGAAGTATCATAAAAAGAATGAATTAAATTAATATTATGGTTCCTTGATGGTGGGTTTTATTCACATGTGAAATGACGCACAAAAATCATTAAATACATGAAAGATCATGAAGCATGATATGTTACATTTCTAAATGATATCCCCTTAACAATCAAAGATGTTGTAATAGTATATATTGATTCTAATAAATCAAATACCAAAATATGTTTATTTTTTAAGGACTAAAAAAAATTTCTCAATGTTATCCAATTATTTGATGAAGTAAATGAGGTTGTTTTTTTATATAACTCAAGAGTTATCAATTATTTTAGAGATATAATATTCATCATTATAGGTGAAAGAACAAGTGGAGACTTATTTCAAATGGATGACCTATCCAATTCCTGTTACATGTGTGCAAAAGATGATAATGATTTCTGCCATATAAAATATAACCATATCATCTACAAAAACATAAGAAATATTTCCCAACATATATTGGTAAGAGAAATTTCCAATCAAAAAAATTACAGTGAATTAAGTTGTGACACATTACTAAAAGGGAATATAGTTCAAGCGGTAGATAACAATGTTGATATTTAGTCCACTACACCATTATAAATCATTTATTTAGATGAGTGTGTTCCTATAAATAAAAATTCAACTAAGGATATCCATTTTTCATTATTTCTATTGATTAACACTCCTTGATGACTAATGTTATCATTATGATGAAGAAAACAAAGGCTCTTCATATGTTCAAAAATTTTATAAGAATTTTTTAGAAAGAACATAGTGTCTATGTCTATAATTTTGGAACTAATAATAGAAATTAATACACATCGAATTATTTTTAGAACTATTTAAAAAATTTTGGAATAATTAATCAATATATAACATCGTAAACTTTAAAAAAAATGGCATCTTTGAGAGGAAAAATGAGATCATTGTGGATATAGGAAGGACTATGTTTTATAAGAGAAAGATTTTATATTTCTTTTATAGAAAATTGTGTGTTTGTTTGTGCCTATTTATAATAGATGACTTGTGAGAATTGATTCACAAAAGACATCATATTAAATATGATTCCATAAAAATCCAACTATCAAATACTTCATAGTATTTATAAGATCCTATTTCATGAAGATAAAGAAGATAAATTTGGGTAATCTTGAATAAAGGGTAGAATTCGGAGCCATTTTGGGATACCTTTAGGATAGTAGTGAGTGAACATTCTAGATGAAAGGTAATAAAAATCATGTAGAGTTTTAAAATGTAAAAAAATTGAGAATATACACCAAATAAGTGTATTTACTATGGTGAATGTTGAAACTACTGGATCTATAAATATGAAAATCCTGGGAAATATAGTTTAGAATAAGTTTAAAATGAGAATGATTTTATTTACACTGACTCAAATGTAACCAACAATGAATAAGAAGGTGGGGATAAAAAGAAGAGGAATAAAAGACTACATAAAACGTTCGATTCTTAGAATATTATTGTCTGATTAGTTGCACTAGTCCAAAAAATAATAAGGTTTTGACATGAGAACTATACTACACTTATCTATGTATTTAATCCTAAAATATATTTAGAGATAATTCAATATGGTGAATGGATTTATATTTTGAACGAAAAACCTGATCAAATAAACAATAGCTCTATTTGGGAGATAATATCATGGCCTAAGAATAAAAATATCCATAGGTACAAGTGTATTTTTTGAAATAAATTGAATGAGAATGGTGATGTCATAAGAAATAAAGAAAGGATAGTTTTCCAGGTAAATTATCATATGGAAGGATTTAACATTGAATAGTCCTTTGTTCTAGTATAATTACTTGATACTATCTTTATGTTTTTAGTTATATAATCCCACAAAAACTATTAGATTAATAAAATTCTTTTGAACTCTACATTCATAAAAGGTGATCTGGAAGAAGGGTTTTTCATTAAACAAAATGAGGTTTCTATTCTATATAAAGATGGTAGCATGGTATTAATTCATAATAATGAATTATATAGATTAAATTAGTCCCCTAGAGCCTGATATTACAAGATATATGGATGACTAAAAAGCAATACCATTTCAAAAATAAAATTTGATAGCAATCAATATTCGAATTAGTTTTCCATAGGAATTCTCATTGTCATAGTAGATACAGATGAAATAAATTATTCAAGTGATAAAGAGAATGATTTTAAGTAGTTTCCTAAGTAACTTAAGAGTAATTTTGATATTTACATTCTAGGTGAGATTTTATATTTTATAGGGTTTTATTTCATACAAGAAACTAATCATATTCTTTTATCTTATTAATGATATTCTAAGTAATTGTTTAATAGGTTCGGGATAGAGAAATGCAAGGGTATTTATATTCTTGTGTTTAGTGTCTCCGATTTGTGAAATAATAAGGTTATAAGTAGTGTGAATCAAATGGATTAAAAAAATTATTGGAATCCTTATCTACCTAACATATTCTAGACCAGGAATTTTATTTCTTGTGACATTGTGTGCCAGCTATCAAAGTGATCCCAAAGAATCTCACATATTGGAATCTAAGAGGATCTTGATATGAATAAAAGGAATAGTGGGATTAGGACTACTGTATCCAAATAGTTATAATTTTATATTTTAGGGATATAGATATGCTAACTAGGATAGAGACTATATTGAAATAAATTCATCCTTCAGTAGTGCATTATTTGATAATGAGAGTTTTGTGGAATGGAATAGTAATAATAATAGTTCAATGGAAGTGATCATAGATAAATCCATGTATATAGTAGAAAAATATATATGTACTTAGATAAAATGAATTCAAGTGCTAAAATATAACTTTAGAGATGAGTTTAAGAATATACTATGATTTTCTTATGATAATCAAAGTTTTATATATATTTCTAAGAATCTCGTTCAAATATTTATGTCTCAGCACATTGTTCTCATGTTTTATTTCTCCAATGAAATATTTATACTAGGTAATTTGAAGCTTTATTTTGTGTGAAAAAATGAAAAAATTATAGATATGTTCACCAAATCATTTACAAAGAAGAGGTTATATGACTTAATGTCGAAATTCTTTGTTTAAGCCTCCATACTCACTAAAAAAGGCATGGAGGGTGGTCCCCCATAAGGCATTCAATTTTTTATCCAGGGTGTATAGAAAAGAATCACCAATACTTTTTTATTTTCCTATGGTGTTAAGGTTTTAAATAAGAGAGAGTTCAATTATTCTTTATCCATTATTGTGGTTATTTCAAAATGTGGGAGTTTTAAAATGAGTTTTATAATATTATAAAGAATAATCCATTGAATCACTTATACAAAAATTTCTTTCCACTAGGGGTATAAATCTATCAAAAAAACTAAATTTTCATGTATTGTTATCTTAATAATGTCATAAATTTTGGTAGTAAATGAGTTGATGATTTCTGATTTGGTTTTCTAAAATTAGTTATGAGTTGGAGTGTCTCGAGAAAGAGTCGACAAAGGGTTCACAACAAATTCAAAAGAGGGGATTGAATATCCCTTTGGATTGGAAGAATTGTTGAATAGTTTTTATTATATTAATATTATAAAATGTCATTAAATGTTTCTAAGGATATTAAAAGTGTCTTAAAATTTATTTAATAGGTTTTTAGTGACTCTAAACTTAGATGAATAATTTTATATTTGGTGAGTTCAAGAGGAAAAATAGAAAAGTCGTCTATGCATAAGCATGATTCTATTATGTGAGTAAGAATGTTTTATCATCTACCTGACCATTAGTATTTATTTCATTAACATGATTTTTTATTACATAATCACGAAACCCATATAAATATGCATAAACAAGATCCATAAACATAAAACATGTCTTCATACGGATGAGTTGAAAATAGTATAATAATTAATCTCTTATAGATAGGAATCATCTAGAAACCTTAAGAAGGACAGTGTAATAAACATATTTCACATGCATAAACATCATCTATTGTTTTATAAGAATCAATAATTATATGTAAACATCATTCCATATATGTAATCATAAGAAAATAGATAGTTTTTAAGGTGTCTATAGATTAATAACTCAAGTATTCCAAAATTTAATGTTTATTAGAAACAAAAATTGATTATTCTAGAGAGGGTATTAAATGATAAAAACAAAATATTTAAAATTTTATTTAAGAAACATGAATAATCTATGGTCCCTATATAATGATGAAAAAATTAACGTGAATAAGTGTGATCTCAAGAAAGATGAAATGAAATTATTCTATTTTATATAATAATACTAATGTATTAAAGTTATGATTAATTATTTTTCATTATTTGCTAAATCACATGATAATCAAGCAGTGATACAAGATAAGTTCATTATAATGTCTGGATATTTTGAAGTAATGTTTTTCCAGAACCCAACATATCCACTATAGCTAATGTATAGTGATGAACTTCAGTTATGATATGAAATGGTTAGTGTTTATTGTCTAATAAGGTTGATTTGGTTGAGGTTAGAGGATATAAAGTTAGAAATGTTAAAAGTATATTTTTTTAGAAGAAGATGATTAGTAGGGAAGTTGTGGGAATTTCATTTAAAAATAAAATATTGGATATTATCCCATGTGAAAAAGTTGGTGTATTCTACATGAAACGTTTTGAATGAAAAAATGTATATTTAATCATGGTGATTTTTGGGAACCAAACATGAGATGCCTTTATTTTCTTAATATGATTATATTGAAAATTCAATGAGAAGTTAATGAGATTTTATTTCAAAAAATGTACTTTATAGAGGAGTCATATTTTTACTATTTCAAAAAACTAAGGGAGTTAAAAAATGACTGAGGTATAATAAACCATGTAGCACGTTATTATCCATGAGGGTGATTGAAATTTAGTGGAATAGTGAATATGATTGAGAAAATTTTGATTCTAAGACTGAGTATAAAGTGAAAAATATGTTTTACCAAAGCTTATAGATTTGATAAAGAGGTTGTAGTAATGTGGTTATGAATTTTTTAAGATATCATTTTTTAAAGGCAACAATGATGATTTTGATTGAAATGAAAGGATAATGAGACTCCGGTTCAATAAAAATAAATATATAAAGGTGTGGTATTTTTTGGTGGGGAATATTGAAGTAGTTGAAAAATGAGTATGTTAGAAGGAAAGTATTAAATTTTTTTCTATATACGGGGTGTTCGTTATTTAGTGGAAGAGTGAAGAAGAGGTAGTGGCATCTAATGATATGGATTAGTATTAAGTGGCAATTTTATTTCACCCAAGATTATATATTTGATGAGATAAAATAAAAATGTTTTATAAAATATTCTATAATGTTTGGAATTTTTTTTGTTTACCATAGATAATAGTGAGTTTAATTTAATGAGATGAATAAGAAGAAAATCTATAGAGAGTTCTATAGCACATGAGCCTCAACCCAGTTGGTAAGGACACCTTAAGAGCATCCAGGAGACCCAGGATCAAATCCAGGCAAAGGCTAATTTTCAAACTATAGCGGTACTATAGCAGGTACTATAGTAGGTATTGTAGCAGGTACTGTACCAGGAACTCTGCAGACTGTAGCAGGTACTGTAGTGGGGTTGTAGTAGGTACGGTTTGAAACTGTAGTAGGTACTGTAGCAGGAATTGTATTAGGCACTATTTGGAAATATAATAGTCCAGAATATTCCCCCATTTTGGCCATCCGGCCACCTATTTGGTCCTCGAGTCCTTTAAGGCCTTCGATCCACCCAGGTCTTCGGGTCAGTAATGCATTCGGGCCACCTCAAGGCCATCAGTCCACCTTGAATTGTAGATTCAAACCAAACAACCTACAAGGAACAAGCTTCAGAATGAGGAGCAGAAAAGAGCTTTCACCATAGTATAATCTAAACAGATTGCAAGAATGAGAGGGTATGACACCTTCCATCGGGACAGGACTATGCAAGTATGGGAAATCCTAGCCAAACAGTCATGTGAATGTGAAGAGTTGATTTCACGATGAAGATGCAGGGGAGTAGAAGTTCCAAGTAGATACTCTAGGTTGTATGTAATGTTTGAAGCCTATGGGAAATTAATTCCTCTATGTCAATAGGTCATGTAATACTTATGCCTACGAGATTTGTAAGGGTTTCACCTCCCCCTTGAAAGGTGGATTATCAAAAATCAATAAAAAATGAAGGCATTTAGGCCATTGGAGGATAAATAATTCTACATGAATTGAGTCGATCAGTATGATTTGTTCAGTGTTTACTCACCAGGTCGATTCTAATCCAATTGTTTCTTAGAGAAAGTGAGTTTTGATTCCTTGATACTATCATTATGGAACAACGTATAGAAGTTGTCATTTGTTTTTTAAGTAACCAAGACTCAAATTAATATCTCCCTCTCATCTATTGGATGGCTTTATTTCATTGTACCATTACATGATAATGTAACCATGGTAGATAGTGTATTATGTTGGGAAGTATTAGTTCTATCTAAAAACTGACCCAACCACTTTTATTAATATCAAGATATTAGTGAAAATTTTGTATAAGGGAATAATGACCAATAAAACTGAGTTGGCTCACAGATTAGAATTAAACCTTGTGAAAATTATTTTATTATTTTTTCTTCATTGAATCGATTTATTTTTTTGAGATTGAGTTTAATTGACATAATAAAATCAAATTCTAACCAACTAAAGAGGTTTATTTCTAAGAATTAAATTTAAAAAAAACTAGGTCATTTCAATTAACCCACCCCCTCTCATTATATCCCTAGAACTCCATTATACAAAATATCAAAATAATAAATCATTACATCACCCCTATAACCAATTATCTGAATGATATAGTATTTTTAAGGGATGTGTTTGGTCCTTTAGTGGGTTCGGGATTCCTTTTCCTAAGTAATATCAGTATTATTATCATAAAAAATATTAACAAATCCAATAATTCAAGGGTATTGAGAAACTATAGGTTTTATGAACCATTATTATTATTATTATTAAAATATGATATGATTTATGTACAAAATTCATATAAATATTTTAATAAAAAATTATAAAAAATTTGAATATAAATACTTAATTGATGACATTTGTTAAAGCATATTTATTGTAAAAGTAATATTTATTTTCAAGTTATTATTTTAATAAAAATTTTATGATTGTACTAAAAAATTAAAGTGACACCATTAAGATATTATTATATATGGAATAATATATTAACATCACCTAAATTAAAAATCGATTTGAAAAAATATGAAGTAAACATAATGTTTAAAATTTCTATTATCCAATTAAAACAATTTAATTTATAAATTATTTTTTATATTTAGAAGATAAATGTATAAATTTTAAAATTTTAATTTTGTTACATAATAATAATATTTGAATTCATTATATAAATATAGTCCTAATATTACTTTTTGATTCTTTTCTAAAATAATCCATTTTAGGTTAATAGTAAAAATTCCAACTTGAACTAAAAACTACCACTTTAATAATATTAGAATGGATTAAAATATTAAGAAATATTATTTGATATAAATATATATTAATTAAATAATAAAAATAATTTAAAAATACTAGTTTTGACTTATAATACATAGTTTTAACTTTTTTAAGCTCTTGTAATATTTCACACTAAAAATTATTTTTACCCACTTATAAAAAAAATTACAAATTTTAACTTTTAGAAATTAAATATAAAGAAAATATTTCCAATTTTTGTAAAAAAATTAAATATTATATTAAAAGTTCAATTTTTTTAAGTATAAAGGAAATATTAGTATGATTAGTGTTAATTACGACAATAATGGTAAAATAATATTTTTAATAATTATTTTACTAATAAAATTAATTTTTTATTTAATTAGTAAAAATTTATATTTTAAATTATGTATAAAATATTATTTATAAACCTATATAAAACTATATTAATACACATTCAATTGATAATAAATGATGAATAATATTAAAAAACACATAATGGTTAAAAGTCACTTTTTATAAAAAATTATTTATTATAGATTTTATATTTTAACTTAAAAGTAACTTTAATAATATTTATTAATTTGATTAGATTAAATGGAAATTAAATTATTATCTCAATATATAAATTTTTTAATATGGGTTATCTTATATTTTTGAATAAAATGTAAATCACTTAATTAAAAAAGTTACCAAGGTAAAAATTGAAATATGAAAATGTAAAAAAACTATCATAGAAGACATGGAACATGTTGAAAACATGTTTTAAAAATATTGTATGATGATTGATATACCCATTATCTCCCCATACTCCATTATTATGAATTTTTTGAGTCATTTATCATGTAATAGTGTGGTGATATCAAGAGAGGTTAAAGGGTATTCCCAAAATTCCAATTTACTTCACTTATAAAAGTGGATCACTTCCACCCATCTATGGTCACATATTCCATTATAATTTTACATGAAACTCTAAAAAAAATAACGCTCCTAGAATTAATTTTCTCTTACTTAGGACCCAATTTTATATAAGTTATCTTATATTCTTTACTTCCATATAAATTTCTAAGAGAAGATTGGGTCTCCAACATAAGTATTACCTTCTTGGTAAATTTTTTCTCTATTATATTTTTAATCAAAATATCTTATATACATAAAAATATACTAAAATTAGTATAATTATTAAACTAATATGTTATTATATTTATGGAATAACCAATATTAATTCATCTCTATCAACTAAGAAAAAAAGTTCCACTAGTGTGTTGCATTGAGTACCGCGTCCACAACACGATGTCTTTCATTTTTCATCACTTTCGTAAATGGATGATGAAAATAATGTAATGATTGAATAAATATGATATATTTATAATAAATATAATTATTATATTTAAAATTTTCATTTACCTTCTTTACCTTTAATTTTTTGAGAAAAGGAAACATTAATTGTGCGTATGTGTGAACCACAGCCTTTATCAGCATTGAGTTTCATTTTTCATAACCACCCATCATGATTGAAAATAAAAATATATTTTTTATATAAAATTCAGTTAAATAACTCTAATAATATTATATATATTATGAAACTATTTGAAAATTATTTCTGACATGGTGAACATACATAAAGAGTTAGAAAAATTGGTTGAATAACCTCTATTAACGCAAATAGCTAAGAAAACTATATAATAAATAAGTTGAATATGATGATAAATTTTTTATATAAAATTAAATAAATAATAAAATGGTTATAAATAATTTATTTAATGAAAATAATTTTATTTAATTCATTTTTTTCACAAAACCATATAGTTTTTAAGCTTCTAATAAATTTAGATTCGAAAATTACAAAAGCCATAATGGTTTCATCTCAAATTTTCTTTTTCTGAGACACATTTTTTTAAGAAAAAAAATCTTTTAAATATAATTTTTAATTCTAATTAGATTTTTAATATTATGAATTATATTTATTTATAGTCGTCTAAAAAAATTTAAATCTCTCTCTCTCTTTCAATCGGTTTTATTAGAATGTTTTTTATGTTGTAAGGGTTCCTTCTCAATCACCCTCCATTGAGGAAATCTTTAATGTTATGCAAAAATAATAAATTTTATGGTGTAAATGATACCATAGAAATTATAATTTAATAAATTATTTTTAAACATTAAAACTTAACTTCCATTCATTCTTTTCCTTTTTTGGGTATGATTGATATTTCCCCCCAAAAAAGCGGGTTTTCATAACTCAATTTGCATTCTTTAGTTATAATTTCTCTCCTTGTGTTTCATATTTAATTTCATGTGAATTAACTAATATCTATATTTAGATATTAATTTTCATTCAAATATTCCTCAATGGTGAGTTGAAATTATTTTTTTAACATAAAACAATGATATGAATAATTCTCATCCCTTTAAACGACTGTTTCTAAACCTTACCAATAATTTCCCTTCCTGAAAATCGTCTATTTTTTATTGGAAACCTAATTATGGGATACCTCATGTGATATTTATAATTCCACTATTATTTTTAATATTTAAGTTTTATCATCCATTTTTCTATTTTTAATTTCAACAAAAGTATTTTAAAATTATTTCCCTTCCATGATTGTAAGGGATCTTCTGTACCTACTCTTTGACTTGTCACTTATGTATTATATTTCTTTTTATCCATTTTATGAAACATTATTATCATGTTATTATTATATTTTTTATATATATACCATATATATACATTCATAGTACATTTTTGTGGTTCCCATTCCAGTTTCCACTTTTATGTTAACCCATTTTAAGAGATATTTTCTATTTCTTATCTCTCATCAAGCTTCACCCCCATAAAATATTTTTATATCATGAATTTCTTTTAAAAACCAAAATAATTTTATGGACAACCATATTGGTTTAAATATGGTTTTATGGAAAATAATAAATTATTTCATTCTTTAAAAAGATCATTTACTTATTTTATTAAGCTTCACCAAAGTGGTACATTATTTTTATGTATTCTCCTAGATGTTTCTCATTAAATATTTGCATTACATCTCAATGATAAATGGCTATGTTTCATTTTAAAATATTATCATCCAAATGATGTAATTTATTCTTATTTGGGGAATACTTAACATTTATCCTCCATTTATTTTTCAAATTATAATTATGAAACTCACTTCTTTATCATGGGTTTGATCGGGGTTAAGATTTATATATGGTTTATTATCCTTATGTGAAATGAATTTATATGATTTTTATTTGTGTGATGCCTGATACTAGAATTATTTATCCCTCCATCGCATTGGGAAAATCTTTATATCTAATTATATGTTATGTAAGGGATTAGGCACTGAACCTAGTCCACCATGGGACTTTTTTTTACCATGTTTATAGAAATGGGGAGTGAACCTAATACTTTATTTGAATTTTTACACTTTATAATGATGGTATGATGAGTGACCCTTGACTTATGTTTATGATATCATTTTTTTGGTTGTTTACACATTTTTATGGTTCCATCATCTTATGACATCATTTCTTTAACACATATTTCTATGATTATGATAATACACATTATAATATCATGTTATGTGATTTCACTCTCATGTTATTTTTTATTTCCTTTTTACTCACATATTGTGATTTCTATCTCACCCTTTCCCTTATGTTTGTTTCCATGGCTATCTTATGCAGTTTTAGAATATCATTGGGAGTTATAATAACTACATATATTTTTAAATGATAATGATTTTAAATGTTTATGACGATTTATTTGTATGTCTAATATTAAAAAGACACTAGACATCTAGATCCTTAGCATGTATTGTTGGAAAAGTATGTTATGAATCATGAAATAATGTATTTTTATGTCTCATGTCCTAATTGTTTCTATCATATCAAGGCCTAGTTAGTTTTTTGATATTCAGATTAGAGGTAATTAATGAAAATCCCTTGAAAAATGTATAAAAAAACTATTATATATTTAGCCTTTAACATTGTTCAAAAGGGTTTTATTGGCACGTAAGAAAATGCAGATATTGTGAGCGATGTTAAAAGATGACCTTTAAAAACACTAGAAAAAAACCTAATAAAGGGTTCCTTTATCATCACTTTTTTATTGGTGATAAACGGTGACTTTATCAATTATTTTTTAACACTGATTAAGGGTTCCATTATCACTATTTTTTAGTGATGATAATGGATGGATTTGACATCCCTAAAAATGAAAATAAAGGAACCCATTATTAGCATTTTTTAGCACTGATAATAAATTTGAACACAATTTATTTTTTCATGCACCACAACATCCCCTTTCTCAGGGATCGATCCTAAATTTCTCAATAGTGGTATAGTTTATGTTTTTAATATCAATAACATCTTGGAAGAATATTGTAAATGGAGTGGGATGTTTTTTAACCACGAAAAGAGTAGCCTCAACATCTCCTCTTAGTGCTCGGAAAGGCGTAACAACATTATGAAAAGAAGGATCGACATATCCTGGAGGTTTTTTCCAATGGAATACCTTTTCACCCCTATCTCAAATGGTATAATATGCATTCATCACTTCGAAATCTTGGTGGATAGCTTTCATGCCCGCATCTATGAAAGGATAAATTGTTTATTATCTTTTAGGGGTCATATTTTTCTTATTAACTGAATCCTCATGTCCATAACTATGAACATTATCTCCTTTATAAAATTATCAGAAAGGGTAATTTGTGATATCAAAAACAACATGGATGGATTCTTATAGGACTCACACTCTGAAGGTAAATGGAAATCGATGTTGTGGTCTTGCATTGCTCCTCTGATCTGGGAAGGAGGTATCAATGTTTAGATTGTCTCAGATGAGATTCTCGGGTTGCATGTGAAACTCTCTTTGGAGGTGATGGATGGTTGAATTATGTGGGGTAAAACCATGTTTATAAATATGGGAGTAATCTTGATGTCTTTAACAAGTATTATTCACTGTTGTGGTCTACATTCCACCCCCATATATAATACCTTCACTACCTTTCTCGTAGGATTATTGGGAGAGGAGATTTATCCTTATGGCATCACAAATAGTCTGGAACCACTCTGAGATTTTTGGACTTCCCTACGCCTGACATGTACTTCAAAAAACACAAAAATTACCCAGTTTTTACACAAGCGGTGATAGACGATAACTAACGTATCATGTTTGAGATTATCAAGATTTCTTTCGAACTTGATACTTTTTTTACTAGTACATCCGCAAGAATTTTTCTGCAAAGTAATAGAGGAGTATTTAGTACACTCATTTAGTGCAGGACATAAAAGGAGACTCTATCTAGTGTAAATAAGTCCCTCTGAAACTAAATTTCCTAGTTTGGTGCATTCAGAATGAGGTAGTTACAACTGATGATAGAGTAAAACATACATAAATTCATCTTGCTTCCATCTATTTTTGTTATGAGAGACCACAAGAAGACACTATTTGATTCTTTTTTATGGAGGGTTTTTCGGCCTAATAAGGGTAATTTTTTATGGTCAGCTAACAGGGATATTCTCTTAGGTTGATTTATATTTCCTATTCTTAACTGGGTGGTTCCAAGGATAGGAGAAAAAAATGGAGGAAAGAAAAGAAGGACCCTGTATCCAAATTGTTGGATGATGGTACATTTGGGAGGCCATAAATAAGTCTCGGTATGAAGGAGTAACTAGTTCTAACCGGGCATGGGTCTTTAGAACTAGGAGCTTGCTGACTGATGGGTCCCATTTCATTCCTAACTAGGTGGAAGATCCCTCATTTAGGTCCCTGATGTGGTGTATATTGACTATTTTTCCTTATATCACCCTTCATGGTTGGTGGATCTGTTGGATCCCCCATAGTCATGGAAACAAACTTAACATAGATGGATATTACTATATGGGAACAATGCGTGATTGTGGTGTGGTTTGAGACTCCATGGGTTCTATTCTTCTCGCCATTATTGGTTCTTTTGGACATGGCAATTATTTTATTTCTGAAAGTATAACTATGATGTTGGGTCTCAATCAATGCATTAAAAATAATATTCCTCTAGAAGTTTTAGAAACTGACTCTAAAATACTTCAATACCTACTTCTATGGAAAGGTATCATTCCATGGAATACCAATTACTATATTTGTCTATGCAAGGGACTCGTAAGCAATGTTGTGGACATTCTTCACACTTGGAGAGAAGGTAATAATGATGTTCTCTTTTTAGTATCCAGATCTCCTCAAAGCAGGATGGTTAATTTCTTTTTCATCTTAGGCTCATTACCTCGTAAAGGTGTGGATCTGGTCTAAGGAGATTCCCTTAAGCTTCATCATTTTAGTCCCCTGTAATTTTTTTCCTTTTTGTTGGTCCTTGCCATTGTATTTTATACCTTTCTTAATAAAAAATCACTTTAGTAGTAGTATAAAAAATTATTAGATATTGTTTTAAACAAAATGGACAATAACATGTTTCATATGTTTTATATAATTATTTTTATATGAATTTTTAAAATATAACTATATGTTGATATATATATTTTATACTTGACATATCAAATTATATGTCTATATATTTTTAAATATTTTTTTACATATTTACCTTCAATTGTGTATTTGGATATGAATTATTTAAATTTTAATTATAAATATTTCCAATTAATACATGTATATATTGGATTTAATGATAATGATATATCTATAAAAATACATTTATATATGATGTATATACATAATATTGATACACATACACAAACACTAATTTTTTCACACATAAGTACACATTTATATTTCTCACACACATGTACAAATATTTACATGTATATATATATATAGATATTTACATGTATTATAATACGCATATAAATTAACAATATTTTATTGGCACACACCTGTTTATATATAATCATTACTTTTATAGGTATATATATATATATTAAGGTATTTTTTATAAGGTAACTATTGTAGATAATTTTTTACATCAAATTAAATGAAAATTATATATTTATTTTTGTTTGGTTTATACATTTAAAAATGATTTTATATTAAAACATTTTTAAATAATTATTTATAAAATTGATTTATTATAGGTATAAAAATGAAAATATGTATATATTTAATTGTAAATAAAACTACATTATGACTAATGATAAATTTTCAAAACCAAAATATCTATATGAAAGTAATATTGAGAAAAAAAATTTAGTATCAACTAAAAAAGACAAAAATACTCCTAAACAAATCTTAAATACAATTGAATATTATAAAATTAGGGTATCACAACTAAAAACCCCTTTTTGGAGCCCTTCTGGGACTTCATTTACCTTAGAGAAATAGTGGACAAGGTACCCCCAGGATAACATGGTGTAGATCACTTTTCAATATTATATTTGATATGTGGTAGAGCCCAAATGGGAACATAGATAAAAAATTATGGTTGTTTGAAATTCAATTCATATTTCCAAATTATCTTAGATCATTAATTAGTTTATTGATTATTTACTTTATCCAATTATTATTAAAAGAAAATGACACAATAATAATTTGAAAATTGTTAATTAATTTAAAAAATATATTTTCCATTTTTTCACTAAATATATTATATATTAAGTGTAAATGTGTATTTACCATTATATAAATCATATTAAATGAAATGTATTTTATTTACATCAATATTAATATATTAATATATTAATATATTATTTTTAATGACATAAATATTTTATGAAATATAACATTTATCAGTGTTACCAAAAAATCACTGATAAAGGCTACCCTTTATCAGTGTATTTTTTCGAGCACTAATTATTTCCAATGAAGAGGAGTTTATAACCATGTGAATTGATTATAGTGGGTTCAATGATATATAGTTGAGAATTTTGGGTATAACATCTTCAAATGGCCTCTATAGAGTCCTTTCATGGATCTTGAAATTCCCAACAGCTCTCACATCCATGATTCGTGGACCTATTTTCCAAAGGCATGTGTATTTTGGTAACTTGTCCAACAATACTTAAGAACTCACATTGGTCAATAGGATGGGAAGTGAGGCTCATCCCACCCTTTTTTGGGGAACTATTCCATGTTATGGGACTCTCTTATAGATTTGAGATATGTTCATCGATCCTTAGTTCATTCCCATGTGTGTATATTATTGATTACCCTGAGGAAATAATCTATTTAGACTGCACATGGGTTTAGAATCATATGTATGTATCGGAATTTCTCCATAAAAGGAGGGATCTATTTGTTTCTTTGGTTCTCTGTCAATGTTACACTTTTGTGGATAGATCATGGATCCTTTGTTCATTTATTGGGATGGCACTAGTTTTAAGCCACTTGATGGGGCTCTCTAGAGTCTATCATTATCTAGGGGGACTTCAGTTGTTTTGATATTTGGATCAAACCCATTAAAGGGGATTCCTACATATCCTTGTGAGAGGAATTATAACCCACGTAGATTAGTGAATATTAATAGTACACATCACCTTTTATGTTCATATGATAAGGACTCGGCCACTTAAGGCAAGGACATCGAGGTAAAGGGTTCCTATTTAAGGATGTTGTAGGACATATGTCAAAGCAGTCCAAGAGGAAAATAAGAGTTCTAGTCTCCTAGGTATGGGCATGATCTTACTAGGGATATGGTCCATAGAACATTATTGTAGATTTGGGAATTTTTTTGACTTCTAGGAGGCTTCCTGTGTATCCTAGTGAGTTGGGAATCAATGACCATATAGTTCGATGGGACTAGGAATTATGCTTTAGAGGAGTCCCAGTTATGGGTGAATTATTGGGGATTTTTCATTGGAGATACCCATTTAGATTGAATTTGATTGGGGATTATGCATGGAAGCTTCCCATTTGAAGGGACATGGTTTGAAATTATGCATGGGAACATCCCATTTAGAGGAACATGGTTGGTGATGATGCATGGAATATTCCCATTTGAAGCGACGTGGTTGGAGATTATTCTTGGAAGCTTCCCATTTGATTTGTTATAGTTTGGATGTCCTGATTTCTACTAACCTTTACTCTCATGTGAGTTATGCTCAGTGTGAGAAACAAGTGTAATTTGAGGATATGAAGATCATACAACACACTCTATCTACTGAAGGATGGTGTTGGATCCAAAAGGGAGAGAGAAATGGATTTTAGTGTGCATGTTTCCTCTCTTGTTTTCATATCTAGGATAGTAACATTAAGTGATATATCTAGATATCCTTTGGGAGGAGGCTAAGAGGAGGAAATGAGATTCCCCCTACAAAAAAAGTCCAAGGAATTACCCCATGAGGATTTCTTTGGAATTGGTTATGGGGTGGATGATCTCATTCCCCATTAAATGGAAAGGAGAAACTGATCCTTACTCATACAACCTAGAATGGAGAGGTTCCCAAGATAATTCCATGTTTGGAACCATCATTACCATGTGACTATAAACTTGAGTTCATTATCAGGGTTCTCCCAATTGCAGTGGTCACCCACATGACATTTATTACCATGGATATGTAAACTTGAAATGACACTCTAATGTAAACAGTGATCTTATCGGACATGTCAGGTGGATTTTGAGGAGTCCTTAGCCTAATTATAGTTTACTAGTTCATGGAGGAGCTAATATTGGGACTGATGAAATGATAGAAGATAATTATGGGATCTAGATAGTAGAAAACTGAAGGATTCCCCCATTCTACATAGTATGTTCTTCCATGGTACGAGGTTCACACTACATAGAACATTTCTACATGGGTGAGGGGAGCATCCATGCAGTGTGTTGCTACAATTACCTAGGTTCTCCTGCATATCATTTTGCAACCATGGACCAGGTTCCAAAAAATAGCATTTTTCTATGTGGGGATAAAATCCTCCCATGTACTGATTTTCTATAAGGGGTAGGGTTCTACATGCATGGTACTTTGTTATGTGGGAAGCCTATTTAAAAAGGGTTTATTAGATAATTCCTCATTTGATTTTTTTTCACAGAGGATTTTAGGTTTGTGGACCACCAGATGATTTATGAAGTTCTTATTAATGTTAGGAGGTGATTTTTACATATTTGGAATCATGGAAGGGCTCTGGTTCTCATGGTTCTTTTTTTAACTCTCTTCAATACATCAAGGTTTAGTTTCCCCTATCTCCGTTTCCCATTGGGTGTATTTATAGAAGAATAGAGCGACCCGGTACCATTCTGGATTGTTTTTAATGGTGTATCATGGTCCTTCTTCTATAGAATCACATGGAGAAGGCCTAATTATATGAATGACTTATTCCGCCAGGATGTCGTTTGCTAGGGAAGAAGTTCTGCAAACAACTTTGTCTCATTTTCAAAAACTGATGGTACCACTATGTCCCAAAAATGATTTGGTTCATGGGGAATGTTTTTTCATGGAGGCATAAATCACTGCCTCAATTCGAAAGATGACTTCTGTTTCATTTGAGAGAATTGATGGCACTACAACTCCCCACAAACTACTTAGTTTTTAAGGGTTATTTTGTTTGTGGGGGTGTAAGTCATGGCCTTAGTCTCGAAAAAAACATAGGTTTCATTTGAAGGAACTTACAGAACTTCCACATCCTGTGAACTACATAGTTTATGGGGGATATTTTTTTTCAAGGGAAAAAATCACTACCTACCTCCCATAAATGACTTCAGTTTTGTATTTGGGCACCGATGCAACAATATTAATCCCATAAACTTTTTTATCATGGGTTCTTCACAATGTATTGGATCACCACAAGGAACGGCATTACACGAAGGGATTTTCTGCCTCATGTTTGAACCACTTTAAATATTTAATTCAATATTTTTTGGGTTTTTATTATACCCTTTACCAAATTAATTGAATTATCTCAATATTGTTTATTGAGAATTTAGGACCCATAGCAGGCCATATTTCAGTGAATGAACAGAAAATTACCAATTTTTTCCCTAAGACAAGGGGCTCAGAAAGCATGGTTTGGATATTTCTAGGGTTACATAAAAAATGTAAAAAAAATTGTCTCTTCATCTATAACCATAATGATACTCTAAGTCCAATGTGGTGTAGGCTTAGTAGGTATAACATGAATTTTTCTTAGGTCTCCATTTGTATGTTTTAAACCTAACAATATTTTTACCTCTTTATTTTTTTATTTCATGATATTTTTCCTAAACCATGAAAAAAATTGGTATAGAATTCCCATTATCACCTTTTACCCAGGTTTCCCTTTGTGGGTTTTCACCTTGGAGTGTTTGGTGTTTCTTTTCATAGGCATTTTAGTGTATTGAAAACTAGACTAATGTTACAGATGCTTTAGGTCAAACAACGTTAACCATGAATCATGAGGAGAGGGACCCAATGGGGTTTATTGGCTTTGAATGTCCCAATAGTTTTCAATCATGAGTGTGAAAATTTTCTTTAGCCTAGTTTTATGATTTCTAAATCTAATACATTATATGGGGAAAGTATGTGGGGAGTAACCATAAGATTTGTTTCTAAAATGATATTATAGGGGGTTTTTAAGGTAATAAAAGCCACTCCAGGGGATATATTTCCCTTTATTTTATAGGGATTTTATGGAAAACAATTTTAGAACCAATCGTGGAATATTGTACATAATAAAAAAAAGGTTCCCTCAGAAACTATCCCTCTATTTTTGATGGCCATGTAATTATATGTAAATTTAGATTTCTTAAGACCATGAGGGGTGGATTGTCAAGGAAATGATGTCTAAAAATCATGAGGGAATCCTTATCATCTTTGGTCATAAATTATATTTCACTTTTACAAGAATTTTTCTTGTGTAAAAAACATCTCAAGAATGGTGAATTTTAATTTCTTACAGAGTGGATATTTGAGAATTATGATTTAAGACCACTTTTCTCTAAACAAGGGGAAAATGATTCTCCCTTTTCATAGTTTTCTGGAATGGAAGGTTTTATCATCTTCATTCACAAAGTGGAAAAGTTTTTAAACTATACATTGGGGGTATCTGAATCCAAGGAGATATGTGAGATTTAAATTTCATAGAGGAGTAGAGAGTTAGGAAAACCCTCTCCTAGTGTAGAATTTTCCTTTATTTGACATGACTTTTTTGTGGGAAACTTATGTAGAGACGTCCAGAGAATATTATACATAGTCAATCAAATTTTTATCCCTTAAATTATAATGGATAATGAGGGTTATGTGGATTCAAATCATTCCATAAAAAATATTGGTTTTTCAAAGGAGTGTTCATGAACATGAAAGGTTAATTCCAATTCACAATTTCCTTTTAATAGGTGAACATGATCCCCCTATGCAGGTATGATGAGGTTTCCCATATAGTTTTGACCCATGAATTGTGTATATTTATTTTTCTCTGGCTAAACCAATGATTGGAGATTCAGGCATCCCTGTATATCTTATAAGGGAAGAAATCAATTTATACATAGTTCATTGAAGGTCCCTACACATTCCAATCAAACACTTTTTTGTACAATGTGAATTTCCATTTGGATATGAGCACATGAATTGGTTGAGGATCATATTGAATTCTCTCATGCATATCTAGATTACATGTAGGAGTGGGGATACTTTTTAATATGAGATCACCAATTGGGAGATGCTCATATTAGACACTCCTATGCTGGTCTATTTCATGAATTCTAACAAGGGGAAAATTATTTATTGTTTCTAGACATTTATCATGTAGGTATTACCCATAAAAAATAAAATAGGATACATTTTTATCATAAGGTTGGACCTGACATATGAAGTTTAGGTGACACTACTTATCATGTACTAACAAGAGTCAGGCTACACATAGTTTTTAATATCATTAACTTTTAGTTTAATGTGATTAGTACATGGGACATTTTTTATTTTCATGCGGTCTGGATGAAATGGGGTCTTGTAGTTTATATTCATTTGGCTAGGACCACTTGTGATAGAATCCAAGTGTAACTAAAGGCTAATCGGATGGGGATGTTCTGACATGCCCTAGATGTGTGGTGGAAGGAGAGTGTAATCCATGGTTCTAGGGATTCATAGATTAGGAGAAATTATATGGGGCCTAGAATCCATTGGGGTATACAGTGATAGGAAAAGACTCTCCTAGGGATGAGTTTGACTTTGGCTAAGAGTCATTTTTTTGGTTAACTTTTTTAGAGCCAACTGAGGCATTTATGCATAGTCAAATAATGGTTTCATGAGGGAAATGGCCTTGCACTTCTGATGGATGGGGATTTTTATGAAGATCCAAAATTTACCAGGGCACGGAGTATGATTAATGAAATGGGTGTGTTTGGGAATGTGAGAAACATTAATACCATGATTTTCCATGGATTTGGAAGTTCCTTCCATTGATTTCACTCATTCATAGGGGGGATTTATGTTACATTGATGGATATTATAATTATGAACTCCAATTTGATATCTCATGCATAAATATCCATACAAGATATGGGGACATTGTTATTTTTTTACTTCTTACATGTGGCTATGATTGGGGATGATGCATATGTGTCACTACGTATCATGTCAAAATAAGAATCAAGCCATGCACAGTTCTAGAAAAAACATGTGTTTTAAGGTCATTCTATAAAGACATAGGATCCCCAATGTCATGAGGAAATATTATGGACATACTAAATATTAAAGATATGAGCATCACTACATATCCTACAAGGACAAGAATGAATCCATAAATAGTTGTAAATGGAAACTCTGCACAAAGGTATGATCTATATGTGGGGAAATGTTTTTATTATTTCGTAGTTGTAACTAGGAAACAGTGTCTGGACGTTACTATGTATCCCATATAATGGTAAACAAGCTATAGAAAGTTCTTGATAAAGGGGCTACCTGTGAAGATCAGACTCATTCACAAAGAGGTGGGCATTTTATTTTATTCATTTTTTATCTCAAAAGGACCATTTATTAGATATATGAGTATCATTATGTATCCTGTGTGAATAGGAATCAATCTGTATTTTTTATAGAACATGGCATGGTGAATGACCTATGTCGTGGGTGATGTCCTCTCAGGTGAGGAAATAATTATGGAGATATGCATTTTAACATCATTCACCCAGGAGAATGGTTGTTCCAGATTTTTTCATCTTGTAACAAGGATGGTGGGTAGAATATATTAACTTCATGTTGTGAGTACAGAGGGAGAAGAATTGTTACAATGGGTGGTTCATGGTGCAGCTACTATGACTTTTTATAAATGAGGATATGATATGCCTTATGCCACACCACACACTCCCTAATAAAAATTAGGACCATAGGATAGAAGGATGAATGAATTTTTGGGGTAGGACTGAAGACAAAATAAATAGGAATCGGTATGTATCCCATGTGAATGGTAATCTATCCATACATATTTCATGAAAGAAAAAATTCCTACATCGGTTATACCCATTTAAAGGGAGGGTGATTTTTGTGGATATACCAATAATATGACATCTAGGCATCACAACATATCCCATAGTATGAGAATCAATCCACACATATTTCATGAACATGGAATGGTAGATAGATGATATCGAATTTAATTCACACTCAGATGATTACACCATAGTTCCATGTTTTTTAACACCAAATAGTGAGGACAAGGGTGGTCGAATTATGGGAAGGTTGATTTTTAAAGAATAAATAAACATAACCCTGACATGAAGAGTGGATTTGATTCTAATATATGGTAATAAAATAATCCCATGGTGAAGGGAATTTTGTAGCTGGACCTGACATGTGAATTCTATGAATAACTATGTATCTTTTTGAATCAAGAATCAATCCAAAGGTAGTTCTGAATGGGAATTATCCACCAAGTCCTGACCCATATGTAGAGGAGGGAATTTTTCCCATTGTTCATGGATGGTCCTAGAAAATAGTATCTGGGCATTAATACATATCCTCTGATGACAGAAATCGAGACAAACATAGTTATGGAGAAAGAGACTTCCTTTGTGGATTTGTCCCTCAAATAGGAAATGTAGAATTTGATTTTTATCCAGTGTTTATCAAGCTTCCATGTGATGGATCGTTGATTAAAAAAATACAGATCATATATATTAAAATTGTTCGGTTAGAATGAATTATCCTATAGTTCAATTTCATGTGGTAAGGATGGTGTAAATATATATTATGGTCATGTTAGATGGATGGTCTTCATATAGTTTAATGTCATGTGGTCAGAAATATGTATCCTACAATCATATGAAATACTTCTTCAATAGAATTATTTCTATGGAAGACATAATGAGCTATCTATCCATTGAGATCATGTAATAAAATCCATCGAAGTATACCTTTCATAGGGAATACATCCCTTCCCATTTTGGCTCAAGATTTGGAGGTTTCATTCCAAGTATCACTAGAGTCCTAAGAACCAACATCATCTCTCCTTCGATGTAATGTCCCTTAATTTCCATATCTATTTTTTAATTATATGGAATTATTCCTAGACAGGAATATTTGAAGGAACATTATTCCAAGGCCTAGTGAGCAAGGAATTGATATTTGAACTATTTTTTAGTTTGATTAAGTTAACATGCGAGCAGATTTTTCTAAATTTTGAACCACTGCATGGATCAAAATTATGAAGGTACGGTTGAAATTACAAGGCTAGGATTCTCCTAAAAAGGACCTAACTTTGACCATCAAGGGTCTTATGGAATAATTAATCTTTGAAATTTTTGGAATAAAAATAAAATAACTTAAAAGATACTTTTTTATGAAACTGTTGGCTGGGCATACATTGGAACAACGGGGCGATGAAGAGGCATAGTAACGGAAGCTCATTAATGGATTGTAAATATGTAGCATAATGACGCAACAAATGGAGTGTAAAAATTAGATGATGCAGCATAACAGAAACATTTTGATGTCTTTTATTTTTAATAGGTTAATGTATTGGAGAAATTAGAATTAAACCATTGAAATTCACTAATGAAATTATTCCAAGAAATATCCCCAACAATGAATATTGAATGCCGACAAAACTCTAATGGAAACGATGAAGAAAAAGACTGGTGAGAAAAAATTCCAATGGATTTGATCAGAACCTAAATCCCAGTGGATGGAATGCTCTAGCAACAAATGTCAATTGAGGTATGGGATTGATTTATGTTATCCTTTCCCCCTCTCTTTATTCTAAAATGATGAATACGGGTCAACCCACGAATAGGTTATCCTTCGAATCTCTCTTCAAAGTAAGAGGTTACCTTTTTGATGGGGGAATTTTGTATCGGGATTTAATTATTTTGTGTGATATAACATCATCCCCAAACCTCCCCCTATTTTGAAATTCTAACACTGAGGACATGGGTCAACACAAACATGGCCTGAGCCACACCGCATGTGTGTTCTTTGTGAACGAGTTTTCCTAATGGAGGAAAAGTGGATTTGAGGCCTTCACAGGGAAGGAGATAACCCATGTAGTCTAATGAAATAAATGACTTGAAGAAAGGACCACTGGTGCAGACTCGGTGGCCTGCAGCAGCACGCTAGTGAAGGCCATAGCGGCCAGATATGGTTGCGGCATAGCGAAAGGAGTTGTTGGCTAGTCCGGAAGATGGAAGAAATACGCAGCCCACAACCTTGGGATACAGTTCTCAGGGAAAGCGGCCCCTTGACCATTTGAGTAATTCAATCCACGTGGCAGTTCCTTGGATGCATCGTGTGTTCAGGTTGGAGGAGGGGCCCTACGGCGACCTGCGAGGTAGGAGGGGGACGCGGCCGCCTATTGCATCCCGGCCAGACA
The DNA here is from genome assembly GCA_963277665.1 of Viscum album. Lineage (NCBI taxonomy): Eukaryota > Viridiplantae > Streptophyta > Magnoliopsida > Santalales > Viscaceae > Viscum > Viscum album. The sequence goes on from OY728158.1 coordinate 580,584,509, forward strand.
GGGCCCTTCCTAGGCGGTTAGAGTAGGTGGTGGGCCTCTCAAATGGTCAGGACCCACATTAGGGGACCAGAACCGCACCTAGTGAGTTGGACCCACCCCTTCGAGCTGGGACGGGCGATATAGTAGGCTGGATCCTCGGCCAACCTAGGACGGGTCCAGCGAGGCCCAATGGGCCTAGGCCACTAGGTAGGTAGGACCAGACCAACCCAAACCCAAACTAGGTTAGGTCTAGTTAGTTGAATCAAACCAGGTCATGTGGGGCCCCCTGTCCTGGTTGGATGGGTGGAACCATCCTGAGACGTAACTGACCCCTATTAACTAAAATACAAATAACTTGCAATACTGGCATCAAGTTGATGAGCCTTTTAAAGAGTTGGAAGCCTTGATATGAAGAGGATATTTTGGAATATGATAAGGTATATATCAGGGAAATTGAAATACATTGAATGGATTGGGGAGAGGATCTCCCGAGATAAAGCGTGCTATGTGTGGAAACCCTACAGTGGGATAAGACCTAAAGACTTCTGACAAGTGACCCTATGTGTATCAACTATGATGGCCCAATGGGAAGTTTCTCTATGTGACCCAATAGGACCATGGTGGGTAGTGAATCTGTGTGACTATACAGAACAATGGTACATGATGGGAAGGAGTACCTTAGTATGGCCAAGGTTGGAAGTGGATTTGTGTGACTCAGCAGGCCCATGGGGGGGAGAGACTCTGTTTGACTCGGTATAACCATGGTACTAATCATGAATGAGTACCATTAAAGTCCAAGGTTAGTGGGAAGTATCTTCTATGTGACCCAGCAGGCACACTGTACTCATTGAAAAGGATTTCTCCAGGAGATGAGGTGTTCGATGATATGACTGATGATTCTACTTTCTACTCTTCATTATACCCGGTGTGAGTTGTCTTTCTTCATGATCATGTTTCTTGGTTTTATCTATGTATTTCTTTGTGGTATTTATTTTTTGTTTTGGGGTCCCTACTGAGTATATTTTTACACACCACTACATAGGATTCACCCACACATTTTGTGTCGGGTGTAGATGATGGTCTCCTTGAAGAAGGAATTTGTAGCCCATGACCTAGTGGTCCCTAGTGAGACAATGTTGGATGGGAATAATTATATATCCTCTAGAGGATAATCTATACTTACACATGATGTGGGGTTTCTAGCGTACGACTTTCAACATTTTTATTGTACTTTCCGTTTTTTGGATTATCATTTATTGGGTTTTTATTCTAGCCCATTTGATGTATAGTTTATATATTTACTTAGGTGTCCTTTAGTGGCATGCATGTTTACCATTCCATCTTTGCGATGTGGTTGTGTGTGTGTACAGGTACTTAGGATAATGCCTCCCACATTCATTTTGACGCCTTCAGCGATATTCACCAACCCTTGGCCTTAGGGAGTCAGGAATGCGGTATGTCAGGGCACAGACCCCATGGGATGGGTCATGATGAAGTGGTATGAGAGGGTGGTCAGTTATACCTCAAAGAGCAAGACTCTGTTGTTTTTCTGGGCAATAGTGTTGAATGTTTGGAGTTTACTTTTAGAATTTAGGAGTCCATTATTGGTGTTGTGGATGACTAATCCATACACCAGGACCCTAAATTCGACATTTTGACTCTATACATGAAAACACTGGTTTTGTAAGTGTCCCGTTGTGATCTTCTTGAATAAGAGTCAACTCAACAGGTATAATATTCTGACTACGGTACATCATGATCTATTTCAAGATTCCTCCACAGATACAGTTATCTTGGATTCTAGTACATGATTGTGTGGAAAGCCCACCTAGTGATGGGTCATCATTTCAGGGACGAGTGCAAGAGATGGACCTGCTTGGTGGTGCACCAGTGTTTCCACTACCAGTTGATCAACAACTTCTTCTGGCATTACCGGTAGAGGACGTATGAAGACTCATCTTATTTCATGAGTTACAGAGACACGGTCCTCTCAGGTTCATGGGAGTGATAGATCCTCGGGTCGTTGTGGACTGGATGGAGGTAGTGACGCGGGTCTTCTACTTAATGAGGACAACGATTGACCAGATGGAGATCTTTGTTGTTTTCCTTCTACAGGGATCAGTAGGGAGATGTTGGATCTTGGCCATCTAGACGCATGATGAGGCGACCCTCACCTGGGAATACTTCAAGTAGATTTTCCATGATGAGTTTTTCCGAGTGACTTTGCACTCTATGTGCATTCAGGATCTATGTCATACACAATGGGGAAACATGATGGTGGTTGAGTACTCAGTGAGGATAACCGATCTTTCTGACTACTCTAAATATATAGTTTAATACACTTTCTATAGGGTTTGATCCTTTGACCAGGGACTCTAAAGAAAAATCAGAGGATCGATGATATCTCTTATCATCTTTAGTTAGGTTGGGGTGCTGCAGCGGGCACTTCTTTTAGGGAGCTTCCTGGCGGAGAAGGCACTAATATCTAGAGCCACCAATAGACCTCATGTGGAAAAGTCTTCTGTGGTGAGCAGCAAAAAATAGACATGGGGTCCCAAGAAGGCCATGAATTTTAGGGGGTGACCCCAGGACTCAGGGTCGATAGTGAGGGGAACCCATACCAGAGGGAGTTTTCAAGGTGCTAGGCTTTACTACACGTGCGGCAGGCAAGGACATGTGTATCATGACTGCCTAACCCATTGTATGTGCAATCGGCAGATGGTCGAGGGACTGTTGAGGCAGAGGCAGAGGTTTGAGTGAAGAGGTTGGAAAGTTGGTGAACGTGGTAGGGGAGTAGACCAAGAATCATGTAGTGGGAAATAGTTCAAGGTACTACTGCCACCAACCATAGGTGGTCCCCCCCAACCTCAGGGAGCTGGTGGATAGGGGCGATCTTAGCTTCAAGAAGTAGAGGCTTATGACTATTACTCTTTGGAGATGATTAGAGGTATGATCTATGTCTTATCCACCTTTTCTGAAGTTCTTATAGACATAGGTTCTAGTCACTCTTTACTTCCTATGAATCTTATTCAAGGATCAGATATTCCAGTGGATTATTTAGCTCAATCATTACAATTAGAGACTCCTATAGAGGGGGATATGATGATTACACAGTCATGTCGGCTGTGTGGGATTAATCATGGAGGTGAGACCTTCAGCTGGGATCTCCTAATAGTGGCATCGAGGCCTTACGACATCATCTTGGGTATGGAATGGTTATACATAGTCCATGCTCAGATCAATTGTTTTAGGAATATAGTGTGGTGTGTCTGCATGGATAAGACAAGGTTTTTCTTCACAAGTGAGAAGGAAACTTTTGTAAAGCAGTACAGACATTCTCAGAGGAGGGTGCAACTGATCACTCACCAGTTGTCTATCCTCACCACTAGTGCGGTGGAAGAGATGAGTCATGTAATTTCTCTAGTGGTGGATGGGTATGAGGATGTCTTTCGTGAGGATGTTTTGGGACTACCTACTCACAGGGATGTAGACTTCAGAATTGATTTGTACCCCGGGATGACATTGATATCAACACTAGCATATCGTATGGCTCTTTCCGAGCTTCCTAAATTGAGGTTACAGATCAAGAACTTACAGGATGAGGAATTTTTGAAGCCCAGTGTTTCACCATGGGTATCCCTAGTGTTGATTCCCAAGAATTCGATGGGTACTTGAGGCTATGCATGGACTTCCATATCTTGAACCAGGTGACTGTAAAGAAAATTATTCATTTCTATGGATTGATGGCCTCTTCGATCAGCTGAAGGGAGCAAGGTGGTTCTTGAAGATCGACCTCAGATCAGCCTATCATTATCTTTGGGTATGGGATGAGGAAAAACCAAAGAGATCCTTTAGATTCTAGTATGGAAACTATGAGTTTTTGGTGTAATATTTCAGCCTGACCAATTCCATATTAGTGTTCATGGGACTGATGGATAGGATCGTCCATCCTTGCCTTAATTTTTTTATGGTGGTCTTCATTGATGATATCTTGGTGTACTTGGTATCGGAGGAGGAGAATGCTACACACCTATGGATAATCCTGGATACACTTCGAGAGCACCAAAATTATGGTAATATCTCAATGTTCCAATTCAAGATATGGGAGGTCCACTTTTTGGGACACGTCATCTCAAGAGTCTGGAGTTTTAGTGGATTTAGTGAAGATAAAGGCAGTGCTTTCTTGGTATCCACCCAATAGCGTGACTGAGGTGCATTGTTTCATAGGGTTGGATGGATACTACCAGAGGTTCATGCCCAAAGTTTCTAGGGTAACAGCACCCTTATCATATTTTACATTAAGGGAAGGTCGTTCATGTGGATGGAGAAGATCCAGTAGAGTTTCCAAGACATGAGGTGGAGAATGACGAGTTCCCCCATCTTGAGACTACTAGAGTAGGTAGTTGGGTATGTAGTTTTTTGTGATGCATTAGGGATTGGATTGGGTTGTGTCTTGATGAAGGAGTGAGTAGTGATCACCTATGGATCAGGGATTTTGAGGAATCATGAGAAGAACTACATGACCCATGATCTGGAGTTATTTGCCGTAGTATTTTCCTTGATGATTTGGAGGCACTACTTTATGGGTGAGCAATTTACAGTCTACTCTGACCACAAGAGTCTCAGGTATATCTTCTCTTAGATGGACTTGAACAGAAGACAATAGTGATGAATAGAGTTCTTCTAGGATAATGAATTTGAGATAGTCTATACTCCAAGGATGGGGAACATGATGGTAGACATGCTTAGTAGGAGGTCCAGTTTACATCTGTAGAGTGAGGCGATGGAGCAGCTGGTCGCGATGTAGATATCCTTCATGGATAATGATGGGGAAACTTACCTTCAGTTGATGACTGTCACTCCCACACTCTTAGATCGAGTTTGGGAGGAAAATCTTGTGGACGTTGATTATGAGGCCCAATGTGCCCAGTTATCCTCAGGATAGAATGAGTTTTCTATAGGTAGGGAGCACATCATCCTTTTCAATGGGCGCACCATAGTACTAGTGACATTGAAGGGGGTGGTGTTGAGGGAGTTCCATAAATCCCCATTGGTTTTACATTCATTAGTGGTGTGGATGTACCAGGATCACTGACCTCAGTACTAGTTGTCAGGGATGAAGAATGTTGTGGTAGAGTTTGTTTCATAGTTCCTCATTTGAAGCAAGTGAAGGTCGAGTAATAGGTTTCAGTAGGCTTGGACTAGACACATGAGGTACCGGAGTGGAAATGGGATGGTATATTGATGGACTTCATGACAGGAATACCATGCACATACAGGGTCTGTGATTCTATCTAGGTGACCATTGACCAACTCACCAAGTCGACTCACATTCTACCAATCTGGGAGCAGGGATCGGTAAAGGGCTTAGGATGCCTCTACGTCTATAAGATAGTACGACTTCACAGGGTTACTTTGACAATCATCTTAGACCATTATGCACACTTTACATCCTTATTATGGATGGTATTACAAGAGGAATTTGGGACTCATCTATGCTTGAACACATCTTTTCATCCCCAGATGGTTGGTCAGACAGAGCAAACCATACATACCTTGGAGGACATGCTTCATGCATTCATTCTAGATATTGGTCATATTTGGGAGGACCGCTTTCCTCTGGTTGAGTTTTTATACAACAAAAACTATCACTCCACCATTTTCATGGAACTATTCAAGACTTTTCATGGGCGGCCTTATTGATCACCTCTTTATTGGATAAACCTATGGGAGTCATCACTCATGGGTCCAGAGTTGGTACAGGATACCACTGAGAAGGTACATATCATCTAGGATCATATGATGACTGCATAGAGCAAAAAAAATCTTTTGACGACTGGAGATGGAGACCCTTGGAGTCTGAGGAGGGAGACCATGTGTTCCTTCATGTCTCACCCAAATGGGAATTGTAGAGATCTGGTTGTGGTGGAAAGCTATCTCCAAAGTTCATCGAACATTTTTAGATTTTGATCAGATTGGGAGAAGTGGCGTACCGCCTAGCTCATCCCCCATAGATGCCCTTGGTGAAAAATGTGTTCCACGTTTTGCTGTTGAGGAGGTCCCTGCATGATCCATTGCACATCATCGACTGGGATGAGTTGGACATTGATGATGAGATAATGCTTCTAGAGTTCCCAATAGAGATAGAGGACTGATAGGAGTAGGTCCATTGTGGAAAATTTATTCCCCGAGTGTGCATTTGGTGCTAGCATGGGAATCTGCTGGAGAGAACATGGGAGCAAGAGGCTCAGATTCGTGCTCAGTACCCCCATTTTTCTTTATTATCCCTGGTTTTGGATTTTGGGGACGTGAAGACTAAAGGTGGGGAGAATGTAATGTCTTGTAATTTCCATATAGTTTTTTTAGTTTTATGGAATTATTTGGAGGAAATACACATTAACATCACATGATTCAAAGGCTCAGTGAGGCTGAAATGGAATTTTAAACTTTTTTTAAGTTCATTTAAGTAAAAGTATGAGTGAGTTTTTCTATCTTTTCAACCAGTACACAGATCGAAAATCTAATGGAACCCTAGAAAGGATCCTACTATGACCGACAAGGGTCAGATAGAAAAGTTAATTTTGGGACTTTTTGGAAAAAAATAAAATAACATAAAAGATATTTTATTTTGTTTCTTGAAACCATTGGGTGAGCGGATAGTGGCGTTGTGGTGCGACGACGAGGCGCATTAAAGGAAGATCATTAATGTCTCACAAAGGTGTAGTGTAAAAACTCATTGAATGGATAATAATAGATACCGTGTTTCATAAATTAAATAGTACAATGACGTGACGATGTAGTGTAAAAGAAACACAACAACATGTTTTTATTTTTAATTGGTTACAACCTTTGAGAAACGAGAATTAAAACATGGAAATTCTCTGAAAACATACACTAAGAAATCTCTCTAATAACAAAGGTCGAACACCTGTGAACCTCTAATGACATCTATAAATAATGGGACTAGTGAGTGATGAATGTTTATGACTTCAATCAGAACCTAAATCCCCACAGACAGAACGCTCCTGTGATGAAAAAAAATCGAGGTAAGGGTTCGATTTATTTTAAGTTTTTTCATGATCTTCATTATAAAACAATGATCTTGGGTAAACCCTTGAATAGGTTGACCCATGGATCACTAGTCAATAATGTAGGGTGACTTTTTATTAAGGGACTTTTGTATCAGGATTAAATTATTTTGTTTGATAGAACATCATCCTCGAACCTCCCCCTGTTTTGAAATTATAACATAGAGGGCACAAGCTGATAAGAACAAGCCTAGAGCCCCTTCTCTTGTGTGTTCCTCATGATTGAGTTTTCAAAATGGATGTAAATTAGATTTGATGCCTTTTCAGGGAAGGAGACACCTCATGGAGGCCGGAGGTGTAGACAACGTGAAGAATAGACAACTGGTGTGGACCTGCCAAAGCGGCAGTGCTAGGGACTACCGGAGGCAGCTGTAAGCGGGTGGCGATGCACCGCAATGGAATTCCTATGAAGGAAACCGTATTCGAATTTTGTCGTTTTGTAGCTAAGGGATATGTCGGACAGTTCGGCAACTAGAGGAAGGATGCGGCCCCTCGACCGTGTTGGTGGAGCGGCCAGAGCAATGGCCCATGGTTCTGAGGGCATGGGGTCCTCTAACCATATGCAGAAGGCCAGCTGGCTTCATGGTGTCACCCTAGATGGGTCATACATCCAAACTAGAGGAGGCGTCCCTACAGCGACCTGTGGGGCAGGTGGGGGACATAGCCACCAACTGCATTACGGTCAGACCGGATCCACCGTAGGTGGGCTGGGTAGAGGGTGGCCTGCCCCAGTGGACCGAACCTACGCTAGCGATCCAAACCCACAAAAGTGGGCCAAATCCACACCCAACAAGTCAGAACTACCACTTTAGGCTGGGCCGGACAAGACCGGGTCACCAGGCGACCCGATAGGCTCGACCCTCGACCAAATCAGGCCAGGTCCAACGAGACCCATTAGGCATGGCCCACTGGCCAGGCTGGACTAGACCGAACCAGACCCAAACCGGGTTAGGTCGGGTTAGTCAAATCAAATTGGGGAATTTGGGGCCCCTGGACCAAGTTAGTTGGGTTAGTCTGATCGGGTCGACCAGGCCCAGACGAAACTGTCCCCTAGTTACTAAAACGCCTATAACATGAAAACCAGGCATCCTATTGATGAGAAATTTGTGTATTTTGAACCCTAGAAATGAGGAAAATATTTTCTTATACTATAAAGATGATTTTATGGTTGTTTAAATACAAATAATAGTTTGGAGATTAGTTCTCCAAAGATCAAGCATGCTACATGCGAAAACTCTACGGTTGGATGAGACCTAAAGACTGGTGACAAGAGACCCTATGTGGATCAACTATGATGGCCTTGTGGGAATCAACACTATGTAACCCTATGCAGATCTATGGGACCCAATAGGCCCATGGTGGAGAGAGACACTGCATGACTCTCCATACCCATGGTACACATTAGGGATGAGTTCCAGAGCAGTCCAAGGTTAGTGGGAAGAAACTTCTCTATGAACTCTCAGTCCCACTATACACATTAAGGAGGAGTTCTCCAGTAGTCGAGGTGTTCAATGATAACACTGGTGATTCTACTTTCCTACTCAAGATTATAACTTGCGGGAGATTTCTTTCTTTATGATCATGTTTTTTGGGTTTCTATTTTGATTTCATTGTGGTGTTTCTTTTTTTGTTGGTTCCCTACTGATTATATTGTTACTCACCCTTCCATGGGATTCGACCATACGTGTTGTTTGCGGTGTAGATGATTGTCACCGTGACAGAGGACTTTGCAGCCCATGACCCGATGGTACCCAGTGAGACTAGGTAGGTGGGGCATACATCTACATCTTCCAACAAAAAATTTTACATTTACCTATCAGTTGGGGTTTCCCACAGACAGATTTAAGTGTTTTTCTTGTACTTTCTAGTTTTCAGTTTTTATTTAGTTGGGTTTGTATTTTGGCACATTTGACCTACAATTTATACTTTTTAAGGGTTTTTTAGTGGAATATATGCTTATATTTCCTTATTTGGGACATGGTTGTGTGTGCATGTGTACAGTTACTCTGGATAATGTCTCCCACTTGTATTTTGATGCCTTCGGTGCTAGTTTCAAACCCCTGATCTTCGAGAGGAGTGCTTGGGGTATGTCTCGACATGGGACCCAAGGGTCAGGTCATGACATTCGAGGAAATACTGGAGGCGAATGTTTTTTTTAAAGGCTCATGCAATCTGATTTTGGTGAATCTTCAAATGGTGATAGGTATGAAATCTATTTTCATCATGTCCCTCCAATTCATCTTGTTATTTCTATGATTACCAATCCTTGGATATTTGATCACATATGACAACATGGATTGATGTAAATTGAACCATTATGGGAATCACAACCTTTTTCCAATATACTAATGAGAATGGGATTTCTTGAGTGGCAGTGCGGGCTATGGTCCGGTAAGAAAATAGTGAATGGAGGAGCTTCTACAGCCCTAAATTCTCACCCATATCTACCATATACAAGAGTACATTGGATAGGGTCTTGTAAAAGGATTCAAAAATTCCATTTTTCATACCATGGTAGCGGGACGAATGGTTTATCTTGATCCCACACTCCTGATATAGCTTTTCCAATTCAAAAGAGTAGAAATTAGTTCCATTGTCCATTAGTATTGTATGAGGGACACCAGATCTGGTGATGATGTTGGCTCTCACTAAGCTTACCATGTTTCTTACCTTGACCTCTTTGAGTGTTATGGATTCTTCCCATTTGGAAGATAATTAGGTTTCTATGATAATACACATTAATTGGATAGCCGTAGCGGGAGGATATGGCCCCATTATGTCCATTATTCAAAAAGGTAATGTCTAGGTGCACTTGGCTATGTAATTTAATTCTGAGGGCTGGTGGATTAAATTGGCACAAACCTAAATGGAATTTCACTTTTTGGATAATTTAGTACATTCCTACATTGCAATGAGCCAGTAGTATCCAAGTCTTCGAATTTGATGGGAAATCATGAACATTGATTGGTGGGAACAACATCATCTTATGTAAACTTACTTCATGAAATTAGTTCTATCTTATATATTAATTTACATTAGAAGGACCCAATAAAGAATCCTCTTATAGAGGAACTTTTTTTTATTTGTGTTGTCATACAAAACAAATTTAATTTATTATCTCTTGATTTTCACCTTTCTAGACCTTTTCAGTGGGAGATGTCCCTAATGAAGGTAGTCCAAAATGGATGTCATCTAGTTAGTGGTATGACCATACTTCTTAGAGATGGGGATAACCTAATTGATTTCATCCATGTTGGCTTGAATGTACATTGAATCAATCTAGCAGTGTGAAATTTTAATGACCATTTTTCACAGTCTAGATCGGCCAAGGTTTTGGATGCATTTTAAAATACATCAGCCTCTGAATTTTGCGATCAAGGTACATGAGTTAATGTCATCTCCAAAGGGAATTATACTATTAGTCCTCAGGCATGGTCTAATAGGGAGATTAGATATTCCTTCTTGAAAACGTAATCTTTGTTAACATGCTTTTTGAACATTTCTAAATCACCTTTTATCTTCTAGTGTTTTACTTGTACCTTATATCCCAGCTATATCCCTGCAATGAGAGCCTAATATTATACTTCAATGTTTTTACACCCCTTTGATGGCAGGAAGGAGTAAGGAAAGAATTCATTTCCCAAATATATGAGTATGAATCTCATCCTCACTTTGTGGATCTTAGGGTCTTCCATCCTTTTCCCCATTGGGCTTCTAGATACAATGTCAAAATGCATCTCCTATGTTGGGGGGTCCTCTTGAATATAGAAAATCTATTCATCAAAAAGTTTGGTATCCAATAAAGTCATTTATACCAAGGGGTTATCTTCCATAAATTCCACTAATTTTTGTCTATTGAACAATTTTTGAGGAACAAATAGAATGTCAAACAACAGTAGGATGACCTTCCACTACAACAGACATTCAGAGAACATCAGATATCTGAGACTATATTTCAGTGGATGTATATGAGACAAAATGGACCGTATGATTCTGCTGAGAGATATTAAATTTTTGGACAACAAATATTAGTTCCAAATAGCTCTTCTAGATCTTTGGGTAATGAGTCACAGCTTCGATCATGGTTTAGATGATATAATAAATACTTTTTTCACTACCAATTTAAATGTTTTGTTTAAGGAAGGACCTAGTGATCACTCTTAGTCTATAACATTAAATTTCAGTGGTATTCCTTTAATATGAGGAATTAGAACTGAAGGGCTTAATGTATATCTCATGATACTATCTAATTCTTCTTTAAATAATCATTTCATTGATATGTAACCCATTTTTTCATTAACCTGGTGAAGGGAAAACATTTTCCTATAAGGTTGGATTTAATTAATTGATTGTAGGATATATTTACTTGAATTCATCTCAAATTAGTGAGGTTTAGAGGAGGTGACATACCAAGTATATTATTTTTCTTCTCAGGGTCAACGTCAATTCCATGATGGCATACAAATAATCTGAGAAAGATCACCCAAGTAATTCAGAAAACACTTTTTAGGGGTTCATTTTTAGACTATGTTATCGTAGTTTTTTTAGATGATTTTAAGATATTCTAGGTGTTCTAAGAATTGTCAATATTTAACCACCAGAACATCAACATAGAAATCAACAAACATTCATAGAAAGGGTTTGAAGATATGATTCATGGAACATTAGTACATAACACCATCATTATTTAATCTAAAAGGAATCACCCGATAGAAAAATAATCCTTGGGGACCCTGAAGGTAGTGGATTATTCATTATCTTGGGACATTCATATTTGGTTATATCTATAAATCCTGATATATTGATTTTTCATCAATCAGTAGTTGTATAATCGAGACTGGGAAATCTTCATTTAGGCAGTGTTAGTTAAGATCTATAAAATCAATGAATGATATGATTTGTCAATTATTATTTTTTAAGGGGACTATATTGGCTAGCCTCTTGGGATATTGGATATCTTAAATGAAGCTTTCTATGATGATTTTGTCTACTTCAACCTCTATTTTAGAATCATGCATCAGGTGTGTCCTTCTAGATACTTGTTTATAGCCCTGGCGATCCTCTAGTATGCCTAGGTGGTGAGTAGATTCCTTGAGATTGAGGCTTGACATTTACATGTAGTTCTAGGGGAAACATTCATGATTTTTCCATAGGAAGGCGGTGTCTGAATCTTTTTTGTCATAATACATGGCCTAACTAATAAAGGTGGGTCATGTATCTTCTTACGTACCCAGATTTATTTCCCTGAGTTCATCAATATAGGTGGAGACAACATCTTCAATTGATGGAGGAGCATTCCTAAGGCCCTATTTATCCTATTCTTCCTTGTGTTCATCTTCTTCTTCTTGTTTTTATAGAGGAATAATCTTGAAATGATTTTTTTAGATTTAAAAGATGAATTTATATCTTTGTATTTAGAAGATGAATAAAATTTAGTTGACCCAACTAATAGTGGGGGATTCCCTTCAAAATCAAGAAATGATTGAGTGAGGAATGAAGGGGTTTATTCACCCTCTTTTGGTGATGATACAACCTATTCTACCTAAGTGTGTGAATCAAGGGTATCCTAAAGCTATGGAGATGGGTTAAAGGCATTTAAATATGATATTTTGCCATTGTTGGAGGGATCAAAAGATTTTTCAACACCTCTAGATTTAGTGGTCATGACAGAAATCCTAATGAGTGTTGAAGGAGCATCCAAATTTTGACTCATGCACATGACCTAATTGATGGGCATTACAAATTCTTTGCTGGTCTATTTTATGGGATCAACTGGGATCATTTCCAAATCATTCGGTGTTTTGAGCCTATCAAAACCATCAACCAAGGGTCACTATCCTTTATTCTCATAGAATCATGCATCGATATAGTTCGATTCATAGGATTTATATGAGGAATTATCAATGTGAAACGTCATAACTTTTCCATTAATACAATATTTGATGCACTGGTAGTGTGATAAAGGTATTTTTGTGTGTTGATCCATCCAATTTCTTCCAAGATGGATGTTTAAGGCCATGGTTTTTCAAATGACTAGAAATTCTGAGTCACTCGTGAGGTCTATAAACTTAGTCTTGATCTTAATTTGGACCAATGGATTTTGACAATTTTTTCATATCACTACCAGGTTTTGGAAAAATATTCTGCATTGTCCTCATTTCATCCCATCTAGTAATGTGTTCGAACTGGAATGAGATTAAATTTGGGGAAATAGTCAAAAAGACTTTTCAGATATTGATATAATTTATCCTTATGGACATATACAAATGTTTTATGTGCCACTATATGATGGTATTTTAGTCTTGATCTATGAAGGATATGACCACATGAAATTCCATGGGATTTTTCCATGTCTAATAGAATTTAGCGACAACCACTTTAGCTTAGAACTCTTGGTAGCTTAGAAATGCTTCTGTGAGAGATTCCCTGAGATATTTTGACAAAATCCAAACATCTAGGATTGGAAGTTTTGTTAGTTCTAGGGATAAATACTTAAAGATGTCATATTTAAAGTTTAAAGGCTGATTCTTCCCAGTATGGTGATACTCTTTGACATGATATTTCTTGGTTGGAGTATTGGATATAGATGGATTGTATCCTGAGATAGGAGTTAGATATTATTCAGTTCATTTTGGGTTAGTTCGGGTAGGTCTTCCAACATGGCAAGGAAGATTAGATACTTGTTACTATTCTAATGGATATTTTAGAATGATCGGTCCATAGTGGATTTTGAAAGGTGTTGTGGAATTTTCTTTCTCATGTTGGGTTATATGAAGTGTGGTTTAATGGGTTTCTTCAACATTAATGGTTTGAGAAGGGATGCATTTATAAATTTGGTTTCTTCTATGGATGTGTCTTCCTAGTACCCTCTCCTACAACCTCTATCATCGGATCCCTGATTAGGTGTGGGGAAGTCAAGATCATATACACAATCGTCTTATTGGAAGAGATACATAATGTGAATTAAATTGATGGAGAAAAAGATTAACCCCTAATTTAATGATGACTCTGGATGATTGATTTCTTTTAGTGGTGTCTTTTGGTGAGACGGTGACCATTCTTTCATATATGAGGGAATAAAATTTGAGGGGGTCAAATCTAAATTTGTCTTTGATGTAGATTCATCTTCCTGCATAGTCTCCCTACATTTATGGACACACTTCTTTTCAGACGATATTATTTTTTAGTGTTGTGGGGATGATTATATAGACTGCATTGCAGTAGGAGATTCTAGGGACACATTTGGTTGTTTCATCTATGATCGTAGAATGCCATGAGTTCAGTTGATTTTTTTTCCAATCATTCAACTATCAATGTTTTGTTCTCTCCTTATAACAACTTTGTTCCACTCAAATCTATGCTCATGGTTTATAGTGGAAACATATTCCACTTGTGATGGTGGTGGTCCCAGTTTTACTTTCCCTAAATCTATAATTTTCTAATGGAGGACCTTTAAGATGAAACATTTCGTGATACTATGTCTATGTATCCAATGAAAGGTGAAATAATTTGGTCAATCATTAAGACTAACCTCATCAACCCTTTTGGATATGGTAAATGAATTAAATTATAGTCTGTAGTAACTATAAAATAGGAATGAGCATGATCATCTTAGAATGAGTAAACTTTATTACAACGTTCCAAGAATTTGTTTCTCTTGGGTCCCCTCTACTCTTCTTGTTGAGGTAGAGGTTTCTGTTGGAACTTGTGGGATACTAAGCTATATAGTGTGGGATTCAAAGCGGGAGTTGGCATGGAGGATGGCTTAAGAATGATAGAGAATGCTTCTACCTTTCCTGATCTTTTTCCTGGGACAAGTGGAGATACCATGGAGTTGAGCATAGTCTATTGTATGGATTCTTCCTTTCATTGGACAAAGGTAGAGAAATCCCAAAACCCACTTGAATATTTTATTAGTATGATTGGTTTTCATAGCTTTTAATAGGGGTTATCATTGTACGTAAAAAGAATCTCCTTCTAGGGGAGTGTTTGGTTTAAATAGTAAGTTTTCCCTTTCAATTTAGAAATGAAGTCTGAGACTCACTCATTTTCCCGTTTTCTGAAATTTGAGTGGTCATTGACTATTGTCTTTAGAAGCATTGAGCTGAACTAGAAGAGGAACTCCTGATGGAGATCCTCCCTTCCTATTATTGACTAATTTGGAAAATTGTTGTACCATATGAGGTTTGGCCCTTGAAGGGTTCACACAAAGCATATGAGTTTCTCCGCTTCTTGTTTCTTTGGGGTCCCCATCATGGGATCACAGTAGAGACCATAGTACATCAGATGTTGTTTTGGGTCTCTTGAACCATTGTATATTGGATACATCAGTCTTTTGAAGTTTTCTATTGTAAATTCATCACTCACCCAATCCTGTATCTACAATAAAACATTAAAATACTCTTTCATAAATTTATCAAGGTGTCACTCACCAAATCAGGTTAAGGTTTCTATTCTGAATGCACTAGTGCACGCCGCACTTTCATTACTTCTAATCAGGCTACCAATGATTCGATGGTGTTTATAATCCCTTGATGTGTTTTCTATTGAACCCAGGATTGTACATGTGTATTTAGGGGTATAATTTTATGTGTTTCGTCTACCGTTACTTGAAGAAGATATCCATCCAGGGGAATATTATGAGGATTTACATAAACATGTTTTGGTTGTCTCCTTAATGGTGTTAAATATTGAAATTTTTCTATGATTTGGACTCGGTGGACTAATTCTCTAGGTTCCATGATGGTCCGATGTCCTGGACTTGCTTGATTTGTTTGGATAAACACTTATGACTGAGGTACACTTTCTAGAAGTGTACATCGAGGCTCTTCCCATGAAATGTATTTGATAGGATGACTAACCTGAAGTATCTTATCATTAATTTGCCTCAAATATTTCAATTATTCTTCTTTCTGAAGGAATATTTCTTTAAGCATAAGGGGATCGTTCTCATTAGGGGTGGTGTTGGTTCAAATACAAACTAAATTTTATTCCTCTTTCTATTAGGGATTCACTGAGGAGGTGTAGAATGATTGATTTGGGGAAAAACCCCAAATTCATTGAAATACTCTGGTTCCATTTAACCACACCTTGATTATTAGTACGGATCATATTCTGTGTGGAACCATCCTATACTTATTCATCTTCGCTTACATCATGTTTGGTTTTGTCTGTATGAGTGATGACCAAAACGTTTATTGATATGTAACACATTTTGGGAAGTGTACTAGATTTAGTATCATTTGAGGACCATTTACATCTTTTATTGGATATATTACTTCAATTCTATTATTATCTTTAGAATTCTTGGAGAAGAGTAACTTAGATGGAGCCTCTATATAGCCTTTTTGTATGCCTACCATTTTAGGGAAATGAGTAATGAGATGGGATGGTATGGGAGACCTCTCTTCTTTTATACCACCCTAAATGGGAAAAGACTTATTTCCACTTGGTTGGTGGTTGAGGGAAAAATTCACCCAACCATATAGGATGGGGATACACCCATTAACTTGTTGTTGTGCCTCAACTAGGATTTTCTAGTCTTACAGTGGAATTTTGTGTTAAACATTTCTCCATTCCTATGGGATGGGGCTGATCCCATGCTATGGAGGTTGTAACATATATCACCAAAATCTTGATCTCCCACATTCTCATTGGACTGTGAGCTGGATATGGTGTCAGGCCTTCACTTGATCTATTTTTTTATGAGGACATTAGTAGTACATAGTGATTATCTTACCTTAAAAGGGAGTCCTACTATATGTTCTCATTTTCCTTGTTCATGGGTTTTTAAATGGATTTCTCCCTTTGGGCCTAATGATTATATGATGTACTCTGAGATGATTCTTGTTGGGTGCACCACCTTTCCTGAGTAGGTATTTCACTTAATTTCCACCCTAGGATAATGGAATTATAGTATTTCATTTACAATGGGTTTTCTTAGCGGTATGTAGGGTGAAATGAAAAACTAAATGCTCTTACCGTCCCTATATATGAACACCAAAAGGTGAATCGATTTTTAGACATCGCAACATATACATTTCGTGGAGGCAGGTCAATTGGAGTTCTTTCTACCATCTCTATGATTGTCGTCACCATGCAAATAGATGGAATTCTAAGTCGATTGGTGATTAAGCTCTCTCAATATTTTGACATGGTCTAAATACCCATTTTAGGACAATAATTTTATTTTTAGGTTGAAGAGAGTTTTCCATATATTTATATAAATGTTATGTATGTGTTCTCTTGAAAAATTCCTTGGTTTGTCGAACCAAAAACTGGTTGTGGGACAACACAGAACTAGTATTCGATCTTCAAAAAAAATTTGGTTTCAGGAGAAAAATATCATTTTTTATTAATCTAGGGACTCCTCTAATTGATCTTCCCAATTTTAACACTTCTTGATGATCTGGTCACAATTTGTGGGGTTATTAGTGCTCTTGTTGATATGTTAATAGTTTGGGGGTGGCTCCGAATATGAGCAGTGTCTCGAGCCATCTCCTGGTTGAGAAAAGATTCCCCTTGTTATTAATAAGTTATCTATCATGTATGTACCTATATTTTCAAGTGCCTCTTAATATGAGGGTATTATTATACTTGACTCAGCAATGGGAGGACCTTCTTGCCGACATGAAAATTGACTACGAGGAGGAACTTCGCAGTAGGTGTCATCATGGTGGGGGAAACCATCATAGATTAATGTTTGATTCAAGTGAGAATTTATATAGCATATACCCTATGCAAGACCTTCATGGTGAATGATAGCAAGGGAATACCTTCTTCTTATTGGATTTCATTATGGGGAGGACCTTCATAGTGAATTCCATCATGGTGATGACTAACATCATAGCTTAATGACTGACTACATGGATAATTTTTGTAGTCTATACCCTTGTGAGGAAAATTAGGGTGGGAAACTGCAAGGTAAGGAACTTCTAATTGTTTGGTCTTCAAGCCATAATGAGGGATACAATCAATTTTATTAAGAGATAATATATCATGATCAATCAGTTTACATCCACAAAGTGAGCATTCATGGTTGATGCTCTTGAGATAACCTCCAAAGATTCTAGAGACAATATTGTGGGGAGGGCCTTTGAAACTACTATAGATACCTTTGTAATTTGGTAGTGGATTATAAGGATCCTTATACATCATTAATAGGTATTTTATGGCTTCAAAAACTCTAGTTTCCAATAGAGAAAATTCAAGAATTTTCTTTATATTTTCCAATTTCCTTTGGAATGATTTGTTTTTTGGTGCTCTCTTTCAGGTGATTTGGGGCTGCTTGCTGTAGGTGGAGACATTTATATATAATTTCATTTTTGAGTGGGCATGTGGTGCTATTGGGATACACCTAAGAGATACCTAAGTTATTGAAGGGATATATGCCTTCCTTAGAGAGGCCACCAAAGTGGAACAATGTCCTATAGTTGGAATGGGTATTTATTCCCAACCAAGTTTCCCATTTATTTCTGGATATTTCTGATGACCATCCTGGATGAGATTAGGGATGCAGGTTTTCTTCAGAGTGACCAAATTATTTTTAGATGATCCACCATACATGGGGAGATGGGGTTGTCGGTTCGAATCCTTACTATTTTCAGATATGGGATTACATATTGAAAAGTCTGTAGGATATCTTCAAGGATTAATACCTAATCCTTTATCATTGCTATACTAGGTTGATCTATGTAATTAGTGTGAATAGGAATATATGCTAGTTATGATGTCTGAGTAGGGGTATATACCTACCCTGATCATCAATTTCTGGCCAGAGGTTGCTGGAATTACTCTTGATTGGGGGAAGAGGAATGAGTCTACCCTTTGTTTATAGCTAGAATACATAAGATTATTTCTCCAATTATATTTGTATTTGACCATCAGGCCTAACATGAACAATTAGGAATTTTTATTTTCTCAGTAGGTTCTGTTGTAGTTTTCTAATGAGCTTGATATACATCTGTAGTAATTTTTATCTTCTTTTTATTTTGTTTCAAATATATTTGACTGATGGTATTAATAAGAGTGATATAGAATATACATATTCTCATTTTTTGCTTCCATATTGGACTACCGTGCTTCATTTTCATTTCCAAGAATATACATTTGCATTTAATTTTCATCCCTTTTTCACTGCGGGTTTGGTGAGTAGTAGTGGTTATTTGACCATATTTATATCTTGTCACCATATTTGACCGACTAGAATCATAGTTACGACCAGGTATTTGAATCACCTAATATTACTCTATATTTACATAGAGATCTTTGGGTGCCTTAGCAGGTATATATGTCTACCTTTTACTTGTTGTCATATTTCACTGACAAACATCATGAGGGTGGGCATGAATATACATCTACTCATGGGTTGCCATCGTATTTCACTAGATGGATTCATCAGAAAGAAACTAAATGATAGTCTATACCTGATTATATGATCATTTTCTATTCTGGGACTCTTTGGGGGCCTGGGTCTATATAACTTCATATAGGGTCTTCGAGGCATTATCCTCTTAATAATAATTATTTCGGGCTGCACGACGTCGGCAGCAATGACTTCCAATAGGAACCCTTGAGTGAGACCCCTATGTTGCTTGGATAAATTCCTTGGTGAATAATACATGTGCCACCCTAAGATAAGGGTGACAATCATTGTTTCATTCTAGGGATAGGCGCCTGATACCATTGGAGAAGTCCAGTGGATCTGCCTAGTTTTGGACCACCGACCGTCACTGGGAAAATGGCTGGTAGGGCTTCATGGACTGGAGGGACCATCTAGCTACCTCTAGGGTTGGGAGAGTACCCATCCAATGGTACTCTGAGACTAATTCATTCTACACTGAGTGTTAAAGATGTTGAGTGGGATATTCCCATTTGGATTGATATTGGATGGGGATTACACGTGGAAGCAACCCATTTTAAGGGACATAGTTAGGGATTATGTATGGAATTTCCTTATTTGAAGGTACATGGTTGGGGCTTGCTCCTGGTATCTTCCCATTTGATGGTACATGTTTGGGGCTTATAAAAGGAAGCTCCCCATTTGAAGGGAAATGGTGGGGGATTAATCATTGAAGCTTCCCATTTAAAGAGACATGGTTAGGAATTTTTCATGGAAGTTTCCCATTTGAAGAGATGTGGTCGGGGATTATGCCTTGAAGCAGCCCATTTGATCTGGGATTGTACTAATTTCATGATCACCGCTAACCTCTATGACCACATGAGTAATGCTCGGTGTGGGAAAAAAGAGGATGTAATGGATCTAAAGATCACACAACCCACTCTATCTGCTAATGGATGGTGCTGGAGACCTAATAGAGAGATAAAGGGATTTGAGTGTGCATGTTTCTCATATTGATTTTATATCTATGATAGTCACATTTTTTGATCTATCTAGATATATCTCAGGCATAGGTGAAGATGAGGAAAAAGTGTTTCCCCTTAAAAATACTAGGGGATAACCTCTTGACGAGTTCCCTAAAATCAGTTATAGGGGGAGGATCGCATTCCCCATCAAAGGGAATGGAAATCATGATCAATTCCCATACCACCTAGAATGGGGAGGTTCACATGAGAATCCCAAGATCAGAAGCCTCATTACCATGGGAATATAAACCAAAGTACATTCTGAGGGTCATCCATATTAATGGGGTCTCCCATGCGACTCTGCTTATTATCGATATGTAAACTCAAAACTAATACTAATGAGCTTGATGAACTTTTCATACATGTTATGTGTATTTGGAAGAGGACATAGCCTAATCATTGTATACTGTGGTCCATAGGGGCCAATATGGGGACCGATGACATGAGGGAATATAATGATGGGCATAAGGACCTGGCCTTTAACATAACATATTCTAGTGACTTTTGTCTAGAATTTATTTTCATTCATTTCTAAAGAACTTTTACGCCTAGAGTTTTAGAGAATTAGGAGAAAATATTACATAAACATTCAATATTACAAAGTAGATAAGTATTTATGCCATCCATTTTTTTCATAAAAAACTATTAAAATTAAACATGGTTTCTTTTCCATACAAATATTCAAATACTTTCTTCATAGCATCTTCTTTATCATTACCATTATTAAGACTTGTGAAAAAATTTAAAAAATTGGGATAATCAAAAAAATCTTAGTAAGGGAAAATAAGGGAAATAGTTTACATGTGATCTTAAAAGATATAAATAAGAACATGTGTACTTTCATAAAGGCATGAGAAAGAGGAATATCATAACAATAACAATATGGATCATAACTTGAAAATGTGGCTACAACATTTAATTTAGAAATTCATAATCATATCACCATGTTCATTCCCCAAAGTGTCATATCACCAAGGTCCATCCCCAATGTTTCATAAACATTATCAAGGTTATTCACCAAGGTATTGTAATAATTACCAAGGTATCGTAAAACTTGTCATCTCTAGAGATTAATTTAATTACCCAATGCATTAGAGTCCTATCAGGGAACACCCTTAATATGTAATTATTTTCATGTGTCCCACAAATATCAGAATCATACATTGCATAAATAACAAAAAGGGAATAAAATAAATGGGGTTCATATCAAAATCATTGTGTTTTTTAAAAAGTTCATAAAACGTGATCATTATGTCATTTATAACCCACATAAATAGAATGATGGTTTTTTTATTTCAATTCAAGAATAAAATAAATCATTTCTATGTAATGATGAAAACCCCTAGAAATTAAATAGGTTTGGGTATTCACATAAATAAAATAAGATAATTTCTTCAGAAAAAGATAAAGATCTTGAGAGGAAAATTTTACAACATAATGGTTATGTAACACGGTTTTTGAAAACATTTAAAAGAGAAGGGATAGGGATCAGCCATTCATAAATGACACATAATAATGTGTAGGGAAATAATGAAATTTAAATAATAAGATGGTATGGAAATTTGAAATCCATGCTATATAAAAAGAAAATGTGAAACGAAAAGAGATGTTTGAGAATTTCCTTACAAAAATTTGGCAGCCTCACAATGTCAATTAAAATTTTATAAAATGATTCCATGAACGAGAAAGGTGTAATGACCTGAATCTAGAGCCCCTCAACTGGTGCCCCATACCCGGTTCTCCACATGACCTCAAGCGCATTCCCCCAAATGCCATAGGCTGCCGACTAGCAGTGAGGGCCTTGGTAAGTTTTTGGGGAAACTATGCCCTCATTTGGTAAGGTATAAAAAGAAAAGAAATTAACAGTAAATAGTGGAAGTAGTAAACAATACGCCATAACTGAAACCAAACAGTGGAAAAAATGGATATATATAGTAATGATGATAATGACGCAATAGGTACAAGTCTCTAAGGAAATAAACAAACACAACAACGTGATGAAATACAACTGAACACAAGTACTAAAGAATCTCCAACTCCGGCAGCATCGCAAGCCTAATCTTGGTCCCTTGCTCTCCAGCTCTAAACAATCAAGTACCAGAAGTTGAAGGGCTCTTTCCCTTATCTATACCTACAACAACAAATTCTGCTTGGGCTCAAAAACATAGCCAAAACAGGGTGTGAGATACAATCCCAGTAGGCAACCACCCAAAGATCTGTGCCTAATAGTCAGTGAATACAAGGAAAGTAAAAGTGTAGGAAGCCGTAAACAGAAAATCACACAGCATCTTTAATCCATAGTTCTAGCATACAAATTCCACAATTAAACAACCAACAGT
Organism: Viscum album; assembly: GCA_963277665.1. Taxonomy (NCBI): domain Eukaryota; kingdom Viridiplantae; phylum Streptophyta; class Magnoliopsida; order Santalales; family Viscaceae; genus Viscum; species Viscum album. Next base: position 580,607,280 of record OY728158.1, read on the forward strand.
AAGTAGAAAACAGGCAACCCTCTGGGTAGCTCTCACAGCCTAACCCCTATGGTTCAATCTACAAGTACTAGCAACCCTCTAGGAGACACACACAGTCTCACCCCTCTGGTTCAGCTAAAGAATAGACTTTCTGAGGAAGCACTCACCGTTAATTCCCCTTATAGTCTCGTATCATACTAAAGGCTCTCTGGGGAAGCACTCAATGTCTCATTCCCCCTGTGGCCCATGTCGAGGAAACTACATACTCTCTGAGAAAGCACTCATCGTCAATTCCTCCTGTGATCTCGCATCATATTAAAAGACACTCTAGAGAAGCCCTTACGTCCATTCTCCCTATGGTCGACTACACTAGGTTCTCATAGTCATGTGTGAAAATAAACATGCCCAGTGCATTTGTATCGTCCAAGTAAACCTCAAAACAACTTGGCTATCATTCTAAGGCTCAACAGCTTAACAAAGCAATAGTTCCATTATCCTACAACTAGGCATGGAAACTAGAAAATTCTAAACAAGAAAAACAAGAATGACAAGCATCCAAAGTAAAACAAAAACTACTCTATTCACAAAGTTAAACCTCTACTATAGCAATCAAGCAAGAAGGCAATCAATCAAGGAAAAAACTGGAAAACACAAAACACCCATTCAAGGGAATTGGCAAAATTGCACAAAATAATCAAAGACTTTCTATAGAAAGGCACAAACCACCTACAACGATCCTAGGAGATTGATATATCTGCACAATGATGAAAGATTCTACTTATAATGTCGTAGATCTGAGAAAACGTCTGAAACACATAAACCACAATTACTAGAGAAAGAGGAGGAATTTGAAAACAAGTCTCAAGCAGAAGGAAAAACTCACCGTTGTGATTCCAACGCAATCGAACATGCTCGAATCCAAGAATGGATGGAGAGGTGGGGGCTCATTGAAGATTCACAGATCCTCGGCGCTCTTGAATGAATGGGACCTAGAAGAATACATTTCTATGCGTCAGGCGCAACCTCGGTCCGTTTAATGAAAAAAAAGTACACAGCGTGTACTTTTAGAGTACACGGCATGTAATAGGTCTTTATGTACTCCGCCAATATCATCCTCCACGTCACCCCTACACACCGTGTGTGTGCGCTGGTCATAGCCAGTACATGGCTTCGAGCTAGAGAAGAGTACATGGCATGTACTCAAAAAGTACATGGTGTGTACTTCAAAAATTTCAAGAAAAAATGAAGGATATACTTGAAAAGAAGATCTGGGTTCTTACAGACATCCCCCCTTAATGAAATCCATCCCCTAATTTCCCTATCGAGGCGGAGAAGAAGAAACTCTGAATAGATCTGACCACTGTGATCATACATCAGCCTCCCTCTCCGAGGTATCGTCATATACTCACCCATGCTGCCATAGCACCCATACAAGACGGACAGACCGCCCATGGAGAACCTTCATACTGTGATCGATAATCCGGATGGGATGCTTTTCAAATGATGCATCTTCTTCGAGCTCAACCTCCTCGGGCTGAAAGCCATGAGATGGGTCTGAAAATTAATGTCGTAGCTGAGAGACGTGGAAGACGTCATGCATGGCCCGATACCTCTGAGGTAACTGCAGCCTATAGGCAACCGGCCCAACTATCTCCAACACCTCAAACTGCCCGACGTACCATGGTGAAAGCTTACCCTGTATCTGAATCCTCTTGTGTCCCAACCTTGTTGCGACATGTAGGAAAACCTGATCCCCGACCTGGAACTCCAGAGGTCATCTTTGATGATCAGTATAAGACTTCTGCCAAGACTGTGTTGTAGCCATCCTCTTCTAAATCAACTCTATCTTCTCTGAGGTTTCCTAAACAAGACAACGTCCTAGCAAAGCTGCCTCTCCTGCCTCCAGCCAGCATAAGGGTGATTGGCATGTCCTACCATACAAAGCCTCATAATGTGCCATCTGAATAGTCGCCTGAAAACTGTTGTTGTGGGAGAACTCCACCAGAGGGATATGCTTCTCCCAAGAACCTCCAAAGTCCAGAATGCAAGCTCTGAGCATATCCTCTAGCACCTAGATCGTACGCTCGGACTCGCCATCTGTTTAGGGATTTTATGTTGTACTCAAAAGTACCTATGTACCCAACGCCTTCTGAAGTACCTACCAGAACCGAGAGGTAAAACATGCATCCCTGTATGAAACAATAGAGTGTGGAACTCCATGTATATGTACAACCTCTCAGATGTAAAGTCATCCTAGATCATCGACACTGAATGTCTCCTTGATCAGTAAGAAGTGAGAAACCTTCGTGAGCCTATCGATGACAACCCAAATAGCATTGTTCTCCCGAGGTGACCTCAGCAACCCGGTCATGAAGTCCATCACAATATCGTTCGACTTCCACTCTAGAATGGGTAACTACTGCAAAAGGATTTCTGGTCGATGATGCTCCGCCTTCACCTACTGACAAGTAGAACATCTCATGACACAACCAGCAACATCTTTCTTCATACCTAGCCACCAGTACTAGCGATGAAGATCCAGATACATCTTAGTGACACCAGGATGAACTACCCAAACTGAGGAATGAAAATCCTATATCAGCTCCTCGCGTATGTCTGTTGGAACCCATACGCGTCATTGGAAATGCTAGATCTCATCCTTTCCCACTGCCCATTCAGGGAGAGGGTCCTCTCCTAACACACTCTCTCGCAAGACTAAGCCTTCTGAGATGATGTGACCCAAAAAGTGAATCTGATCCATCCAGAAGTGGCACATTGAGAGTTTATCATAAATCCAATGCTCTCTCAGTGTACTCAGAACGATCTTAAGATGGGTAGTGTGGTCGTGTCGAGTATGAGAGAACACTAAGATATCTTCCACAAATACCATGAAAATGTAATCCATGTAAGGATAGAACACTCGGTTCATTAGTTCCATAAAAACTGCAGGCGTGTTCGTGAGACCGAACGGCATGACTGTATACTTGTATAGACCATACCTGCTTCTGAAGGCAGTTAGAGGTATATCTGATGGTCTAACACGCCACTGATGATAAATGGACCTCAAGTCAGTCTACGAGAACACCTGGGATCCTCGAAGCTGATCAAATAGGTCATCGATCCTCGGCAAGGGATATCAGTTCTTGACCGTCAACTGGTTCAACTTCCAATAATCCCCACAAGCTGAATGGTACCGTCTACCTTCTTCACAAACAGGATAGGTGAACCCCAAGGAGAAGTAATGGGTTGGATGAAACCCTTTTCCTACAACTCCTCCAACTGCTTCTTGAGCTCTTTCAACTCAGGTGTAGAAATCCTATTAGGAGGAATGGACACTGGTGATGCTCCTGGAACGAGCCCTATAGAAAAGTCTACCTCACGCTCTGGAGGAAAACATGAAAATTCCTCTGGAAAGATGTCCCTAAAACAATCCACCACTAGAGGAAAGTAGAACTATGAAGTCCCCTGATAATCTAGATAAAAACTAGCAATCTGGGTTGTCACCCTTCATATCCCATGATGCTCGAGTCCTGCTCGACTTGCCTGTACATCCCATTCACCTCTATGAAGGAAAGATTCACCCTATGGTGAAACGAAACTCACTCTGCGGCGATAACAGTCAAAGAATTCCTGGAAGGGAACCAACCAGTCCATCCCAAGGATGAAATAATATCCTTTCATCTCTAGGACATAGAGATCCTATAAGAAATGATACCCTGCAACCTCAAGAGGGCACTCTCTACACTAGCGTACACTAGATGTCCTTGTCCCCAAAGGTTTGTATAGTATCTACAAGTAGGCAGAAGAAAAGATGCAGAGCCCAAGGCTCTCCAAAATAGAAACAAGGATAATTCTATGTATAGCACCAGTATCGAAAAGAGATGAAGATAAAACTGAGGATACTAAAATCATACCTCGAATTGTAGAAGGGTCGGGATCCTACTCCTGATAGGTCTATTCCATAGTGAAAGGCTGGTTTGCACCATAGCCGTGCACCCCTGGATGACCACTCTGAGCTGATCCCCCTTGCTGGTGCTGAGGGACTGGTGGATGACTGCATGACCTCGACCTCCACCTTGGCCCGAACGAACGGAATAACTTCAGTTCCCCGACTGGTGAGAAACTAGTGGTGCTGCTCCTGAACGTGGATCCATGGAAGAACCCTGGTCACCAGCTTCTGGTGAGAAAGCATGGCAGAAACACTGAAGGTGACCCATCTTGCCACAATATCGGCACTCCATGGGGTCTCTCTGGCATTATGGCCTCATGTGCCCTGACCGGTCACACTGATAACACACCACCTGGCTGCCTAACGATGCATCTTGCTTCCTCGGATCTCTGCACGTAGACTCCCTATGGCATTTCTTACTATCATTTAGAGGAAAACTAGCACTATAAGTAGAACTTCCCTGGCTCGCAGCTCCATAGTCTCTCATATTGCACTCCGCAATCAGTGCTTGGTAGACGATAGATGTGATGGAAGTCAACTAGAAGAGATTCACCTACGAGTAGATCTCCCGCCTGAGACCATCCTCAAACTTCCTAGCTAAGAATGCCCCACTCCCATCACAGAGGGGGATGAAATGCTGCAGATCGGTGAAACAAGAGGAATACTCCATAACAGAAAGAGTACCCAGCTCTAAGCTCATGAACTCCTGGGCTCAATCGTCTCTCAGGGTCTCCGGGTAGAAGTAGTCATAGAACACGTGCTGGAACTCCTCCCAAGCCATAACCTGTTGTCGACCTGCCTGTGAGATCACCTCCCACCACCTCTTGGAGGAGTCTTGGATCATTTAGGTAGCGAGCTTGACCCGCCTCTTTGTAGGCATCTCTAGATGCTCAAAGTTGGTCAACATGGATTCCAGCCATGATTCTACAGCCTGAGGTCCTCATTCCCCCAAGAACCTAGGAGGATGATGCTGCTAAAAACCCCACATCAAGTCTTCCATAGTTGTGGCAGGAGTCAGTGCTCCCTGAAAGTTCTGCATCATCCTCATAAAACCTTCCCTGAACTGTGTATCAGTGCCTGCAACTGGTATGACAGTCGGTGCCAAAGCTGCCCCGATTGGAGGATCGGCTGGAAGTCCCTGATCAGCCATATCTGGCGTCTGATCACTGCCTGATGATAGACGTACAACTGGAGGACGTCTCAGAGGCATAGCTCTGAAAGTTCAAAAGCCCAACTTAGATCCAAATTAACAAGGACAGAGAACACAAGAGTACAAAACAGGAATAGGGGAAGGAAAACACACAAGTTTACAAAACACGACTACACGGCATGTATAAAAACTACACAGCGTGTCTTATTAAGCCACTAACATGGGCGTGTTCCCCTGCCCTACAAGTCATGTAAGACCTCAAAATACACGGCGTGTTGACCCAACACACGATGTTTACTTGAAAATTATTCACCTTCCTGAGTCTCCTTACATGGCTAACCCACACTGTCCAACTTAACCTGAGACTACACGGCGTGTACTAGACAAGGCTTCGGTGGCCTATGTTTTTAAATACACGGTTGTCTACATGGCTGGTCCTTACACGGCGTGTTCTGAAAAAACACGGCATGTATAGTTGAAGGTGACACCATCCGGTGTTGTTTGTGACATGGTCGGGTACCTGAACAAGACTACACGGCGTGTTCCAAGAAACACACGGCGTGTCTAAGAGAAGGTGACGTCGACCCGTGTTGTTTGTGACACGACCGGGTACCTTGATGGGACTACATGGCATGTTCCTTTACAACACGGTGTGTTCTACTTGAGCTTCCCCAACCTGTGTTTTTAGTGACACGGCTGGGTACACGGCTCCAAACTACATGGTGTATACCAACCGTACACGATGTCTTCCTGAAGTTGCTTCCACAATAGCGTCTCCCTACTCACACGGCCAGTGACATGGCCTAAAAACTACACTGCGTTTAGCCAAAAATTACACGCCGTGTATTCTGGTTTTTTTGGGTAGTAGCTCAGAAACTGCACAGAATCCCAGAAAACACAGAAAACAAGGTAGAGAGGTGCCAAATTCCGATTCATGAGGTCCCATACTCACCGCAGATCAAAGCTCAACATCTCCCACAGTTATATACAAGAGAAAAAAGGATCATGATCCACCAATTTCCGATTCAAGACGGACCATAACACCTCAAGAATCAAAATTTGGCGTTCATTTAAGAAAAGAAGATTACAAGAAATCCTTTAACAAGGTAGCAGAGATTCTATCAAGCATCTATCACAATAGCATACATAATATACACAAAGTCTATCACCAAATCGTGAAATCGCAAATGCACCCTAGATGGCATGGTAAGAATTCATGGCATGTGATCTCTACAAGTTCCTATATGATGCATGAGATGGCATACCCTCATCTCATCGGGTTGCGACAGAAATAGAACCGCAATAGCAAAACAATAACAACACAAGACATCTGAATCACTCTAGGTGAAATCATATCAACCGTCAAATCTCAATACCAGCAATTTGTAATTAACGAGATAGTATGGATTTTCCATGTACACGGGTTAGCTAATCATGGGCACATATTAACACCAAGTACCAAATCCGTCCTACTTCTGGCTAAAGGCTCCAAACATAAATTCAAGAGAAAAGAAATGCCTCTGACACAACTTTGTAATGACCCGAATCTGGAGCCCCTCCACTGGTGCCCCGTACCCAGTTCGCCACATGAACTCAAGCGCATTTCCCCAAACACCAAAGTTTGTCTACTAGCAGCAAGGGTATTGGTAAGTTATTGGGGAAACTATGCCTTCATTTGGTAAGGTATACAAAGAAAAGAAATTAACAGTAAATAGCAGAAGTAGTAAACAATACGCCACAACTGAAAGCAAACAATGGAAACAATGGATATATAAATATATTAATGATGATAATGATGCAACAAGTACAAGTTTCTAAGGAAAGTAGTAAACACAACAATGTGATGAAATACAAATGGACAAAAGTACTAAATCTACAGCAACTCAAGAAAAATCGCAAGCCTAAGCTTGGTCCCTTTCTCTCCATCTCCAAACAATCAAGTACCGGAAGTCGAAGGGCACTTTCCCTTATCTATACCTGCAACAACAAAGTCTTCTTAGGACCAAAAGCATGGCCCAAACAGGGTGTAAGATACAATACTAGAAGGCAACCACCCAAATATTTGTACCTAATAGTCAATGAATACATGGAAAGCCAATGTGCAGGAAGCAGTAAACTGAAAAGCAGACAGCAGCTACAATCCACAGTTCTAGCCTATAAAGTGCACATGTAAACAACCAACAACAAGTAGAAAATAGGTATCCCTCTGGGTAGCTCTCACAGCCTATCACCTACGGTTCAACCTATAAGTACTAGAAAACCTCTAGGAGGCACACACAATCGCACCCTTCTGGTTCATCTAAAGAATAGACTTTCTGAGGAAGAACTCACCATAAATTCCCCCTATACTCTCGTATCATACTAAAGGATCTCTGCAGAAGCACTCAACATCTCATTCCCCCTGTGGCCCGTATCAAGGAAACTACAGACTCTCTGAGGAAGCACTCATCGTCAATTCCCCCTATGGTTTCACATCATATTAAAAGAAACTCTTGATAAGCCCTTACGTCCATTCTCTATATGGTCTACTACACTAGGTTCTCATAGTCCTTCATGAAAATAAACATGCTCAGCACGCGTGTATCGTCCAAGTAAACCTCAAATCTTCTTGGCTATCATTCTAAGTCTCAACAGCATAACAAACCAACAGTTCCACTATCCTACAACCAGGCATGGAAACTGGCAAATGCTAAACAAGAAAAACAAGCACATCAAGAATCCAGAGTACAACAAAAACTACTCTATTCACAAAGGTAAACCTCTACTATAGAAATAAAGCAAGAAGGAAATCAATCAAGGGAAAAACATGAAAATGCACAATTCCCGTTCAAGGTAATGGGATCAATTGCACAAAATACTCAAAGACATTCTAAAGAAAGGCACAAACCACCTACCTCGATCCTAAGAGATTGATATACGTGAACAGCAACGACAAATTCTCCTTAGAATGTCGTAGATCTGATAAAACGTCCAAAACACACAAACCTCGATAACTCGAGAAAGTGGAGTAATTGGAAAACAAGGCTCAGGAAGAAGGAAGAACTCACTGCAGCGATTCCAACGCAATCGACCATGCTCGAACCGGAGAAAGGACGGAGAGGTGAGGGATCGATGAAGATTCACGGATCCTCAGTACTCTCGGATGAACGGGGCTAAGAAGAAGGTGTTTCTGTGTGTCAGGCGCCCCCCCCCCCCCCGGTTCGTTTAATAAAAAAAAGTACATGGCTTGTACTTTTACATACATGGAGTGTACTAGGTCTTTCCATACACCGCCAAAATCGGCCTCCATGTCACCCCTACACACAATGTGTGTGGCCTGGGCATGACCAACACACGGCTTCAAGCTAGAGAAGAGTACACGGTGTGTACTTAGAAAGTAAATGGCGTGTACTTCAAAAATTTCAAGAAAAAAGGAAGAACATACATGAAACGAAGATCCGGGTTCTTACAAAAGGGGAGTCTAATAATTTGGAAATAAAATGGTTATAAATAAGGATATATAATTACATACCCCAACATAAGAAAATGAAATTAAAATACATAACAAAAAATAATTCTTTGACTAAAAGAGGAGGGTGATAGGTTCCCTTACATTGGAGAGGAACTTCTAAAACTCTTAGATCGGGACCATGGGGGCTTCAAAATGAATTCTGAGGTAGAGAAATTATAAATTCTTATAGAATTATTTTTAAATGAATGAAAACGAAAGAATTGGTGGGTATTTATTTCAAAAATGAAGGAATATTTTATATATTTCAAAGGACACCTCATTAGTGGTATTTGAAAAACCATGGGTTTGACCATGGTATTTTCCCATGGTATTGGCCAATTGGGACACCTCATATCATATTTTATCCCATAAGAGTCTACAAAAATCTTATCTCACTCACTACATCATTATTACAAAGTTATGATGTCATTAAACATACTGAAAACACAAAACTGTATTTTTACTTTTCAACGAAAATTCAATTGTTTTAAAAAAATCCAAAAACTTCACCCAACCCATTTTTCAATATATAAAATTCAAAATAAAACTCAATTTTATAAAAAATAATTTCATTATAATATAAATTAAATAATTAAAATACTAATACTTAACAATTAATTTCTAAAACATTTATTTACTTATACTATGATATAATTATATCACATTACAACTTAAGTTAACTAAAACATATTTATACTTCCTTAGGTTAGGTTAGTATTCCATTGGTAATATTATTATTCATAAGGGTAAAATTAATATTCTAAAGGGTATTGTAATTAATCACGAAGAAAATATGTTGATCTTATTGAACCACATTCTTCACCCTTATTACAACCATGTATGTCCAATTTTCAAAAATCATTTCACAAAAAAGGTTATTTTATAATAATAATTTTTTAATATTAATAAAAAAACTATTCATAAAATACTATCCAAAAACACTATTCATCAAATACTGTTAGTCAAATACTAAAAAATTTAAACTTCTTAGAAAACTTTAAAAAATTCAGCCTAGATTAATTTTGGCAGTATTCATAACACGACTTTATTTCATAATATCCTTAAAAATTTATTCCTTTGAAACAAATATATTAAATCAAATATAAAATGTCATAATAATCTATAAATTTTTTGGATAACATCAGAAGTTTCATATTATATTTATTTTAACATTTACAATATCATTAATTTGAATCATTCATTAATAATACTATCAATAGATCAAAATTGTGTCATAAATATATTTATCTATTTTATGTATAAAACATAAAAATAAAATAGAATGATATAAGAAATATTTTTATCTTTATAATGACTATTTATAGTCAAAGATATAACTTTTATAAACCCATATTAAAAAATTAAAATACATATTAAAAACATTTGTGTGAGAGAAGCTTTAAACTAGCTTCCTTGGGAACCTTTTTTCCTCTTATTTAAAGAAGCTTCCATGAGAAGCATTAAACTAGCTTCCATGGTAAGCTTGAATAATTAATTAAAGAATATTATATGATAATCATTCAAATAGATATCATAGGAAGATTTGTTCTTTATATTTAACAAGCTTCTATGAGAAGCTTTATAATAGCTTCTATTGGATGTTTAATACTTTTAATTAAACAAGCTTCTATGAGATGCTTTATACCTGCTTCCATGGGAATATTTATCTATTTAATTAAAAAATATTCTATGAGAAGATTTAAACTATATTATCTAATAAATGTATGACATGTTTTATAGAAATTTTATAATTTTATTTTTATCCTTAATTACCCGATTTACCCTTAACTGTGGTAATTGAAAATAATTATTGAAGTCACTATTCATAATGTCCAAAGATACCTATTTGCACAATTTGGACCTTCTGATTCCAAATATGGAATCCATTTTTCTATACTCAAAAAATAATAATTAGCATTAATTAATTTAAAAATAATCTCTATTGTCAAAACCAGAAAGCGGGATTTGAAGAGATAAAAACTCCCAAAATATTAACATGTGATTGTGCCTAATTTAATTATGAAACTATTGAAAAAGACATAAATTGGATTAAATGATAAAAAATTACAATTAAACTTTAAAAATAATAAAAAAAGATAATATAAATAAATAAATTAGATAAAAAGGGAGTTTGGACTTAAAATATAGTATTTTCCACTGTTAATTAAAAAATGAACATTATGAGAAAATTATCAAAAATTTAACCAAAGTATATTTTTATGTCCTGATTCAATAAGAGAAGTTTATTTTGTTAAATAGAAAATATAAAGGTGACAAAAACTCGATTTAAAAAGGGTTCTCCATCAATAGTTGGTTAAATGGCCTTTTAAATATATTTGAGTCTTTTATGCTTAAAATTGGATTCATTCTCATTTTAGTCCTATAAAATTCATTGGATAAATGTGAAAACATTTTAAAAATACATAAAATCATAATATGATTACTTTTGTTCATTCCCACCAATACAATGAATGTGTGTTATATATAATTTAAAATAATAATGTTGTTGTTGTATTGTTTTTCAGTATAACTCAATGTTGTGTGCAACGTAAGATTTCAAATAAACCTGTTGTTGCATGTCATGTAAGAGTTTAGACAAAGAATCCCCTTTAACATAAAATTAATATATTATTCATAAATATTAGTAGATAATAAAATGTATTATTATATAAATACTAGGGATTTTATAATAGGAGCCAAATAGAATAATGTCCAAGGATGATCCATTCTGCATAGTATGTTCTTTTATAGGATGGGGTTATCTCCACATAACATGTTTCTACATCAGTGAGGGAACCAACCACATAACATGTTGATATACGGACCTAGGTTCTTCATGCATGGCATTTTTCTACAAAATTCCAAAATCATTTAGCGTAGTGATTTTCTATGTGAGGCATGGTTCTACAAGCATGGTGCATTCTTATGCAAGAAACCTATTTCCATAGGGTCCATCGGTTTACACCTTGAGGGGTTCTATATATAAAGGGTTTTGGGTTTTCAATCTACTAGAAAATTAATTAAGCCCTCTTTAATGCTATGTGGATAGGTTTACATGTTGGGAATCATCAATGGGCTCTGGTTCTCACATTTTCTTTCGTTGGATATCTTCAGTTTGTATGTCTGGGTGTGGATTTCCCCTTTATCCTTTTCCCCTTAGGGTATATTTATATATTAATGGAGGGTATTGGTGTCATCCTAGCTAGTTTTATATGGTGGGCTACAGAACATCTTTTGTGGAATCCTGTGGAGGATTACCTAGTCCACAAAATACTTAGTCAGAAGTGATGTTGTTTTTTGGGGTTGAAAAATCCACCTCGGTTCTACAAATGAATTTGTCTCATTTTCGTGCACTAACGATACCACCCTGTCCAATAAACTATTTAGTTTTTATGGAATGTTTGTTCACAGAGGCATATATCACCCCTCGGTCCCACAAATGACATAGGCTATTTTTACAAGAACTGATGGCATCAAACCATCCCTTGAACTACTTAGTTTGTAGGGGACATTCGTTTGTGGGAGTGTAAATCACCTCCTCAATCCCATAAACTACATAGGTTTCATTTGTGGGAACCTACAACATAGTTCCATCCCAGGAACAACTTAGTTCATGTGGAATCTTCCTTTTTGGGACTATAAATCCCGGCCACCCTCCCACAAATATCTTCATAAAGGGCTGATAGGGGTAAAATGAAGAGTTCATATGATTGTATGATGAATTTGACTAATCCAGAAAGGAATGATATGGGTTTGAACATGGAAATTCGTGATCTCTGTAAGGAGGAGGAACATTCTTCATTGAAATCATCATTCAGCCTCAACAATTTCATGGCATCTCTAAGTGGAATAACCATAATAGAAAATATATAAGTGTATGTGGTGTATCTATTATATAATAGGGATTCACATTTCTTACATCAGACCAATTTTTAATAATCTATCACTACGAGTCTGACTATGAACTCAAGATACAAATTGGTCTTAACACCATACCCTAAGAGGTATTCAACTTAGATATTTTTGAAGAAACAAAATATATAGAGTGTTTTTATTACAAGTGAATATATTTTATTGATACCTCTGTAAGAAATTAAATCTTGAGTAACCTTATATACATAATTAGTAAGTAATAATTTAAATTGTGAGGGCACAATATATTTAAGGGGGAATGTAACGCCCTGAGTTTTAGGATCAATTATTACTACTATTATTATTATAATTATTATTATTATATGATATGATTTATATATTTTGTGTGTAACACCCCAAGATTCCATGGTATGCTTCTCTTTGAATAATAGAGCAGCGTGTGTTGTACGCAACATCGAGTTCTAACACGCATCACAACCAATCAAACCAGCCATTATGAAAAGTAATACTAAAATTTTGAAATATTATAAATTTTATCTTTCAAAATGGACTTCATTTTTAGATTCGGAATATTGAAATTATCTTAGGGTGAATTTTTGGTATTTTTATGAAAACATTCAATTTTTGATGAATAGTGAAAAAACACTGAGTTATAGTTTAAAACCGAATTTTTATTTAAATAATTATTTATTTTATTTAAATTTAACTAAGTTTAAAATAGATACATAATACCTATATAATTTCAATGTAATTCATTGGAGTTAGTTTAGAATAATTTTAGATATATAAAAATATTATTGAACTTTTCACCGTCTTTTACCCACCTCCTAGGAAAATTTAAAAATTCCCATAAAATATAATTTTACCACTTATGTGAGTGGAATTTATAAAATTTGAGAGACACGGTTAATATCAAGGAGTAAAATGTGGTTCAATAAAATAAAAAATAATTTTTTGGTGAATAGTATCTTTTTACTTTTATTTACCATGGTTAAAAGTAAATAGGGTAATTAAAGGTAAAAATGATATTAATATTACCCTAACACATGTCCTAATTCTATTTGAAAAGTGTATCTCGACCGAAAACAACCTTAGGAATAAAATATTTGCATTTAGGTCCACCTGGAATAGATTAGGACATTTATTATTATTTAATTCAAAGAAGAGTTAAAATCAATGTTTAATAACTAAAACGTTTTTAATATAGGGTTATACATAATATAAATTCGATTATAAATATTAATTAGAAAGATAAAAATATTTCATACATAATGGTATTTTATTTATAATTTTTATACATTAAATAATTTACTTTATTTAAGACACAATGCTGATGTAGTAATTACCTAATTAATGAAATATTAAAATAATTGATATTATAAATATCAAAATAAATGTAATTTGAGACTTTTTATGAATTAAAAAAAAATTAAATGTTAATATGACATATTAGGATTGGTTATATAAATTTTATTTGAAGTAATAATGCTATTTCGAAATTATCAAAAACAAAATACCCAATAGTATCAAAATTGAAAAAAACGAGTTTTTAAAACAAATATTATATTATTAATTGATATTATATTCCTAAAAATCTAAGGCTCATAAAAAGGACATATATCATGATATTTTTATCATTAATGGAACACTTGGGGGTCTCTTGAATGTATATAGTATGTTTATTAACTATATAATATAAAAATACAAAGAGACATGGTAAATGTCAAACTATTTAACTAAGAGTTAAATATAAATGATAAGGTTAATACAGTGACCCAAACCTATCTAAAATATATTCATTGAAATGATTTATACCCATACCTACCTTAAACTTTAAATAATTCACTTTGGATCCATTAGAAACAGAATATGAATATATTATAAAATAATATTTCTAGCTTTTCCAAAGGTGCCCCTCACCCCTCTTATAAAAGGGCACTCCCACTTCTCTCCAATTTAAACCTTCATAGGCTTTTGGCTCGGCCAACCCCTACCCAAATATTCTCTAAACTTCCCTAACATTGACCTAGAGTACTTATTTTGATAATAAATCCAACCTAAGGAGCCCTTTAGATCAAATAAAAAGAAAGAACCTGATTAAGAGGTAATGTTTTTACCACCCTCTTTCAAGTTCCTTTCTTATTCAACTTCTTTTTTCTTGGTTATTATCATTCTAAAATGATAACTTCAGTATATTATATATAATATTATGTTATTATAAATATGGTACAACCATATTCATTATTCTATCCATCCTTTGAATGACATGTCACCATACATGCTTATGTACGGCTTACCGTCTCCACATCGTGGAGTAATTGTTATTCAATACATTATTATTTGGATGGGTATAATAATGATGTGTAATTCATGTAAATAATAAATATAACATGTTAATTATTCTTTATATATGAGATAACATCCAATTATATATTATTTTAAAATCAAAATAATGATATTGTCGCTCCTGCATGCGTACAGACTACCGTCTCCACAAACGCGATGAGATTCATTCCTTATCATATCCATTCAAGACTGAATTTCATTTGATGATTAAAAATAATTTTTAGAGACATGATATCATTCTGGATATGAATAATATAAATCCTATCCATAACAAATATGGCTCACATAACAAATAATATATAGGAAAACGAATCCGTTAACACCTGAAACGATGATAATACTAAGATATTATTAACAAATCAATGTTAAGATCATATATGATATCATATTAATGTATATGATTCTTGTATAATTTAATATCAATTATTTCACCATTATACATGAGGTTAGCCTACCCTCAACCAAGGAAAAGTACAAGTTAAGGTTTTATTTCACAATCTCTTCATTATTCGAGGTTGTTTATACGTAACTATCTATTGGGACCTCTTTATCATCCACATCCATGTTTCTTAAAAATGTATTTCAAATAATTCTTACTATTTTACAAACTATGGGTAAAAGTAATTTATACCCTTCTTGACTTGTTATAAGAATTTTATAAAGGAATCATTTAGTTGTTTTCGAAACAAGGTCCTTTTTAACCTTTTCAACTGAATTAAGGTAAGATTGTCTTTTTTTAACTTATACGGAGGGTGCCGCTATTTTTCCGCCGTTATAAATTCATCAAATCTTACCTTACAAGATTATAAGAATATTTTCAAATTAAATGTTTTCTTTTATAATTATGTGAATTTTAAATTATTTAAAAAAGAGAGATATTTCTCTCAAATAGTTTTGATTTCATCTATGTCAACATCCTTTGATAAATTTGAAGCTTATTTGAAGTTTATTTATTATGATACAAAACTTCCATATTGTATTAAAGGTTTTGTGATATGATTGATTGTGGATGTGTTATTTTTATACCATTCATGGTTTATGGAGGAAGTATTGACATTTTGTATGCTAGTTTTAATACGAATGTTTATGTTATGTTTAAACATGTTCATATGAAGAATTCATTGGACTTAATAAGTGACGGGTGGATCCCACTATAGCTCCTTGATGCATCGGTAGGTCTCATGAGACAAACTAGTGTCTTGGCATAAGGCCTTGACAAAATCTTATTTTTAGTCTTCGCACAAATCCTTGACTATGTGGTTATGATAGTATGGCCTTATGCATTCCTTCATTATGAAAGTGGTTATTGATATTACATGTGATTATTCGACTAGTAGAATATCCATATGAATAAGTAAATGGAATTATTTAATTTTATCTTTTCCATATTATGCTGATGTTCAATTTTAAAAGGCTTTTGTTTTATTTATACATTGCCTTAAATGTTTTTTCTTATTTATGAAAGTTTATGCTATATTGTTATCCTTACTAGGCATTTGAGCTCACCCCTTTCAATGTTTTATTTTTCCAGGATGAGAAGAATTTTTTTATGAATGACCTACAAGGATAGTATAAGGGGATATGAGTGTGGAGACAAGATGTTGTTGAAGTTTTCACTTTATGATGTAATGTAAACATTATGAATGTATCTAGTTATTCCAAGGCTACTAAACTAATTGGTCTTTCAAGACATGATATTTTGTGATCATGCCAATGTTATGTAATAATGCACCAACTTTGGGTAACTACGTTAGGGACGTTACACTGTGAGGGAAAAATATATGGATTTTTCATTTTATTATTATTATTATTATTATAAGATATAGTTAATTATTATTATTCATTATTATTATTATTACTATTATTATTATTATTATTATTAGTGTTATGATATAAATATTTCACTAATGGGATTTGTTAAATAGTATTTAGTATAAATGTAATATTTTTTCTCAAGGAAATATCTTATTATATAATTTATAATTATCCTGATAAACAAAATTGAATAAATTAAAATATTATTTTTGTAGTAATTAATATATTATCATAACTTAAATAATAAATCTTTTTTTAATAATATTAAGATTATATAATGTTTAAAAACATTATCTCATGATAAAAGAAGTTTTATTTATAATGTTTTTTTAAGACAAATTTTATAATTTTATAATTTTAATTTTAAAAAATAAACTTTATTTCAAAATTCCTTATATTAATACTTTCCTAATATGAATCTTCGATTCTATTTTGAAATAATAGATTTTATGGGAATAGTAAAAATATTGATTTGAACTAAATACTCTCACATCTATAATAGAGGAATGATTTAAAAGATTAAGAAACCCTTTGATATAAAAAATATATGTTTAATTAGTAATATAAATAATTTAAAAATTATTTTTAATTTATAAATCTTATTTTTAAGATTTTTTAAACTCAAGTAATATTTCACGCTAAAATATTTTTGTATGTTCTTATAATAAAAATTATATTTTGAAACTTTTAAAATTAAATATCAAAAAATTATTTCATTTTATAGTGAAAAAAAATAATATTAGATAAATTTTTTAATAACATATTTGTTCATGGAGATAACATTAGTAATACTTGTGTTAATTGATGTGATAATTGTAAAATGTTTTTTCGAATAATTGCTTTATTATTATCATGTAAATTTTTATTTCATCAATACAAATGATCTAATTTAAATTTTGAATATAATATTATTTTTAAACTACTATAAGACTATATTAACACTCATTCAATTGATATTTAATTCTAAATAATATTTAAGAACACATAATGGTAAAAATTCATTTTATACAAAAACTATTTTTTATACATTATATATTTTAATTTAAATTTTGATTTTATCATATTTAAAAATTTAATAAGATTAAATGAAGATTAAATTACGTTTCAAGAATTAAAATTTTCATAATATGGGTTACCTTATATTTTTAAATTAAATAACGATCACTTAGTCTAAACTAGTTACTAAGGTAAAAAACAAAATTTAAAAAATTTAAAAAAAACCTATGGTAAAAACATGAAAAATGAGTAAAAATGTGTGGAAATTATTTACTGAGGATTTATAAACCCATTATTACTCCAAAATCCATTACTATGAATTTTTTAGGCAATATCCTTGGAATAGTGTAGTGATATCAGGGAAGGATAAAGGGTATTCTTAAAAATGGCTTTTTCTTCACTTATAAATTTGATCACTTCAACCCATACATGGTTACACTTACCATTTTAATTTACCTTGAAAATATACACAAAATACCTATCCTTGAATTATTTTTCTCATCCTTAATCCCGTTATCTGTATAATATTTCTTATGACCTTGACTTCCAAGGAAATATCTAAGACAAAAATTGTGTCTCCAACATAAGTATTACCATATTTATAACTTTTTAGACTTAGAATTTCAATTTAAGATATATTAAATCCCTAGAAATATAATTATTTAAGTATCATTTTCATACTGATATATTATTATATTAATTTAATAACCAATATTTATTCATCTCAATCCACTAAGAAAAACAAAAGGCGTCATTGATGTGTTGTATAGACTACCACCTCCCCAAAGCAACGTCTTCTTTTTTTCATCAACCCCATTCATGGATGATAAAAATGATGTAATGAATTAATAAATATTAAATATATAATATTATTATTATTATAAAATTTCAAATCATCATTAATCTTGTATCCCACTTTTTTTTGAAAAAATGGAAACATCAATTGTGCGTAAGTGTGAAATTTCACCTCCACTTACAAAGAGATTCTTTTTCCATAACCACCCATCATGGATGGAATTAAAAAATATTAATTATAAGAACATAGTTTTTATCACACAATTCATATTATGTATATTTTTAAACTAATTTAAAATTATTCATTCCATGGTGGACATACATTTGGTGTTTAATAAATTGACTAAATAACCACTAGTAACCAACCTAGTCAACAAAACTATATAATAAATAAATATCATATGATAATAAATTTTTAATATTAAATTAGATAAAGAGTAATAAGTTTAAAAAAAGGTATATAATAAACATAATTTTATTATTCATGATGTTAGTCTCATTCGTAGAACTAATATGAAATAATGTAGTGTTTTCATAACAATTTCTCTACATTGGGACAAGTTTTAAATTTATGGACTAGTTTCTTAGTCATATAGTGTACATACTGAATAAGAATTTTCTTTGATAATTCTTTATTTATTTAATGGTATTTATATAACTATATGATTTCCAAACTTCAACGGAATTTTGATTCAAAAATTACTTATATTGTATGGTTTTCATCTGATAATTTCCTTCTTTGACAAACATTTTATTGTATGCACAAATGTTTTTTTAAAGGTGAGTATACTACTAATTAGATGTTTAATATCATTAATTATATTTATTTATGGTATTGTAACTTCAATTTAAATATATCTATCTCTTTTTAGGGAATTAATTAAACTTTTTTAAGTTGTAAGGGTTCTGTCTCAATCACCCTTTATTGATGTATTCATTGATGTTATGAACAATATTCATTTTTATATAGTATATACATCCCCCATGGAATAAAATTTTATAAATTACTATTGAAATTTCAATCCTCACTTACATTGATTCCCTTCATTGATTTGGATTGTGATTTATATCTTCCTTTAGAAATAAGTTTTTTTTCATAAATCTGTCTTCTTTCATAAGTTATAGTGTTTCTCCTTGTGTTTCATATTTAATTACATTTTTATACTATATCATTATTCTGTAATATAAATTTTTATTCAAATATTACATACTCGTGAGTTCTAACTATTTTTTTTCCAAAATTTCACTATATTAAGAATAATTCAAATCCATTTAAATTACGGTTTCCCCTCCTTAACCATAATTTACCTTCCTGCTAATGTTCTCTTTTTTAATTGGAAACCTAGTGTTGGGATATATCATGTGAACTACACATTTTCATTATTTTAATTTTGAAAATGGAGTTTCAATATTCCCTTTTTCAATTTTGTATTTGGGATAAAGTATTTTAAAATAACTTTCCTTCAATGATCATAAGGGATCTTTTGTACCTCCTTCATGACTTATAAGTTATGCATTTTCTTTTTGATTTATCCATTTTGTGACATATATTTCTAAATTACATCTTACATGTTATTATTTATGTAACCCAAATATTTAATTAGTTGAATATCATTTTCATACTAGTTTTATACATGTTTTTAGTTCTATTTAATATTATCAATTTTAAGTGAACCCAGTTTAAGGGAACCTTCCCATTTCTTATCTCTCATTGAGAATTAACAAAAAAATGTTTTTAAATAATTAATTGAATATAAAAACCTTAATTAGTTTATATAGAACCCTATTGGTTCAATTTTATTTTTATGGAAAAAAATAAGGTCTTTCGTTCTTTAAAATTATCCTTTACTTATTTCATAAAGTTTCATATAGGTGGTATGTTTTTATCATTTCTTATCATAGATATTTCTCATGAAATCTCTATATTAGATCTCAATAATCAATACCAATGTTTAATTTTAAAATATAAACTTACAAATGAGTTAATTACTTCTTATAATTTTAATTCTTATGCTTTAACCTTCAGTTATTCCTTGAATTACAATTATGAAACCCACTTCTTTCTCATGTGTTTGATCATGATTATGATTTATGTATACTTTATTTTCATCTTGTGGCATGAATATATATATTATTTTAATATATTTGATTGGTGGTGCCATAATTATATATCCATATAATAGATTTTACATAGCATTATATCTTATTATATTTTATTTTAGACATTAGGAGTTACCCTATTATGCCATTGGAATTTTTCCACCATGTTTATGGGAATTGAGAGAGAAGCATATCCGCTATTTAAATTTGTACCTTTTATGATGATGGTCTTGGTAGTGACCTTATAAATATGTTAATTATATCATGTTTTATGTTGTTTCCACATGTTTAGGATTCCAGGATCTTATGATATCATTTCCTTATGCCACATTTCAACGATTTTGATCTTCCTCTATATAATATCATGTTTTGACTTTTGAATCTAATGTTGAGTTTTATTTCCATGTTTACTCCATTATTGGGCTTTCTAGTACACCATTTCCTTATGTATTTTCCCCAGGATATTCTATATAGTTTTAGAAGATCTTTTGGAATTTTTAGAACTATATGGAGTTTTAAATAAAGATGAATTTTTTAGGTATAATATGATGTATTTTTATATCTAATATTCCAATGAAACTATACCTATATAACCTTATAACATATTATTGGAAAATAATGTTATGATTCATTAAATAAATTATGTATAAGGTTTGGTTCACTCTAGTACTACCCCATGTCAGGTGCTAAAATTTAGTATCCTAATATTTTTTTATAGAATTCTATATATACATGTCCCGTAATTATAATATCAAGCATTCCATTGTAATTTTTTTAGAAGTCTTATAACTAATAGATACATCCTTGGTGAATACATAAAGCCATATTGAGATCTCATGCCATATTTATTGGTTTGGAATCTAGTATCAGTGTAACCCTTATAATGAGTTCTCTATAACCTCTAAATACCAATAAAAAGATTTATATTTCTTCTCAAATATTTTTTTACCTTCTTCATAGTAATCCAGTAACTCTCACTAGGATTGGATGCGTATATATTAGTTATTTTCATTGAAAAATTAACATCCATATAATTTCACACAAATGAATATATTATAGATACTATGGTGAAATAATAAGCAATCTTATCCATATTTCTCATTTGTAACTCATTAGAGGGATATTGGGCAATCCTAAGACTCATACCATTGAATACCTATAAATAACCCTTCTTGGAGTTTTCAATGAAAAACGATATTATCAGTATAATAATATAATTTTCTTTAATCTATTGAAGAATCGTTTTAGTTTTACCTCGATATATATTTATTTTCATCATATAGGATTCCCCACCCATGTATTTTGTTGAGAACCATTTTCTCATCTAAACATTTACAAAATGTAATGTCGGATATCATTTTTAATGATATAAAATGCCCAAAATATCAAAAAAACTCCCACTTAACTTCTTTTATATAAAATAATATGAAGGTTTTTACAGGATATATCAATAATAAATTGTATAGTAAGAAAAAAATCCATAGCCATGATATATTAGGAAAGGAATTGATAAAATGATATGAATATTTATAAAACAAATCATACCTAACTACCCTTGATTAATCTATCCCAAAATGGAGTATAATTGATTTACCTTAGTAGAAACCAATGGTTTCCCACCTCCTATAGTATCCAATAACAGTTGGAATAACTAAATGATTCAATAAGACCCTTTCTCCTTTAACGGTGTGCACCTTCTCTCTAATGGTAAATCAAGATAAGGTAATTTGTGAGAGATTAATATTATAGAGAATAAACTCTAGAATACACCTATAAGGTCTATGAACTCTAATATAAAGAACTTATTCATTGAAATAAATATCATTTTGGATTAAAACCTTTCATATATTATAAAACTAAAAATATTTTTATTCTAATTATGTAACTATTTGTAACATAAAACTCATTAATTAAGGGTCTTGTTAAAACACAATTTAATACTCACTTTAACCACACATAATTATATAATGTGTCTTAATTTGAATTAAACAAAGTAATTATCCTTGGTGATTCAACTAAATAACTGCATATATCATTCAAAATCGGCATTGTGATGTGGTATCAAGACCTATGACCTTACACAAACCATGACTTGGTGACTCTCGTAACATCACGTCTTATTATTTAATTCATGTCTCCAACAATATTTATTTATACTAAAAATTAGTATAATTTATAACTTTAAAACTATTTTTGATTCTATAAAAACTCTTGTAAACATGATTATCATATAAACTCTCCCAAGTTTTTGAAAAAACTTTTTTTACTAAAATTAATCCTTATGAAAAGGACCACTATGTCACCCTATGATTTTTGGTATAATTGATAAAAATTAGCTATTATTTAATAAATAATTATAATGAATGATTATTCTATAACAAAATTACAATGTTACTTATGATCCTAAGGGTTCTGTTGTAGTCTTCATCAAAAACACTCCAATTTCTATATGAAAATGTATGCAATAAAATGAATCTCTATGCATCATTTACTTTCTTATATTATTAGTTTCTACATACATTGATTAACCACTATACATGGAATATGTTAAGCTGATATAGACTAACTCATCCACTAAAAGTTCTCTAAAAATACCTAAAAGATTAAATTAATATGTCATATATCAATCATCCTAATGGTTAAGCACATCACATTTCACCCCACTTTGCATCTCCGTGTATTTTCTCAAAAAAATCATTTGAGGGTCCAAATTTAATACGTTTCTTATATGAGGATAAATCTCATCTTGGTTAAACTAAACTGATGGAATGATCATTAACATATCCAATCACACCCTGGTTAGCATATCCACATGGATAGAGTAGGAAAGGTATCAATGCATAAATCTGTACATACTGATTATCGTTTTATCTTCACGTTATATGGATTCATATCAAGTATACACCTTTGGTTATAATAATGAAAACATGGAATTCAATGTGATATACTTCAGTATGTCAGTCAAAAAAATCTTCACTTATAATCAAATTAATTAACATAATATTGTATACAGGATTCTTCCCACACTAAAATTAACATATCATAAAAAACCATAATACTCCATAGTGATCATTATTTAATGATAAAACAAATTTTTTAATTGATTGGTTTTTATCATTCTTTTATACATGTAATATATATAGTATACATGAATAAATGATAAAGATAGATCACTATTATTAAAAATCCATGATATATTTACATTGTTAAAAAATATCAATTCAAATATTTCATGTATTTATTACCTAGGTACTTTGCATTACCCTCATGCTTCTACTGTGTTAATTTATTTTTTTAGTGGATTAGTTACATTGTCCTCTATAACCACCCAATGGATATTAAAAAATCCCCTTTAAATGAATTATATAATGAGATGGTGTTTTCAAAGGATTTGATTGGTCCTTTTCTAACATCAGGGTTTCCTATCCTAATAAATAGTTATATTATTATCATATTAAATATAAATTACTCACAAAATGATAAGAACCACCACATGTTTAGTGATGAACATTTAATTCAAAATAATTTCCTTTTCAACATCTGATGCAATGATATACTATGCTTCTATTATCAATAAATCATGTTTGGTTTTTCTAAACTCCACCAATATATATCTGTAATATTAAGGAAAAATACAAAAAACATGATATCTCAAATTAAATATTTTGTTTTAGAAACTAGAATCAAGGTAACCCCTATAATGATCTCTTACACACATATAAAGGATGAGAGCATATATTTTTTTCTTCTAGAGTACTTAGGGATGTTCTTCATATAAATCCAATGAGTATCACTAGGATTGGATTTATATTTAATTTTTATGCCCAATAAAAAGTTACATCATCCAAATTAGACAACATAGTATATATGATAGATCCTATGGAATATGAATTTAAAATCTTATATATGTTTCTACTTTCAGAGTCTATAGAAGTAAATTAGGACTTCATAACACAAATATCATGAAACATGGTTAAATACCCTATCATGGAGTTATCCATGATTTAACTCTTTATAATTTTACCAATATAGGTGTTTTGAAACAATTTAATAATCACAATAGTTATATATCTATATATATTCATATCTAATATGTAGGATGCTCCACTAACATTTTTCTGCTAGATTCAATTCTATAACCACATTTTTATATAATACAATATTGGGAAGTAATCTTTGATGATAACTATTTCATACACATAAAACAATATAAATACCACATCACTCCTACTGACCTTATTGTATACATAATAATCATACACATTCCTAATGAAACCAAACTCTTTGATTACATCATCACACTGGACAGTTCAACCCTAAGAAGCTTTATTCATCCTATAAAGGGACCATTACAACCTTAATACCCTAGAAACATAATTTTTCAAAAAAATACTATTTATATATCATATAAATTTCATTAACTAAATTTATATCAACAGAATCGGTTTTGAAAACCATTTTACATATACCATAAT
The DNA here is from genome assembly GCA_963277665.1 of Viscum album. Taxonomy (NCBI): domain Eukaryota; kingdom Viridiplantae; phylum Streptophyta; class Magnoliopsida; order Santalales; family Viscaceae; genus Viscum; species Viscum album. The sequence goes on from OY728158.1 coordinate 580,632,248, forward strand.
CATAATGATATATTATATAAATAAATTCCAAAATTTACATTCTCATTACATCTTGAGAAAATATCTCGTTATATAGAATATAATGAATTTTTTTATAACCCTTCATCACTAAGAAATCCTTATTGGTATACACTCTAACATGACTATTAGTTTTCTTATAGAAAACCCACTTCTACCTTTTGGGTTTTAAAACTTTAGGTGTGTCCACCAAGTTCTAAACATGGTTTGTGTATATTGATTCCATCTCAAATATCAGGGCCTATACAAAATACTCCAAATTATAACTCTAAATGGACTCTTAATATTTAATAGGTTTATTATATATTTGAATTAGTTAATAATTATTTTCTATAAGAAATCAATGTCAATCAAGACCTTGAAAAGTGTTACTAGCCCTTCCAAATTCATGTATGACCTGAGTTGATTCTATTTACATAACCACTTCTATAGATTATATGCATATTAATATAATAAGTACATGTTGAATCATAATTTATTGAACCATTTCGAATAAGTTAATATTACTCCTCTTAGACACACTATTCCACTTTGGTGTTCTATGAGTGGTGTAACAATCCACATCATTTTGGATTGTGAATTTTGGAGGAAGTTGGATATTATCACCTAATGAGTGGATAGTTCATTGACCAGGGTGAGAAAATAAGGTTCTAACTATTTTGGAATCTGGAAGATGTGTTTTTAAACATTAAAAAAAGCCCAGTGGGGTGGTCAAATCCCAAAATGTCGATAAGGGAGACCCAAATAATCTATAGCTGCTACTACTATTACCAGCTACCTGATGGGATGGGCAGTAGCCCAGTTTCCCAGCAGAACTCACCAGCTAGCTGATGAGGTAGGTAGAATGTAAGTTTTCTATAATGACTCATTGGTCATCTCATGAGCATGAAGGGAGTGGCAGGTGGGGTGGACTATACAGTTGTTAATGAGGGGTTATTATATATTTTTAGGCACTGAGGTACATTATCATTTTAACCCCCTTTCTCTAAATTTATAGAATCTTTAATCCATATTATCCTCTATTTTTCCCACTAAGACCTCTCCTTGATCTGAGTCAGATCTAGATTCAAGTCATTGGTGAGTCTGGGAAGACCCTTCATTTTTCAATGATATTATACTTCTTCCTCATGTGTTGATGGATCATTGTTTCATTCACCATGGATAGTCCACTTAGTTTGTATTATCCTTTGTACACCATAGATGTCTCAATTATCTTTTTATTATCTTTCATTCGATCATCTTGGTCACTAATTAATTGTTTTTATAACCATTATTATAGAATTTGGTACAATTCCATCGGATCTTGATGGAATTTTCCAATAATGATTAAGCTTTGGATCAACAATTTAACAGGATTTCTTATGATGATGAATTAATGTTGTTGATGAGTGTTTCATTAAACTTATGTCATTTAGTGATCTGTTTTATTAGTTTGGTCAATTTTTGATGAATTATCTATTTGACCATGGAATTGATTTCTGGGTTTCACATTCCTTTGAATCGGTAGTGCACTTCAAGAACTCAAACTCCATTGGATGATGTTGAGGCTATGTTACCTCACTTGGTTGTTTTCTTCTAAATTATAATTTTAATTATATTAAATTATCTTGTCTAATGTTTTTATGTTTTAGATATTTTTCATGGAATGATTTTGAAAGAATGTTACAGACCACCCATTCAGTGTTATTTAATGTTTTTTATAAGTGATGTTATCTGGTAATTCATCTATCAAGTATTCCTTTCACCTTTGAATGTGATTTTCCTTATATACAATTAATTAAATAGAATTTAGTTGTAATTAATTAATTTAGAATTTTTGGAAATGATTATAACCTCATGGTGATCTATGGAGTCTAAATGGAATTTTATGACTTGGACAAAGGATTTGGGATTTTTTTAGTGCGAATTGACTCCATTTGAGGAAGGTGGTATTGTGTACTCTACCCTATAGAATTTTTCCTGGGTTATTTTAATTTTTTATGAGTTCAACCACATTTGGAAAATGACCCTTAATTCATAATTTTTTATGAATATGAAGTAATGTTTAATTGGTTAATGACCCTTAAGAGTTAATTAAATAAACTAACCATGCCTAATTTAAAATGAGTGAACAAGGGAAATTCTTAATTAAATAATTAATTACAATTATTAACTAATTAAATGAGTCTACCTTATGTACTAAAAAAGTTACAAGGTAATTTTTAGAACTTTTGTGATGTATTTTTTTCCTTTCCACCAATGGTTAATGCTTGAATAGTAATATAAGCCTTATATTTTATAAAATCTTAAATTTGTGTGTATGTAACCCATTAGACCATGTTTGATGATTTGACCACATGTGTGTGTGAGGCATGTGAGTCCATTATTGATTCCTTGGTCACATGTGTGTGTATCATGTAAGACACTTATTTATTATTTGATCACATGTGTTTGTATCTCATGAGGCTATGATTGATTGTTTGATCTCATGTATTTTTATAACACATGAGACCATGTTTGATGTCTAAATTATATTTGTGTGATTGTATCCAATGAGACCATGTACCATTCATTGATCACATGTTTGTAGCCTATGATATCATGACTGATTCCTTGATCACATGTGTGTGTAGTCTATGAGACCTATTTTTATATTTGATCACATGAGGTGTGTGTTTGCAACCTTGATAGATCTATTCTTGATGTTTTATCACATGTGGATTTTTATTGGATATGAATATTTCTTGATATGATGTGATTTTAGATATATCATTATGTATATGTATATTTCATATGTTGTTCCTCTATCTTATGCAGTTCGGTGTGCAGGTTGAGCCATGAGGACTACCCCATAAAGGGGGATGTGTTAGATGGTTTTTTAGTATGTGCATGGATTATCTCTTCAGTTGGAATGGGTTGGAAATGTTATTAGACTGTTCTATTGAGATAAATATATCAACCATGGTTGGTTGATATTCTTCAAGCATGGAACTGAAGCTAGTATTGTTGGGGTTGATGGAATTTTATTAACTAAACGATTTCTCATCATAAGGGTGTTTATATTTTAATTATGCATTGGTGATTATGTTATTCTTTGGGAGTTTATGTGTTGCTTATTTACTTTATAATTTGATTATGACAATCATGTACACTAAATTTGTTGGTTAGGTACTACACAGTGTGGGTAGTACCCTACTGAGGTTTACTCAAACACTACTCGAGCATCCATGGAACTTGGGGACCCAAGAAGCCCTAATGTATTGTAGGTATAGGTTAGGATGAGGCCTGGGTTTTACCATTATAAAAATAGATTGATGTGATTTTAGAAACTGGCAGAAGATGAGGCTTGGAGTTATATAGAATCTTTTTACTTTTTTTCCATCAAGTGTACATGATTGGCCTGGTGGGTGATCAGTTTGTATTGTTTCATTTTTACTATTGATCTAATTTTTTCCACATTCATTTATTATAGATGCTATATTTATTCAAGTTCTATGTACTTTGATTGTATATTGTTACATGTTTGGTTATTTACCTATTCTTGTGCACTCTAATTGAGGGTATATTCTATACATGATGTTACTTAGACCCTCACTGCTAGTTGGAAGACTCTGACATATGGGGATGCCTTCTTAATGTCATGGGGAACTCTATCTCAAACCTTGTGATTTAGGTTAGGATGTTACAAAATTGTATCATAGAAGGAATTTTTTTCCAATTTTTTGGAGTTGGTATCCATGTTATATATGAATGTATAATAGATTGTGATGAAACTTTGTATGATATATTAAAAAAAAAATTTTAGGTAAATCCATGTTACCAAATCACGATATAAATGTTCTTCATTTGTGATATTTTGATTATATTATTTGATTTCTTGTGTCACACTTGGATTTTGAGGTTCATGATTTCATTGATATTTGACTTTTGACCATATTAGTGAGAGGTTATACATGGATTATATTCATATAATAGGTTTCTCATATCATATATACTTCTTTTATGTGAATATAATGAAAAATTAGGACTCATTTACTTTATTTCAATAACTTATATAGTGTTCTAACATATGATTTCTTGGTGAAATTATATTATGTTCAACCATTATGCATGTCTACATCGGATAATAGGTCATGTGAGACTATGAAGTGGTGAAATTAGAAAAATATGGATATAAGAATGTATCCCATCTTTTCATGTGACACCTCTATATTTTAATAAATGTTTCTCTTTAAAAAAATTAATTCTTCAATAGCTTGTGTTGTATGCAACTGTGTGCTTAAACAAACCATGAGAAACTATATTTATAAAATCAAAATTATAACCTATCCATTAAATTGGGAGGAATAAATATAAATAAACAATTTAATAAATGAAAAGAGAGTCCCAATCTAGTATGAATGTACTTCTAAGTTCATAGAAAATAATCGCAAAATTTTTAGTAAAATAAATTTATTCTTAAAAAATACGTTTTCTTTAAAAATGTGTTCATTTTATTTTTTTAAGTGAATATTATTTTTTAGATGTTTTATAAAAAAAATTAAAAAATTAATTTCACCATGTAAAAATTATAATAAAATTATCATTTTTTACATTTATTTTTAAGGAGTAGTGAACATATTGATTTTTATTGAAAAAAAAGTATGTTATCATAATGTATTAATAATGTGTATTTATTTTGATTAGTTTTAAATTTTTATTATACAATTTCAATTTAAAATAAATCAATTTTGTAATTTTAAAAGTATTTTATAACTGAAATTGTTATAAATACATTTTTTTTAAATGTCATTTTTCCATAAAACTGTTTTTTATTGAATTTTACCAATTTTATTTTAAACTGAATTCTAAAGAATCAAGGTTTTTAATTTTTAGAAAATAGATACAAAATTTATATTCATAAGGTCCAAATTTTGGGAATAGTTCCCTTTATTTTTTCTCTTATATGAATAGTGACCTTGGTAAATTTTGTTACCATGGTAAAAGGAAACATGGGTGTATTTTATGATAAAAAATAAAATGATAGATATTATAAAATAACTCTAACACTTGAAAAAAAAAATATTGTATGAATTTAATCTACCCTCAATAGAAAATTATCTAAGTTAGGTTGTTTAATTGATAATTTTCTATGAAAACGACTAATATAATATTTAAATTAAAGAAAGATAGGAAATTTTGCGTTCTATGTTTTAAACATCCCTTATGTGTCAACATGGGGAAAGAGGTATGTTATGAAAAAAATATAAATGTACATTTTATACTTGATAAAAATATTTTCATTATATAAATTTTTTTTTAATTTTTGGACCACCTAGATGAGATTATGATATTTATAATATTTTATTTAATAAAAATTTAATGATGGCACAATCATGTTTTTAATACAATATAATTTTTAATATATGGTTACACAAAATATATATTATATTATAAATATTATTATAAAATAAGAATATTTATCATTATCATGGTATTTTATTTTTAATTTTTAGTGAACAAATAAGTATATTAAATATTTACACAATCATGATGTTGGAATTATTTTTTTAAGGGAATATCAAATAATTTTTATTAAAATATTAATATAAATATAATTTGAGATTATTAATGTGATAACATAATTTTATATATTATGTTGACCTCTTAATGATATAATAAAAAAATATTTTTAAGTTAACTTGTCATAACAATATTTTTAAAAGTTTAAGTAATGAATTTTGTCAAAATCGACACAAATGATATTTTATCAAAATAATATTTTATTGTATTATTTAAAAATAATAAAACATATTTAAAAATATAAAATAGTTATAATGTGGTATATATTTTTTTTATGGTCCCATTGAAATTACATAAGTAAAAATTACAACATTTTAATATTGAAAATTTTGTTACCTTATTTAAAATTAAAATAAGTTAACTCAAGATTAATCAAAATGATAAGGTCTAAAATAATACCAAAACATATCTAAAATACTTTACATATAATATTATAACCATAAATAATTTATATTATAATCCATTTCCTTTTGTAGGTATTTTCATTAATATTGAATTTATTATAAATTAATATTTTTGAAATTCAAAAAGTGTCTCTCGCCTCAATTATAAAAGGGAACCTCCTCTCTCACTTCTCCACATCGCATTAAGCCATAAATATCAATCATCCTACACCAATTTATCTTCTAACATTACCTAAACATATTCTTGAGTTTTTTTATTCTAAAAATATCAAATCTATTGTTCCTAAGATGATATCTAAATGAAATTCACCAAGAAATAGGTAATTGTCTTTACCGACACTTTCATGATTATTTATTCTTATAATTAATCTTTATGTGTTGTTTACATTATAAAGAAATTATTCCAGTATAAAATATATTCTTAGATGTTATTTTGATTATGTTATATCCATATTCTACCTTTTATCCATCATATGGAAAACGAAATCACCACATGTGCGTACGTACGACCTACCATCTCCATGTTGTGGTGTAATTTGTTTTTTATCACCACATTATGTGGATGGATATAATAATGGAAATAATATATATATAATAATTAAAACATGATATTTATTATTTAAAAATATATACATCATCCAATTCCTTACCCTTTTACCATTAAAGTACTGATACCATCGCTCGTGCGTGCATACGACCTACGGTCTCCACGGCGTGATGTGGTTCATGTTCCATGTTCACCATTCAAGAATGATTATACAAATGTCTATAATGAATAAATATTACATTTATTAATTTAAAATAATTGTGGATATAACTTTAATATATCTAATTCAAAATAACTAGGAATTATATGACAAAACAAGAATAGGAAAATGAAGCAACAAACACCCAAAATAAAGGTAATGATGAAATAAAATTAACAAACATATGATAAGATGATAAAAGAGGATAATATATGATATAATAAATATTAATATGGTTTTATAACAAATTTATAACATTATTTAAACCATTATATATGATTTCAATATACTTACAGAGGAAGTTAGGCTAATGGTACGGTTTATTTTCACAATCCCATTATTATTTGGGATTTTTTATACATCAGTATCTCTTGGATAAGTTTTATCTTCAATATACATGTTTCTTAAAAATAATTTACAAAAATATATTTAATATTATTCTAAAAAAAATTAATTTTATGTTTACACATGATTTATTTTTTTCTAAATGTTTTGAATGGAGTATTTTTTATCATTTTCCAAAGGACATACTTTGTGAATTTTAGAGAAAAAATAAGAAAGAAATTTTTTTTCAACATCTATGGAATGAATATATTTTTCCACATCCACGATACCTTATTGACATGAATATTTCAATAAAATAATACAAGTTTATCTTCAAAAAAAATATTGTAATATCATGCTACATTTTAAGAAACCAAAACCTTTTCAAAGAATAAAGGATGTTTTACTCAGGAATTATTTTCAAGTGATCTCTCAAAATTATTTTTCATATACGATAAGATTATTTAATGTTATATTTTATTTAATGGGAATATTTTTCAAGAATATATCCCTTATTATTTAAATAGTTGTTTTGTTTTTATGATGGAATTATATTTATGAAACCAATTTTTCTTGGGTTGTTTTATGATGGAATTATGTTTACAAAATCCATTTATTTTTGTGGGTTTTGATATTATAAAAGAATTATGTTCTTATGGAACATGTATATATATATACATATGGTTTTAATTATTTCCTAGATAGGAACTATATCTCCTTCCAATTAAATGGGTAAATATTTATATCTCATGAGATATACAGGACAAGAATATGGAGTGAACTCGATTTAGTAATACAGGGATAGAATAAGGAGTGAACCCGGTTTAGTAAAGGAATTCGTCCACTATGGTGGTCTTGGAAATGAGACTTGAATAATATGGAAATAATTTTATATTATAATGTGTATTCCATAATTCCATATCTTATTTTATTCTCTCATGGAATATGTTCTTGGATTATTTGTGAAATTCAATGATAAATTCCATGATAAGTTATCAGGATCATTAATATGCAAGAAATAATTCTGAAAATGTTATTTTCATGTTATTGTACAATTATACTTATGTTATCTCCCTAGATTACCATTATTGAGAATCTAGGATCACCCCTTTCTAATGTTTATTTTTCTTAGTATATGAATAAATATATTAAGAAATATTTTTCAAAGAAGCTTCTAGTTATGAAGGAATAAGAAAACGATGAAATAGATGTTTTATGAATCTGTTGTTTTTGTTTTAATGTTTCAAAATATGCTAAACCTATATGGTTATGGCATGGTGTTTCTTTTTATTTTATTAAATTACTATATTTTATATTTAATATCTATTTATGAAGTGTTTGGTCTGTTATAGTTTGTATCCGAGTAAGGTTTAGTTAACATTTGGAAACAAGGATTGGGAAACCTTAGTAAGTACTCTAAATATCTGTATAAGTATAGGATACAATACTATAGTGTTGGGTAATGATAATAAATAACATATGATAGATCCTAAAGTGTCCTTAATTGAAATTTTATATGTTATTTCCCTTTATTATGTTGTTTCCCACTATGATTAGTGTTACTCACACTATACTTTTCTTCTTTAGTCAATGCATGAAACAAAAAAAGGAACCACATTAATTCTGAATGTTAAGAGTAATGAAATTATGTTACTCATGAGAAAATGAATGTTATGGTATCTGGAATAAAAAATCATGTTCATATACTCACAAAAATTTCTCTAGATATAAATCATTCATAACTTATAAATGAGCAATAGAGGGAACAACATTATAATAAGTCCTTCATGAGGCATCATCCACCTTATTTAAGTGTGTCTTATGATCCACTAGTGGATGACTGATGGATAAATACCACTAGAAACTTATTTTTGGTTTCCCATTGTTCATAACATGAGAAATTAATTTTTAGAGTCTATCATTTGGAAGGTGAATAAAATCAATGGTGGAACCACATCATAAATACTAGGTAATTAGATGATATTGATTCTATGGAATAGGATGAGTTCAAGAAATTATTTTTCCATAAGTAATATCCTTTTATTCTTCATATGAATATGCATAAGGAGTTCCTTGATCATAAGAAAAGGATGATGAATCCATTGGTACCTATATGGGAATTTTTAAACAACTTTCAAGGTATGCTACTAGAGTTATCATCCAAATTGAAATTAAATTCAATAAATTCTTCAATGTATTAATTACAAGTCTCCAAAAGGAATTATCCATGAGGGAATTCAGTTTTTATGAGGAAATAGTTCGATGTGGTCTCAAGGTTGAGATGTATATTGGAGTCACCCATCAATATTATGAGTTAGATAAGAAGAGAAAAATGGAATTCAGGGAAAAATATAAAAACCATGGTTGGGAGAAGATGAGGATTAAATTATGATCAAAGTGTGGAAATAAACATATAAAAATAATCCTAAGGGGACTTATAAATTTTTTAAATGTAGTAAAGAATTTTATCAGTAAACTAACATCCATTTTGATGGGAAAATGATATCTAATGATGATAATAGAGAAAAAGCTGCATAGAATGCACCTCCCACACTTCAGTGCTTCAAGTGAAAGAAAAATTGGCATTACATTAACCAATTCCCAAATTTAAGGGTTATCTATGATCATCGAAATCTATAACCTCTTAAGGAAAAAGACAATGGAAAATCACATGTGATCACTAATAATGATGTGGATTATGACAATAAAGTGGTGAAAGGTACACTTACCATCCATTTAAAAGTATATAGTGTTTTATGTGATTTTAGATCCACCCACTCATTTATTTTTAAATAATTTTCTAAGGATATCTCTATATTAACTCAAGAATTAGATGATGATTTATTGATGAAAACTCGTAATGGCACAATGGTCACATCACAAGTATAAAAGTCTTCCCCAGTTGATTTTTGTGGGATATTTCTTCCTTCAAATATAGTGATCCTTCCTTTAGATAAATTTTATGTGATTATTGGTATATTTTTTCCTTCTCTATATGGATATCATATCAATTTTCGAGGAAAAGAAGTCACATTTCATATTAAAAATGAATCTATGTACATCTATCAATGAAAGGATGAATATAAACTTCTAGTGGAAATTACTTCTATATTGTGTGTCTTAATTCATATAATTGAAGTTTATTTATCTAAAATTACTGGGGAGAAACTCACCATTAATGATATACCTATTTTTCTTTAGTTTTTTTTATTTATTTAGAGAATAATTTTTAGGTCTTTCTATAAATCACAAATTTTAGTTTTCAATAAAACTCATACCTGGTGATATTCCTATTCCAAATAATCCTTATACAATGGCCCCAATTGAGTTGTAGTAATTGAATAAGAAACACCAAGAGAATATTGATAAGGGATTCATATTCCCCTGTGTGTCACTATGGGGTGAACCATTTGTGCATGTTAAGAATAAATAATGATTAATGAGACTCTTAATTGGTTATCAAGAACATAAAAAGATCACAATCAAGAAAAAATATCATCTCCAATGTGTTGATAATTTATTTGACCAACAATATAGAGATCAATACTTATCAAAGGTTGATCTTCATTATATATGTCATCAATTAAGGTTCAATAAAGATTATATACCCAAGATGGTATTCCATATAATATTTGGACACTACGAATTTATAGTGATGATTTTGTTCTTATAAATTCCCTTACTATATTCATGGATTTAATGAATAGAGTCTTTAGAGACTATCTTGATCAGTTTATGATAGTATTTAAATATGATATTATTTAATATTAAAATATCATGTAATAGTAGGTATATTACTTCTGTATTTTACTATAGACCCTGAGAAATGAGAAGCTTTATGAAAAATTTTCCAAGTATGGATTTTGGATTCAAAAAGTTTCATTTTTAGGTCACATAATCTCAAGAGAGGGGATATCTAGGTATCCAGTAAAGATTGAAGTTATTGAAGGTTGGAATAAATCTAAAACCATAAATGAGATCTATATTTTTCTTGGTTTTTTTGGATATTATTAATGCTCTGTGAAATTTTTATCACAATTATACAATCCACTCACCATATTTACATGGAATGAAGTTATGTTCATATAGACAGAGTAATGTGAATTGAATTTCAAGGAGTTGAAAAGATGATTATTTAGTGCACATGTTCTCACAATACCCTGTAGTGGAGAAAGGTTTATGATCTATAGTGTTGCATCCAAGAAGACACTGAGATGTGTTATCATGAAAAATAATATGTTCATAACTTATTCCTCATGAAAATTAAACACCATGATCAAAATTACCCCACTCATCATTTGGAGTTAGCTAATATAATTTTTTTGTTAAATATATGGAGGTATTATCTTTATATAGAAAGAAGTGATATATATACTAAACATAATATTTTAATGTATATTTTCACACAAAAAGTATCTAAATATGAAATAAAGGATATGGTTGGAGTTGATTAAACATTATGACTGCTCAATATATTACCACCATGGGAAAGCGAACACGGTGTAATATGGTTTGTGTAAAAAGGTCCATGATATCCTATCTATGATAAGGATAAAAAATGTCCAAAATTTAGGGATTTTCAATGGATTGATATGAAAATAATAAAGGGGAGAAATTTTATCATTCAATAATAAATTTTCCACCACTTATGCAAGTGAAGGTTAAAGAGGTGTGGAAGGAAGAAATAAAGCTAAAAAAGAATGTGAGAGATTTTATTGAGTTCAACTTTGGTTTTGATGGAATAATAAAGTTCAAGAACTATGTTTTTGTCCCTCACATACTATATTTCAATAAGGATCTATTGGATGAGGGTCATAGTTCATCATTCTTTATCTATCCTAGAATCAAGAAGATGTATAGATACCTAAAAGAGTATTTTTGGGGGATGGAATTAAGAGAGATATTGCAGACTATGTTTCTTGACGGTTGGTTTATCAGTAAGTTAAGTCTAAGAGACATAAGTCTAAGGGTATTTTTTAACCATTACCCATACCAGAATGGAAATGTGAAAACATCCCCATGTCTTTTTCTATTATAATTCTCAAAACATCTTAAAACCATAAATTTATATTGGTTATAGTTTCTCTCCATAAATATTTGGAACACATCATTATTATTATAGAATATTTCTTTCTTGATCGATATTCCAAAATATATATTAACTAATTTGTTAGATTTCATGGATTACAACTTTCCATTATATCTGATTGGGATTCAAGGCTTACCTAGAAGTTCTAAAAAATTATTTGAAAGGCTTTTGATATATAGTTATGTTTTAGAAATGATTGTCATCCTTATAAAAATGTTTAGTCTTAGAGAAAAATTATTACTCTATAAGACATGTTGTGAGATTTACCTATGGATTTTAATGGTGGTTGGGATCAAAACATAATGTTTTTATAATATTCTTATAACAATACATTTCCCTCAAGTATTCAGATGGATCCTTATAAATTCATCAGTGGAAATAATTACAGAACTCCAACTTGTAGGAATGTAGTTGGGGAAAGAAATATATTAATACCAGATCTAGTTGAGTAAATGGTACAAAATGATAGAGCTATTCAGTATCACACAAGATAATCCCATAGTCGACAAAAAATACTTGATTCAAATAAAAAAAGACCTAGAGTTTTAAGTAGGTGATAAGGTATTTCTAAAAAACTGCCTAGAAGAGAGTGAAGAGATTTGGAAAGAAGGGAAATATAATCCCAAGGTATAATAGTATTTTTTAAATTCTTGATTTTTTTGGAAACGTATCATATATATTGGAGCTTCCACCAAATATATATCAAGTCCATGATGTGTTCCATGTATCTCTCCTAAGAAATTATATACCTTATCCTTCACATATACTAAACTCAAAATATATACCACTGGATGAAGATATTCCTTATGAAGAAAACCCAATAGATATTCTCTATTATAGATAAAAAATTCAATGAAATAAGACTGCTTTCCTCATTAGTGTTTTATGAAGGAACCACCAAATTGAGGAAGTTATTTGGGAACCTCAAGATGTGATGAGGCATATATATTATCATCTTTTTGTATCCAAGTGATAAATTTTGGTGGAGAAATTAATTTTAATGGTGTTATAATGTAACATTGATATTTTAACATTTTTTGAAGTGAAATAACATACAATTTTAAATAGATTTTATTGCACACAACCGCGAGTTTAAACGAATCATGAGATACAATTAATATAAAATTATAATTATAACATAGTGATTATATTTGAGGGAATAAATATTAATAACTAATTAATGAAATAAAAATAATGTTACAATTCTATATAAATATATTGGTAAGTACTTCGATAATAATCACCCAACTTTTAGTAAAATCACTCTATTCTTTAAAAATATGTTTTCTACATAAATAATATTTTTTTATTTTTCTAAGTGAATATTAATTGTTTTTTGTTTTTGAAAATGGATTTCAAAAAATAAATTGTATCCTGTTAAAATTATATTAAAATCATTTTTTCTAAAAAGATTGATTTTTATGGAATAGTGGAAATACTGATTTTCTTGAAAACATTATTTTAATTCAAAGTATTAAAAGGGTGAAATTATGTTTTGGATTAGTTTTAAATTATAATTAGTTATTTTTAATTTAAAATAAAACTATTATGGGTTTTGAAATTTATTTTATCAATGAATGTATTATAAAATCATTTTATGTCTTAAAAGGGACATTTTTCAAAATCCATTTTTTCATTGAATTTTACGGGTTTTTTTAATTAAATTATAAAATATATGTTTCTTAATTTTTAAAATATATACAGAAAAATTATTCATAAGGCCAAAATTTATTTAATAGTTCCCCCTTATTTTTCACCAATATAAATATTTACCTTGGTAAATTTTATTACCACAGTAAAAGGGTGAATTCGGTAATTTAGGTTAAAAAGAAAAAGAAAAAACTATAAAATAACTATATCACATTAGTAAATTTTATTTTATGAATATAATTCTTCCATTAACATATACGGATCTAAATTAATTTTTTTAATGGTCATATTTCCATAAAAAAGGCATATATAATATTTAAATCAAATAAATTCCCAAAGTGTCACTTTATTTGTATTAAATATCCATTGTGTGTCAACATGGAGTGAAAGGAATGTTATGAATGAATATAAACTAAAATTTTAACATAATAAAAAAATCATGATATAAATTTATATTTTACTTTTTTAACCCCTTATATGATATTATGATATTTATAATATTTTTTTAAGACAAATTTAAAAATATATCATTCATGTTTTAAATAATATATCATTTTTAATATAGGGTTATCAAAAAATAAATATTTCACGATAAATATTATTCTAAAAAATTGAAGATTTATATTTATCATGGTATATTATTTTTAATTTTTAGTGAAAAAAAATGTATATTAAGTAATTACGCAATGCTGGTGTAGTAATTATCTTATTAAGGGAAATATCAAATAAATATTAATAAAAATATTAAAAATATATATAATGTAATATAATTAATGTGATCAACAAATTTTTTATATGAAATTGAATAATTAAAGATATAATAATTTTTTTAAGTTAATTTTTCATCTTGATATTTTTAAAAGTCTAATTAATGTATACTGTCAAAATTGACACTAATGGTACTTTATCTAAGTAATAATTTATTAAATTACATGAAAATAATAAAACATATTGAAAAATAAAAATAATTATAATATGGTATAAAATGTTATAAATTTTTCATTTATTATCTAATTTACATCATATAAGTGAAAAATCACAACTGTTTAATATTGTAATGGTTTTTACCTTAGTTAACATTAAAATAGGGTACCTAAGGGTTAAGAAGAACGATAAGGTTTAAAATATTACCAAAATAGGACTAAAATATATTTGTTGATGAGATTAAAACCTTATATATTATTATTTTCAAATACATTTCCTTTTGGATGTGTTTTTATTGATATTGAATTTATTATAAATTAATATTTTTTGAAATTCCAAAAGTTCCCCTCACCTCAATTATGAAAAAAAACCTCACATCTCACTTATTCAAATAAAATTGAGCATTTAAGATCAACCATACAAAGAAAATACCACTTCTAAAATCCCATGTATAGTTTATAAAGGATATGGTCTTCTCTAAATACCAACCCTAGTGTCCCTAAGAGGATATCTAAAGAATATTCTATAAGGAAGTGGTAATCATCTTTATCGACTCTTCCAAGATTATTTCTCGTTCTAATTATTATTAATTTTTTGTTTCAATTATAATGTAATAACTATAGTATCACCTTTATTCTATGATGTTATTATTATTATGTAGCAACCATATTCTGCCTTTAATTCATATTATAAAAATGAATGGATTGTGCGTTCGTACTTATGGCTTACCGTCTCCACGTCGTGCTGTAATCTGTTTTTCATCACCACTTTACATTGATTGGTATAACGATAGAAATAAAATATATATATATTTATATAAATTATAACATGAATATGGTTCTGTAAAAAATATACACCATTCACATCCTTACCCTTTTACCATTAGGGGAATGATACCATCACTCATGTGTACGTACGGCCTATCGTCTCCACGATGATATGTGATTCATTTTACATGGTTAAAATTAATTCATGAATATTTATAAATACATATAATTAATAAATACGATATATGTTACATAAATATAATTCTGGGGATGACAGAATAATATCAGGTTCATCAGAATTAGGACTTATACAACAAAACATGCATAAGAATATGGAGCATTTGACACCCAAAAACATGGTGATAATGATATGTTATTAAAAACTAGTTATAAGATTATATAAGAGACTAATATATTATATAATAAATAGAAATGAGATTCTGGTATAAATTAATAACATTATTTAAACCATTATTCGGGATTTTCCAATATGTACGAAGGAAATCGGACCTAAGGTAAGTGTTAATTCCACAATCACATTATTATTCGAGATTTTTTATAATTAAGTATCTACTGGGGAATTTTTATATTCCGTCTCTATGATTCTTTAAAATGATTTAAAAAATATTTTTACTATTACTCTAATATTATTTAAATTTATTTTTACTCATGTGTGTTTTTTACTAAACTATTTAAAGGGGATCTTTTTTGTCATTTTGAAAATGAGGGGCTTTGTGACTTCTCCAGAAAAAGTAAAAAAAAGGAATGTTTTTTTAATATATACATCATTGATGTATTTTTCCCCATTCATGATTACTTAATTACTTGAAACTTACCTTATAGTCTTATAATGTTATTTTCTTATGAAATTGTTTATTTTAAAAAAAAATTATATTTTGTGAAAAGAACTGTTTTTCAATAAAGAAAAGATATTTTCCTCACAAATTATTATCGAGTGATCTATCAAAATTATTTTCCATATATGATAATATTAATTTATGTTATTTATGATATAATGGTGAAATTTTTCAAGTATATTATCCCTCTTCTTTCTATGGTTGATTTATGTTTATAATGAAATGATACTTATGTAACCCATTTCTTTTCCATGGGTTATGTTATTATGGGATGTTGTTTTTGAAACCCATTTTTTATGGGTTATGATATGATGAATGAATTAGGTTCTTATGGAACATATATATATTTTATTCATTATGTGATGGGTGGAAACTAAATCTCCCTCCAATGCATTAGGTAAATATTTATTTCTCATGAGATGTATAGGATTAGAATGAGGAGTGATCTTAGTTAAGTAATATTGGGATGGAACAGAGAGTGAACCTAGTTCAGTAAAGGAATTTATCAACTATGATGGTCATGGAAATGAGTGATTCCTAATATGGAAATTATTTTTTATAATTATGTGTATTCTACAATTAAAATTCTTTTTTCATTATCACATGGAATGTTTTTTTATTATTTATTAACTTATATAATATATCCTGTGACATGATATCATGATCTTTGATATACAGGATATAATTTTCAAAAGTTATTTTCATGTTGTTATGAAATTATTCTTATGATATATCCCTTTATTACACTTACTGGTCATCTAATATCATTCATTTATTATGTTTCTTTTCCTCAGGATATGAAGAATGATTTTAAGTAAGATGTTTCAAAAATTATTCAAGTTATAAAGGAATAAGGGAGAGACGATGTATATGTTTTTTGAATCAGTTGTTTATGTTTCCAAGCTTCCAATGACACTAAACCTATATGTTTATATCTTGGTTTTATTAGGTTATGTAATTAATATTTTTCTATTATATATTTAATACCTATGTATGTATATTTTGGGTTGTTATAATGCATACACGGTACATTGTCCCTTGATAGGTCATTTTCAAGCATTAATGTACTTGGTAAATAACCATGTGGGAGTATACCTTAGATAGGTTTGGTTAATTATGGTTCCAATTATATCCTTTTTGGAGTGATTCACATATCATTGTATGTATCAACCCAAGTTATTAATATACAGATATAACATCTTAATAGATGAATATTCATTTCATTTTACAAAAAACTGACATGAGGCTAGTAAAGGATTAGTTTCCTCAGAAACATGGATATATAAAAAACTGGTTCATAATTGGACAACATCATCTCCCACTAATTTCTTCATAACTATCACCCTTCTTAGACATATCATACATAATACCTTTCTTTATAACCTAAGGAAAAGAAACATAATAATGGGTGATATTAGATTCTATAGTAATGGTAAAAAGGGATATATCAATGGTTATATAAGTATAACATGGGTATAAGGTAATTATAACAAGGGATTAATATTTAAAATCCATAACCTGCATTTAAAATTTCATAATCATGAGACATGGCATAAATCTTTGAATTTCAGAAGACATGAATCATAATGTAATTAAAGAATATGGTTCATGATGACATAACATTGGCATAGGATATTTTTTTCTGGCATACAAACATTAGTATATAAATCTTATGTCATGTCTATACAACAATACATTTATAACATGTTAGGTTATAGATAACCACATGTGTACTTGTCTCAAGCTTTGGATAACCACAAGTGTACCCACTTTTGGGCTCCATATAACCTCTAATGTACCCTATAATTTAGGAATAGGATAACCTTTTATATTCACCCTCATTGTTTCAGCTTGGGATAACCTGTTGCGTACCCCATATTACCAAATTGGGATAACCTCTCACGTACCCTCTTTCTCAAGATTGGGATAACCATTGATGTACCCTTTTAGATCATAACATTAATACATACCCAATTAATTAGATGGAGATATATGACCCACCAATCACATAATCTATACATTTGTTTTCTACAAGATCCTAAAACATTCATCATATCATAATCCATGAAAAGGAAAGGAGCTTCATAAACATTTCATCATATAATAACCCATATGAAAGAAATGGGTTTCAAAAACATCTTGTAAACATAATCATAAACCATATAGATAAATAATAGTTATTTAACAATTGGATCATAACCCCAGTAAAACTTAATAAACACTAATGGGTTTTTTATTAATTAATATAAATTCTTTAAAAATATCACTACAACATTCTTGAGGAAGATTTCATTTTCATTTCGAAATCATTTATTTAAAATTTAAAAATTTACCAAAAATTAAGGAAAATAGTTATTTGAAAATAAACTTGAAATGTTATAAATTAAGATTCAAATAATTTATTGGTCATGATGGTGGGAAATTCTATTCATTCCATAAACATTAAAATAATGATTAATTTTACGTTTTTGGTAAAAAGTCAAAACTACCTCATTTGAAAAATGATATAAAGATTCAATTTAAAATATTTTGTAAAAATTAAAATATTTTTAAAATTTTCTTTAAAAATAATTGTATGATAGTAAAATATTATTTAAAAAAATTAAAAGTCATGGACAGGGAAAAAATGATTTTAAAGGGAAGAGATAAATAAAGTCTTCTCTTCTTCAAAATATTATTTTCATCTTCTTATTTCATAAATAAGAGAAAATTAATGGAAAAAATGTATTATATATAAATAGGAAAATAAAAATAAAATAAATGAGTTTTATTAGAGTTATATTATTATATTTATTCATAATAAACTCAATCATAAAAAATCCTAATAAAAATGTGATTGTACCATAAAACATTTACTTCCCTAGTAAATTTTGAATCATAATCCCCATGAAAGAAAGAAACATAGATGGTTATTCATATATTATAATTTTTAAGAGAATGACCATAAAATACATTCATTTTACATCTATTAATCACATAAAGTGGAAGGATAATGTAATATCCAATACTTACACTTGTCAAAAACCTATTGGATGAGTATATTTTGAACCCTTATCACCTTATCCTAGAAATATATCATTGTGTGACCTTTAAAATCCTAAAATCATTTCATAATAATGTAACATTTCATGAGTTTCCAAGAGTGCCCCTCCTCTCCTATTATAAAAGTCCCCCACCTCTACCACCTTATTCACACCTTCAATGCCTTTTGACTCAGCCAACCTCTGCCAAAATACTCTCTCAAAATTCCTCCCTTAATCCTAGAATCCTTACCTTAGGTAGAGAGCTCTTCAAGAATCCATTTTGGTTCAAACCGAGGGGAGTTACCCAATTTAATGGTAATGTCTTCTCTAATGTTGTTTTGTTTTATTTTTCTTCTCCAACCCCCTAAACTCTTTTTATTCTATTCTTTTGTAACAAAAACAGTATATTCAATATACTAGGATGTTGTTATGAGAAGTATTTTATTTAAACTTACACACACCTTCGTCTAATGGTTAAAGAACATACTGTTTCTGTGGGTGGTGAATTACTGCCTCACGAAATGATGATTGTTCTATAATCTCCTAACACCTCTCATTGTGGCCATTATGATGGAACTATATTTATTTATGATATATATTATATTTATTTCCTCTCTATGATTCTATATTTTACATTTAAAACATATCTTTTTTCTTTTCATGTTGTGCAAATGTGATAATTTCATTT
Source organism: Viscum album (assembly GCA_963277665.1). NCBI lineage: Eukaryota > Viridiplantae > Streptophyta > Magnoliopsida > Santalales > Viscaceae > Viscum > Viscum album. The sequence continues at coordinate 580,652,279 of OY728158.1, forward strand.
GAGGAAGTGTGGACTACTGTCCCCTCAAAGTGATTTGAATAGTTAATGCCATATGTGGGATGTATAAAGGATGGAGTAACTGATAATATATATTATATTATACTGGAAATATAATATAACATTATATCATTATGATTTCATTCCATTAAATATGAAATAGAAATGAATGTAGCGTTCATGCGTACGTACGGCTTACCGTCTCTATGAATGGTACATTTCATTTATTACCTATAAATGTTATGTAATATTAAAAAGAAATATATATACTGGATATATATGATATATATGATATCTAAATCATTAATATAATTATGAATGTAATGGATATTTTACCTCATGAACAACTTGTAATTATAAGAAGTTTATTTTCGACTCATGTACCAAAGATCAAAAAAATGACCGTTATTAACTTAAATAACTAAATAATTTTCATAAGATAGTAATAAGTGATATGAAAGGAATAATAAACCTGAAAAAGGTTCTTAATCAAGTATAAATTAACTCTAGTTTATTATTCAGGAGGTTAGAGAACGATCGAGTCAAGTCGGACATGAGGTAAGGGAACTTCTTAACCCAATTTCCGTTGTATGGGTTAATATCCTACTTTCAAATTATGTCATGATATTATTATGTCCTTTCTTGTATTTATAATTTATTTATCTGTACTTATAGTGAATACACATAATAGATCTATTTTATTTAAAAAATGAGCTTTGTAAGGGCTTCGTCTCAATCTTCTTTCATTGAGGAATATTCTGTTTTAATACAAGACTTTCTTTTATACGGTGTACAAACCCCTTTGACTTTTACATTTATTCAAAATGAATCATTTTATATGAATATTTTTACTAAACAACAAAAAGGAATTTGTTTTTCGTACGTATGCGGCGACAACAACTTCTCTACCACCATGACCATTATTTGAGTTTCGACTTCCTCTACAAGCCATAACATTTTTTAAATAAAAAATAAATACAATGTTTTAATTTTCATTTGTTTTGGTATTGAAAATGGTTTTGAAAGTGTTTTTTATTATATAAATGTGTTGTATTGATATCTTGTGATTGAAATGTGGAAATGTTATGTTTCCTTTATTCATGTTTTATGTGATATGATTATGTTATGGTTTATGATATGTTTAAACATGTTCATATGAGTAATGCATTGGACTTAATAAGTGATGGGTGGAGCCCGCTATAGATCCTTGATGCATCTGTAGGTCTCATGAGACAAACTAATGTCTTGGCACGAGGCCTTGACCGAATCTTATTTGTAGTCTTTGCACGAGGCCTTGGCTACGTGGTTATGATAGTCTGTCATTATGAATTCCATCATTATGAAAGTGGTTATTGAGATTGTATGTGATTATTCAACTAGTAGAATATCAATGTGAATAAGTAAATGGCATTATTTCATTCTATTTTTCCATATGATGCTGAATTTCATGTTTAAAAGGCTTTTGTTTTAGTTATACATTGCCTTAAATGTTAATGTTTATTTATGAATGATTCCACTATATTGTTATCCTTACTGAGCATCTGAGCTCACCCCTTCTAATGTTTTAATTTTTCTAGGATGTGAAGAAGTATATTATGAATGACCTGCAGGGATAGTATGAGGGGATATGAAGACAAGATGTTGTTGTAGTTTTTTTACTTTATGATGTAATGTAAGACTTATGAATGTATCTAGTGTTTGCAAGGCTACTAAACTAATTGGTCTTTCAAGACATGATCTTTTGTGATCATGCCAATGTTACGCAATAATGCACCGACTCTGGGTAACTGGGTTTGGGGCATTACAGTTGGTATCAGAGGCAATTTAGTACTAACCTTGGAATCTAGATTTAGATAAACTCTGGTTAGATCACATAGCCCAAAGATAGACATTGAGGATTTGTATAGAAGAACTTATTAGAATTTTGGTATTATAGAGATTTTATGTGTTTTCTGAGCAATAAATCCATGTCTGGATACGAGCAGGTAGAGGCGGCTCTGGCACAGATGTACCTAGGGGTAAAACCTGAAAATAGTGCTTTGAGCTAGACTCGAACAGGAACTGGTACACGACAACGGGCCTTGCTGCACTCTTGGTTACGACACTCCCGGGGAATATGCTTAGGATAATTCTCATTTTCTTTACAAACCATTATTAAGGGTTTATGAGTATATAATTCCTCAAAGAAAACATTTTTATGATTATAGTTCAATTTATGTTAAATGTTTTACATGTATGGAATTATGTATTTTGATTCATAAACTAATCTAGTTTGTGTCATTGTTTAGAAATGGCTCATAGTGGTAGGAATGGAAGCCGTATAAATGCGTTCACTCCATGTAGGGATTTCCCTCCTGCTCAAGATAATTATTGTGGAGCTGGAGATACAACTGGTGTTGATCAACTTATCACCATACTGGGACAACTCACTCAGGTTATGAATAATAACCTTACTCGTATGGAGCACCCTGATCCGCAACGTGGAGGATCAATGTTAGACCACTTCATGAGGTAACAACCACAAACATTTAATCGGGGTAAAAATCCATTAGTAGCTGAGCAATGGATAAACTCTTTAGAGAAAATATTCCATGCCTTGGTGAGTAGCGAAAGGGAGAAGGTTGTCCTGGCAGTTTACCGCCTCACTGGAGATGTTGATCAATGGTGGTCATTGATTCAAAACACAAAGGAAGATGATGAAGTATCAAATATGGAATGGAGGGAGTTCAAAGAGTTTTTACTAGAAAAATACTATCCTCATCACCATTGAGCAGATATGGAAAGACAATTTCTGAGTCTGAGTCAAAAGGAGGATCTGAATGCCGCAAAGTATGAGGCTAACTTTACAAGGTTAGCGAGGCATGCTGCAGATTATATACGTAACCCAAGAAGTAAGATTGGTCGTTTATTTGATGGGTTAAAACCATTTCTCCATCGAGCTTTAGTATCACAATCTTTCTCAACATATGAAGATATAGTCTCGTGTTCTATCAAGAAAGAAAAGGAATTCTCTAAATCTTATGACAATAATGTAAAGCAAGAGAAGAAGAGAACGGTTGAACAAGAGATAGATAAAGGGAAAAAGGGAAAGATGGATTTTCCATTATTCAATAAATGTGGGAAGAATCGCCCTGATACTTGCCTAAAAGAAATGGGAGTTTGTTATAAATGTGGAGAAAAAGGTCACCAGGATCATGATTGCAAGGGAAAGAAAGAGGATATCAATGTTGAATGCTACAATTGTAGAGAAATGGGGCATTATGAAAATGAATTTCCTAAGAACCAGGGAAACTTACCTTAGAAAAGTCCAATGGATCAAGGCCAAGCTTATGTTGTTGCTACATATGAAGTTGAATAATTGATATATTTGTGTTTTTGGAATCAAGGATTATATTCTGATTATAAGAATAATGTGATATCTAAGGATTATACTGTAGCACTTGTTGTTTTCATTAAGGTTTTGATATGTTTAAGGTAATCATATTTTTAGTATGTGACAATAAGAATCATTACTTTGTTTGGGAAATCTGATGAATTGATTTTGGAATTTAGATACCTTTTAGAGAAAGTCTGGACAAAGGTAATTTGGATAACTATAAATGTTGGAATGGATTGTATTTTAAATTGGATACTATTGTTAATATTATTTTTGGATATTTATAAAAAGGACAACATGCAGATTGAGTGACAACCCATCGCATCGGACAAAGCTGTGGGAATCAAACCCATAACCATAGTGCGATTGGGATTTATCACCTACCACTGGACTACGTGAAGTCCCTGGAGTGTATAATGTAGTTTTTTTAGTTATGATACATGATTTATAAATTTATTTTTGGAACCCTATACAGTTAGGATAAATAGAATATTTTTGAGTTCTATTACCTTTTGGAGTGAAAGATGGGTATGTGGTAAAAATTTATTAAAGAATGAAAGTCTACATGACAAGTAAGTATATTTCCTTACATTCTTAGTAAATCTCCTAAATAAATTCCTCAACTTTATGAAAGGTAACTAAAAACAAAAATGTAGTCGGTTAACTTTTCCTACTGAGGAATCAATTATCGTTTAACCAATCACAAGTTTGTGATTTTATTGTGGTTAAACTTTCTCCTAATCAGGTTTTCTACAACTCTCCATCATACCTTCATGGTTTGTTTTTCCTCCATATCCATATTTTTATAGAATCCTAGTATGGGCTATCTTGGGTGACCTTTGTACTTCTCTTTCATTCTATTAAAGTTATATTTTTATTAACCTTAATTCCAATGTGGGTTTTCCAAAAAGGTATTTCCTATTTTCAAACTTTTATTTTCAAAGAAAAATTTAAAATTTTGAGGACATAATTTATTGAAGGAGGGGAGAATGTAACACCCCAAGCTTCCATGGTACGTTTCTCTTTGAATAATAGAGCAGCGTGTGATGTACGCAATCTTGAGTTCTAACACACCACGACCAATAAAAGCAGTCGTTATGAATAGTAACACCCACTTTTTGAAATTATATAAATTTTATATTTCAAAATGGACATCATTTTTGGATTCGGAATATCAAAATTATCCTAAGTTGAAATTTTTGTAATTTTCTGAGAAATTTCAATTTTCTATGAATAGAGAAAAAATACTTAAAAATAACTTTTTTAATAAAAATAATTTATAGTGACATTTTGTACTATTGAGTGGTTTTAAAGTTTAATTAGAATATATTTTTACCATTTTATCTAATGGTGGTCATTAGAATTTATTTCACTTTGAAATTGGACATAAAAAATTGTCAATCTTTTGATATATATTGCTTCTTAAAAACACGATATTTGTTGTGACATCGAGAATTAATTATTAAATTAATTAAATAAACTTATATGTTTTTAATTTTGTAAAATATACGTCATTTTTGAATTAGGAATTTCAAATATAGCTTAGGGTGAAATTTTGGCACTGTTTTGAAAAACTTCAATTTTTGTTGAATAGTGAAACCACTAAGTGGTAGTTAAAAAACTGATTTTTAGTTTAAATGAATCTTTACCACTTTTATGAATTGATTTTAAAAAATCTAACATAAATGGTTGTCATTAGGATGTAAAATGTGGTTCAATGGGATTAAAATAATTTTTGGTGAATAGTGACTTTTAAGTTTTATTAATCGCGATTAAAGGTAATTAGTGAAATTTAAGGAAAAAATGATATTATAAAAATATAAAAATATCTTGACACTTGTAATACACTTATTGGATGATTCATGTCCTACCAGTACAATCCTGGGGTCAACTTGGGGACCCCATGGAGCCACATGGGTAAGAAAATGACATTAAGAACTTTTTATTTAAAGTAAAAATAAAATTGTCACAAACATGTGTTGTTTTACTAAACCAATTATTAGATGGGGTTATATAAGTTAACTTTTTAACTATAAATATTAATTGGAAAGATAAAAATATTTCATACATCATGGTAATTTTTTTATAATTTTTATACATTAAATAAGTTAAAGTTTTTATGACACCATGATGATGTAGTGATAACCTCATTAATTAACGATTTTAATAAAATGGAAAGATAATGTAAATTCCAATACATTAAATTTTCAAAAACCTATTAGATGAGTATATTGCGAACCCTTTTAATATTTTCCTAGAAATATATCATTTGGGGACCTTTAAAATCCGAAAATCATTTCATAATAATGTAACATTTCATGAGTTTCCAAGAGTTCCCCTCCTCTCCTCTTATAAAAGGCCCCCACATCTAGCATCTTATTCACACCTTGAAAGCCTTTTGGCTCGGCAAACCTCTAGCCAAATACTCTCTCAAAAATCCTCCCTTCATCTTAGAAGCCTTACCTTAGGCCAAAATCTCTTTAAGAAACCATTTTGGTTCAAACCGAGGGGAGTTACCCGATTTAAAGGTAATATCTTTTCTAATGTTGTTTTTTTTTATTTTGCTTCTCCAACCCCCTAAACTCTTTTTACTCTTTTATTTTGTAAAACCACCAGTATATTAAATATAAAAGGATGTTTTTATTAGAATTATTTTATTTACACTTACACACACCTTCGTCTAATGGTTAAAAAACACACTGTTTCTGTGAGTGGCGAATTACTACCTCACGAAACGATGATTATTCTATCTTCTCCTACCACCTCTCATAGTGGCCATTATGATGGAAATATATTTATTTATGATATATATTATATTTATTTCCTCTCCATTCTTCTTTATTTTACATTTAAAACATATCTTTATGCTTTGCATGTTGTGCAAATGCGATAATTTCATTTGAGGAAGTGTGGACTACCGCCCCCTCAAAGTGATTTGAATCGTTAATGCCATATGTGGGATGTATAAAGGATGGAGAAAATGATATTATATATTATATTATACTTTAATTATAATATAACATTATATCAATATGATTTCATTCCATTTAATATGAAATAAAATGAAAGTAGCGTTCATGCGTACGTACGGCTTACCGTCTCCATGAACGGTGCATTTCATTTCTTACCTCTAAATGTTATGTAATATTAAAAATGAATATATATACTGGATATATATGATATATATGATATCTAAATCATGAATATAATTCTGGATATACTGGATATTTTACCACATGATCAACTTGTAATTATAAGAAGTTTATTTTTGACTTAAGTACCAAAGATCGACCAAATGACCGTTATTAACTTAAATAATTACATAATATTCATAACATGGTAATATGTGATATAAATGGAATAATAAACTTGAAAAAGGTTCTTAATAAAGTAGAAATTAACTCTAGTTTATTATTCAGGAGGTTAAAGAACGATCGAGTCAAGTCGGACACGAGGTAAGGGAACTTCTTAACCCAATTTCCATTCATTGGGTTAATCTCCTACTTTCAAATTATGTCATGATATTATTATCTCCTATCTTGTATTTATACTTTATTTATGTGTAATTATAGTGAATACACATAATAGATCTATTTTATTTAAAAAGTTATCTTTTTAAGGGACTTCTTCTCAATCTTCTTTCATTGAGGCATATTCTATTTTAATACAAGACTTTCTTTTATATGGTGTATAAACCCCTTTGACTTTTACGTTTATTCAAAAGGAATATTTTTATACGAAGCATTTTAATAAATGACAAAAAGGAATGTTTTTTGTCGTACGTATGTGGAGACAACGACTTCTCCGCCGCCATGACCATTATTTGAGTTTCGGCTTCCTCTACAAGCCATAACTTTAATAAAATAAAAAATAAATGCAAAGTTTTAATTTTCTTTTATTTTGGTATTGAAAATGGTTTTGAAAGTGTTTTTTATTATATCAATGTGTTGTATTGATATATTGTGATTGAAATGTGGAAATGTTATGTTTCTTTTATGCATGTTGTATGTGATACGATTATGTTATGGTTTATGATATGTTTAGACCTGTTCGTATGAGGAATGTATTGGACTTAATAAGTGATGGGTGGGACCCGTTATAACTCCTCGATGCATTGGTAGGTCTCATGAGACAAACTAGTGTCTTGGAATGAGGCCTTGACAAAATCTTATTTGTAGTATTGGCACGAGTCCTTGGCTACGTGGTTATGATAGTATGGCATTATGCATTCCATCATTATGAAATTGGTTATTGATATTGCATGTGATTAATCGACTAGTAGAATATCCATGTGAATAAGTAAATGACATTATTTCATTTTATTTTTCCATATTATGCTGAAGTTCAAGTTTAAAAGGCTTTTGTTTTAGTTATACATTGCCTTAAATGTTAATGTTTATTTATGAATGCTTCCTCTATATTGTTATCCTTACTGAGCATCTGAGCTCACCCCTTCCAATGTTTTAATTTTTTCAGGATGTAAAGAAGTGTATTATGAATGACTTGTAGGCATAGTATGAGGGGATATGAAGACAAGATGTTGTTGTAGTTTTGTTTTACTTTATGATGTAATGTTAGACTTATGAATGTATCTAGTGTTTTCAAGGATACTAAACTAATCGGTCTTTCAAGACATGATCTTGTGTGATCATGCTAATGTTACGCAATAATGCACCGACTCTGGGTAACTGCGGTCAGGGCGTTGTAATTAATTTATGGAAAATTAATAAAAATTTTACAAAAAATTGGTATTTTTTAATATTCAATGAAAATTTAATGTTTTCCAAAAAATCACAGAATTTTTCCCTAATTAAATCTTGATACACTGACTGGAAAATTTAATTTAATTTTATAAATTAATTTTTTTAATATTTTTAAAAAATAATTATAATATTTTTTCATAAACCCTATAAAGACATTTTTTAAGAAAATATATTTTTGATGGATAAAATGACATTACTAAAAATTGAGTGATTGTTTAAAAATAATTTATTCAAACAATTGTATTGATTATAATAGACACATATATATATTTCATTAAGTATGTCATACTAGCCATACCCACTAATTTAATGGATATGTTATAACATTCATATTTAAAATAATTCTATCTTATGGTTCATTTAAGCTTGGTGTTGTGTGTCTTGTAAGCTATCGAGTATAAGTCTCTTTTTTAAAAACTTGGGGTGTTACATGGCCCATCCATATAACTCGTAGTGTTATTAGAATGATTAAATAAGAAATTTTTAAAGATATTAAATTCTCTAAAAACATGTTACATGATTTAAACCCCCAAAAATGACCTCTCATGTTTGAAAAACATTAATGCAATGACCAAGTATGTAATTTTAATACATAGGAATATATATACCTAACTTTAGGCTTTGGTTATCTTAGGATGATTTTAAAGGTACTAACAGTGTTTTGAAACTCTAAAACATGAATGTAATGGTAAATCCTAGAAAATTACCAAGATCAGACATGAGATCATAGGAAAATGATCATTGAATTATTTTTGAAATTTATAAATATAGGGAACATCCTTATGACTTGTGGTTTTCACAAAATAACTAAATAAGTAGTTTTAAATGATATTAGCATATTTAAAAACATGCATCATGTGTTCAAGACTAATAAAATAGCCTCATATTTCTATATAATATTTATAAAATAACTATTGATTAATTTATGTATGTATAGAGGCCACATCAATCTGGGTTTGGATTTTCTCATGATAACTTCAAAACTCACTTAGTGATTCAAAAGTATAAATGGTGTGTGTATAAGTAAAAACCAATAAAATTACTATTAATTAATGTGAAATCATATGATAATGATTATTGAATTTTTGTTTAAATGTAAAAATATAGGTACGTCAATCTGATGTATGATATGCTCTGAATGACCAGAAACATAGTTTTTTGAAGATATTAAAGTCTTTAAAATTCTACTTCAGATGATAAAAACCAAGAAAATTCCCTCTAATTTCCCTAAAATATTATTATAGAGACTTCTGATGGGTATTTTAAATGTATTAGCATACACTACATCAATCCAAGCAATGGTTTACTCGGTGTAACCAAAAAACATATTTTCATTGTTTTTGAATAATAAAGCTTGAATGTAATGTTCAAAACCAAAAAAATGCCATTAATTTATATTAAATCATATGAGAATGCTCTATGAATTATTTTTAAGATGTATGAAAATATATTTAATTCATATTACTTGTGGTGTTCTCAAAATGACATAAAATTAAGTTTTTAAATATATTAGAGTCTTTAAAAACATGCATCAAGGGTTTAAAATTTATAAAATGACCTCTAATTACCATCAAATATTCGTAAAAATATTAAAGACATATTTTTCAAATATAGGAATATAGGTCATGTCATTCCATGTTTTTTTCGCAACATGACAAATGAATAGTTTCGAAGTTATAATACTCTAAAATGTGTTTTTAACTATCAAACCATATAAAACTAATCATATGTAAAATATTTTTGAACTATTTTTGAAATTTATAACAAATAACACATTAATATGATGTGTGGGGTCATTATAATGACAAAATAATCATTTTTTAAAGATATCAATGTCTTTAAAAATGTATTAGGGGGTCAAAAACAAACAAACTACCTTGGATTTTTATGAAGTTTTAATACAATGAGCGATAATTTATTTTTTAAATATAGTAATATAGAATAAATAAATCTGATTTTAATTTTTATCAAGATGATAAAAAATTAACTTTTAGTGTTTAAAAACTTCAAAAAAAAATATAGTAAAAATCATAAAAAATAAAATGAATTATAATGAAATCATATTAAAATGAAATTTTTATTATTTTTGAAATATAGTAATAGATGAAATTTCAATACAATATGTGGTGTACATGTAATGAGTAAATAATCTATTCAATGGGATATTAGTTTCATTAAAAGGTTTAGGGGTCAAAAAAAGTAAATGGTCTAATGTTTCCAAAAAATCATAAAAAAATATTTATGAATATTTTTTGAATTGTAGGAATTCAGTCCACTTTAAACTGATCTATAATTTTAATTAGATGATTGGAAAATAATTTTTAGTGTTTTAAAACATTAAAACAAGAGGGAAATGTTATAAATCTAGAAAACATACATGAATTGACCTAAAATCATAGAAAAATTATCATTTAACTATTTTTTATATGTATGAATATATAGAACATCAATATGATATGTGATATTCTTAGAATGACAAAATACGTTGTTTTAAAAGATATTAAAGTCTTTATAAGCTTCTATTAGGGGCCTAAACTAAGAAAAATACCTCGTACTATCCTGAAATCATTGTAAAATATCTACGAATATATTTTTGAAATGTATGATCAAAAACTACATCAATATGAGTTGTTGTTCTCTTGTTATGACCCAAAAATTGAAATTTTAATGTTCTAAGATATTAAACCATTTTTGTAATGTTTAAAACCTACAAAAATACCATATAAAAACACAAAATCATAGAAAAAATATATTTAAATAATTTATTACAACTAAGAATATATATAATATCAATTTTATTAATGATGTTCTCAAAAGGACTAAATAAACTATTTTTAATAATATTAAAGCCTTTAAAAACATGAATTATATGGTTAAAACCTATAAAATACCCACTTATTTCCATAAAATATTAGTACAATGATCAATTATTTATTTTTAAAATTTTCGAATATATGTTACATCAATCTGAGTTCTGATTTTCATAAAATGACTGAAAAATGATATTATAGTGTTTTGAAACTCTATTTAATGCATATGACATTCAAAACCTATAAAATATAGAAAAACGAAATCATTATACAATTATCACGGAATTATTTTTAAAATATTCAAATATACGGAATGTTAATTTGACATGAAATATTTCCCTAAATGACTAAATAAAATGTTTTTAAAGATATTTAAATATCTAAATCATGTATCATGTGGTCAAAACCAATCAAAAAATATTGGATTTCAATTAAGTATTAGAAAAATGACCAATGGAAGATTTTTGAAATGTCGAAAAAGACACTGCATCAAATCAAGTAATGGTTTTCTCTAAATGATTGAAAATACGCTTTAGTGTTTTAGAACTCTAAAACTTTTATGAATGAGTAAAACCTATAAAATAATCTTTAATTGACATAAAGTTTCAATAAAATAATCTTTGAATTATTCATGGCATGTAAGAATAGGCATAACATCAATCTAACAAGATGTGTGCTCAAAAATGAATAATTAATTAGTTTTTGAAGATATTAATAACATTAAAAATATGCATCATGGGGTCAAAACCAAGAAAATGACATCTAATTATAGTGAAATATTAAGAAAATTAACACTAATTTATTTTTTAATTTTTGTAATATACAACACATCAATCTAAGTTCTGGTTTTCTTTAGATGACTAAAAGCACACTTTTAGTGCTTTAAAACTCTAAAACAGACATGTAATGATCAAAACCTAATAAACTACCATGAATTTTTTTTAAATCATAGGACAGTTATATAAGAATTATTTATGAAATTTATGAATATAAGTCATTTGATTCTAATTTGTGGTCTTCTTGAAATGTCAAAATTTACAATTTTAGATGATATTAACGTCTATAAAAACATGTGTCGTAGGGTAAAAACAAAGAAAATGATCTCTTATTACTATTAAATCTAAAGATAATGGAAAATGTATATTTTTAAATTATAGTAATATATGTTTAGGTAATTCAATTTAAGTTGAATGTATAAATTATATATCTTCTTATTTTTTTTTTTAAATACACATAATGGAGACCTTTTGGTTCTATATTTTAAAAAAAATGTGTATGTTGACAGTAATATGGTGGTAGATATATCTGTTCATGGGATCCCCTATAGTTATCACTATATGGTTCTTGTTATTCAATATAGTTATAGTCCAGTAGTGACTACCTTAATAAATCATGGGTAAGCCATAGCAACCCCTTTTAGGACACTTTTGGTCATTAATGGGCCATTTTGTATTAGTTTGTGTTGATGTTATTCATGAAATCATGATGTAATGAATCTTTAGAGAGTATTGTAGGACAATAAGTGTTTGTAAAAATATTTAGATGGTTAATATGGTTGACATAACCATTGATAATATACCATTTCCAAAATCATGTAACTATATAAAATGAAGAACCCACATGAGTACATTAAATCACTGATCTGTTGATGTTTCGGTCTTCATCCATACTCAATGAAGATCACCAAAGAGGTATCCAAAAGACATTATTCCTTTGTATTTTACCTCTATACTTATGTCAATTGGTTATATAATACGAAATAATGAAGTTTTACATGATCCATTTATCCAAATAATCAAGAAACCATGTGATAGAGAGTATATTAATAACATATAAGTAACCCATATGTTCACAATTCCCTACGTATAAAGTGACCTTCTCGATGAATATATCAAATTTCATTCTCCTATATGGATGATCACATCACATCCCCTAACCTGATAGATATACATATCATATTTACTTTTTATTTATAGATTTGCACTTCCTTAAGATATACCAATTGAGGGACAAGATTTTATACACATTATAAGAGAGGGAAAATCCAATCTGGATTATGCTCCAGTTAATGAAATGATCAAAAACATTCCCAACCACCCCTAATTAGATAATCCTAAATGCTTGAGTAATAAATGTGGCAAGGTATTAAGGTTCTCATGCTTGATATCTCTAAAATATCTTGTCGTGGTAAATCCAAATATGAACCATTTACCCCAAGTATACCAGAGACATAATGTCAGATAAATCATGTGGTATACTTCATGGGTCATCCAATGCACAAAACGCATTTTATGCCCTAAGATCATACATTATATTTCAATACAAGAATTTTAATCACACTAACCATAACATTTAATCAAAACATATAAAACTTCAAGACAAAAATTTCTTAGGTATAACTCAATGTTATACATTGAGAGGTCAATTATCATTCCACTTCATTATATGTATATCAATATATACGTATATCCAATATCTAAGAATAATAAAATGGGGATACAATTTTATATAAAAACATAAATTTCATATTATTAAATTCATTTAAAAAATTAATCAATCCATACATAAGTACATTTCTATGATATCATATATGATAGACTACAAGATTAAACTTATGGTTGCTACACTTTAAAGGGTTTTTTAAAACTTGTTACATCTATATGTAATTATGGAAACTTCTCAATGGGACCACTGGTTGAATAACTTTTACTAAATTCCTTAGTAAATAATATCTATAAATAAATATAGTTTAAATAGTGGTGAGAATTAGGAATCATATTTATAATGATCAACTCCTTGAACATATTAAACTCCTTAACACTGCAACATCCAATGTTATGATGTTAACAACATTTTCCCTAATTAAATTTATTTTAAATGAATCTTCATCAATATTTAAACTCTTTCCATCAAAATTTTCCATGAAATATTTTGGTACCTAATGTGACTATTTATATTAATCTTTATGTAACATTCCATTACCTTTTAGGATAAAATAGATATAACTTTGTATTTTTACTCAAATTAAATTTTATTTGTTAACTTAGAACTTCTCTATGTCTGAACATTCTTCAACAGGCCTCTTAGACACTATATTCTATTTTTAATATCATTCTAAAATTCACAAGCTTCTTTATGTTTAGAAAAAAACTTTTATTTTATTTTTGTAAGAATCTTTAATAAATAAACAATTTGTTTCATATCATATGTGGAAATTTATGAATTTAGATAATTTTTATAAAAATAATAGTATTATTTATAATATTACACTAATGGTGGTGGAATCTAAACTCTACATATTTAAAAACATATGGATAAAAAGTATTTTCTTTGAAAAAAAAATTTCCCTTATCTTCTTCTCAAATAATGTTATTGAATTTGATAAGTCTCTAACCATGCATATTGAATTCATCATCTCATATTATTTAGAAACAATATTCTTTAATAAACAACTTCACTCATCAAATAAGAGAAATAAGATAACTATAAAAGTCATTTACTTACATACATATGAGCTTGATATATTCATTTTAATTTAATTCCATTAAATTATAATCTCTTTATTCCATCACTTTAATGTAAACTAAAAGCTTTACTAATTATTCCCTTGATTCTGAACACCTTATTAATTACAACACTTATAAAGTATATATTTTGTATCACAAACTCATCAAGGGTGAATAATTTATTTCTATAACATTTAGACCTAACATAAATATTCCCTAAAGTTTTATATACTTCTTCACTTATCTCATACAACTCCATCCTATGAAATCATAGCCCTTCCTTTGTTATTTGACATTTAGGTTTCAATGACCATGATCGGATGCTCATATAAAATTTTTTGAACTCCTAAAAAAACTTTTATTCTTACAGTTTGAACTTTTACTAACTTCTAATAATGGAACAAAACTAAAATCTAGACATCACATTCCTTAGTTTAACAATTCTCATCATTTTGGGAAAATAGGGTAAACATTTCTTGAATACATTTATATTTTCAGAACACATGTGATGATGAAAACAAAATTAATGCCTCAACCAGGATAGGCCTTATAGGTAACCTTTAGTCTCACCAATACATTATCATATTCAATTATATAGAGTGTGTGATTAAAAACTAAAGTTCCATGGTTCATTTTGCATAAAACTCAATTGAAACCTTTAGTGAATAATTTTATGCTTCTCACAAGCATCCATATCCATTTTTCTAACATGTTCACTCGTGTTTTTATTCATGGAGGTCTATCACTAACACATAGGTTTTTTATTTCTTAATAAATATTCTTAAGTTTCTAGTATCAAAAGTATTATACGCTATCATTTTTCTATTAAAGGTTAAAAAGTTAATTTTTATGTCTATAATGTTGTTCATCTACAACATAAGATTTTATCATATGAATATCGCATTTTAAATTCACTTATTAAAATTTTTTATTAAATGTTATATCATTAAAATAATGACCCATTTTAAGTTCATAATATCCATTAGTGGGATAAGATCTATATTTCACTAAGAAATGAGTCAAATTGAGTGTTCATCTCACTATTTATCCATTTTTTGGGCCATTATTCAAATCATGTCATATATAAATCTTGAATAGTTTAGTGGATAACCCTTCACCAAATACATCATATAGATAGAATAAAAATTATTCCCCTATTACTGTCACTCTTAGTAATTATTGACTAATTATGACTTAAATAAAATTCCAAGAATGGGAAATTAATTTGATTAGAGTAACCCATTACTCTCTTTCATTACATAAGAAATCATGAATCCAATCCATGGATGCACCATAGAGGATAGTTATTATTTGGATTCCTCTTAATGAAATTCATCAGTCCCATATGATTGAATATTGAGAAGTGGAATAATTTTTGTATGCTATGAATAATATAGTTTATCCATTTGTAGTATATAGGTTTGGAATTCATGGTTGTTTCTAGATTTGGTTATCTAATTAAGAATTCTATTGAATTTTATAAGTGTTACATTATCTTATAATTCTTATAAATGGTATTGGATTCTTATCATGCGATTAATACCGATAATATTGTTTTAAAAAGATGTTTTAAACCATTTAATAAAAAATAGAGTATCACAACATCTTTATATTATAGGAAATATTATCAGTAATTGTTGATTTAATACCATGTAGGTCCCAGAAAGCTCAATTAATCTTATGTGACGTAATATTACAAAGACATATTCAATGCATTATTAATCAAATGGGATGTATGATTAATCTCATGTGGACATAGAGTTAATTGTAAAGAATCTTGTTCTAAGTTAGTTAACCACATGTGGGTGATGAGTTTCATTTTTTGTGGGACTTTAAATTGTACTTCATGATAGTTGCTACATCAAATAACCTAGGTTCAATCTCACATGATATATCACATCTGAATGCCTATCACTACCTATGATAATAACATCATGAATGTAATCCAATATACGAGCTTCCGCACTGGTTTAATATTACACATTTCTCGTTTTTTATATTACATGAGACCTCAACATGCTTGATTATTCATATATGAATTCCAAGTTAATTGTATAAGACATGATAAGTTAATGTTACATGATTCATACCACATAATAGTTATATGAGATTATTTTTACTAATTCCAACATCTATTTAATCCAACACCACACCTATTATCAGTTATAATTGTTGAATGAATTCATATAGGATATCATTAGAAATTATATACCCTGTAAAAAAAATTAATAAACATAAAATTATGAAAATAATTGTATGATTTTTTAAATATTATAAATTTTCAAAAAAGGTGAAATGAAATATTTATTTATTGTAAGAGTTTTTATAAGTTAATAAATTATTTAAATTTTTTTAACGCATTTATTAAATATCCAAAAATATTAAATATTACCTTTTTAAAAATTATATGGTATGGCATATAATTTTGATATAAAGTGATTATAATAAAATTGTAAGTGAGGTTTAAAAATTGTTAATAAATTATAAACTAATGCATCATTATAAAAGATTTTATATTTAAATTGGAATTTTTAATAATTAATTAATTTAAAATTTTCATATTAAAATCCATATTTGAGGAATTATTTATACTATGTAAATATTAGTATTGAATATTGATTTTAAAAAGGATTAAATTATTTTAAATATATGTTATTTATATTATAAATAATTTTACAAAATAGAATATAAATATAAAACATTGTTATGTCATTTAATATCATATATTAAAAGTAATAGAATATGTGGTGCCCGTATGTATCCAACCCATTAATTGATATATATTTATTATTAGGACTTTTCTATATTTTATATGGAGATAGTAATAAAACAACTTCCATTTCTTTTTAACAGGTATAGAAAGAAACTAACATCCCTTGATTTTTAAGGGAGATATTAAGAAAATAAACGTAGATGGTGGGATGAGAAGAGATGATTTTATTCTCACAGTTATATTGAATATTTTTCTCTATTATCTCTATTAAAGTATGGATAATAATGATATATAGAGAGAAATAAATAGAAGAGCCTCTAATATTTGGAAAAGAATAATGGTTCATCGAGGGGAGGGTTTATGGATTGGTAGAGATTCAGTTTCAATTCGATCAAGGATTTGTTTCACAAGTTGATCAATTAGATTCAATCCTAATTAGTACCCTATTTGTAGCCTCCATATATTCAAGGAATATTTGGGAATTATTTGGTTCCATTAAGTATATCAAAATGTGAAATATAGGCAATTCGACCAATATTAAATATTTCCCTAGAGATGTTGTCTTGATGACACCAAATATCTGATAGCCTCAACCAGGTAGCTGGTGAATCACTGGGACATTTCTGCTTCTAGAATTCCCCCTCCATCTAGTTATTTCACCTCAACTAAGTATCCAAAGGACTCCCGGTGGGTGAGGTCACTTCTTTCCACACCACCAGGTATCTAGTTTCACTACACCAAATATCCAATGCTTCTAGTTGTCTTGAGAAAACCTCCATAGCATGATTTCTTCTATAAAATTTCATAAATGGTTCTTAGAACAACATTTTATGAATTAAAAAATTCTATTAATATTTTATTAATACCTTTAAGGAACCTTCAAATTCATTAAAAATAACTTCAAGAATACATCATGATCTGATGAAATTATTATTTGAGTCCATTAATCTCAAGCCATGAAGATTAATCATATAAATGAAAAGAACTAATTGAAAATGTTAGATACACAAAAGAATGATTTTTGTCATGAAATCACCATGATAGAGAGAGAGGTGCAACAATATCTATCTTTTTGATGATCACAAACACTTAACAGAAAATGATAAATTAAGACTAAATCAACAGTAAAATAAGTATTCAATGTAATTGAAGATATTAGAAATTAATATATTAAATATTCTCAATAGGTAAATTTTCTTCAATATGATCAAGAAATTATTAAATTATATTAAACATAAATCTCCCCTTTTAACCAACAATATTATTCCAAAAAATATATATCCCACTTTTAGAAACAAAATGTTTTTCCCCTTTTAAACCAAAAGTATCTCCACCTTTGTGATAATAAAAAATAGAAACAAATAAGTAAAAATATAAGACTTAATCTCAATTTTTTAAAGAAAACATGAAAAACTAAAATAAAAAAATTCCTATTAACAAATAATTGAATGATAATGAAAATATTTTGAAAATAAACTAAAGATTAAAAAATAATGGAAAAACAAAAGAAAAAAAATTTAAAAACATAAAATATCATATTTTTAGAATAATAAATCATAGACTATATATATATAGAGAGAGAGTTGAGATATCAAATTGAATTTCAAGAGTTAATTAAATCTAAAGAGATAAAAAAAATTTCCCATGTAGATCAATTTTGATGTCAAAACATCTCTAAAAAGGACAGAGATAGAATCCCACTCAATTGAATAATTTAACAAAGATATAAACATTATGAGAGTTGATAAATAATTTCAAGATGTGAAATGAAAAATTTATTGAGAAACATACATATAATAAATCAATATATCTAAATGGATAAGTCCTACAAAATATTAAAAGAATTTTATTTTTGGTACCCCTGAGGGTTTGGTAGTGTGATATAATAACCATTGAGATGGAAAAAACAATCTGGGGTCCACTAAGATTAGCTAAAACATATTTATAAATCCAAATATTTCAAGAATTAAAATGTTTTTACAAATTTTTTGAATAAATATAAATGTACTTAAATCTTCCATTTATCGCATTTTTTCAACTACATTCATAAATTAATTGTTTGGTTTTATGAGAATAATTGAAAATTTTATTTTGACAAATTCCACCTTCAAATGTAGTATTTTTAGGATAACTCTCATTATTTGAAAACAAAAAGAAATAATTAGTTCATTTAGCGCATTGAGAACCAAGGATCATGTTAATATTTTTTAGCATGGGTAAATTTTGAATAACATATTCTGAGAACCTTTCTTTCATAATTGAGTACTCATCATCTGGTTGATTTTTTAATTTCAAAACTAAATCATCATTTTCTTTTCAAATAAAATACTTTTAATTAAACATTTGATCGTATTTATTGAGAACTTATATCTATTTCTTTTAAATATCATTTTATTTTGTAATTAGTTCTTTATAAAAACATAAACTTGTTGAAAGGAATAGAAAGAAAAATAAGATTAATTAGATGAAGAAGAGGAATGATAAGTTGATTGAAAAATATGATAAATAAATTCATCACCTACCTCGAAATGATCCATGAGGAATTTAGGACGTGATTATATGGATTTATATATTGAAATTTCAGCCTCACTAACACTGATGGTTGTGACTTTAATATATTTTTACCTTTATTTTTATCATTATAATTTTTTTAATGGATAATATAACTTGATTTGAATTTCCCTTTCTTAACCAGAGAAAGTTACTTCTATTAATTTCATTTGATTTCCCTTTTTTAGTAAAACATTTTTTTCTTCGTTTTGATCAATTTTCTCAATCTTATTTTCTAGAGATAAATCTCAAATTTATTATCAAATGTTTAACACCTGAATATTTTTATGAAATATTTTATTTACATAATTTTAATTCTTAAATAGCTTTCATTTCATTCAATTGTGAGTTTAAGAGAACCACGAGATTCCCATATTATAAAATTACAATTTTAACCTAGCTGTTAGGTTAGTAGGAATAAGTATAACTAACGAATGAAAATTTGTGGTGATGTTATTCACTATGAATTATTTATGAAAAATGTAATTTAATTATATTATTGTATTTTTTTTATTAATAAAATGAGTGAATTAATATTAATAAAATAAATTAATTAAATATTAATGTTATATAATTAATAATAAAAAATTATATTCATCCAACAAATATATTTTTTCATAGGGTACAAATAAACCATATTTGATGTATAAAACCCTATATTTTTTTTAAAAGGATAATTTTCCACATTTTAAAGATGAACCCATATTATATTAATATTTTAACACATTAAAAAATTTTATATGAAAAAATAAACATCTTCGTTGGGAGAGGTATATAAAAATTTACCTTTGATAAATTAAAATATTTTTCTGATAACTTTCAAATATTTATGAACAGTATAAATAAACTAAATCTTAATTGAAAACAGGTTTTTTATCAAGATAATATATATGATTAAATTATAATATTTAATGGTTTAAAGTATAAATAAAATATAATTTTATCCTTCAATATAATTTATATTTTTACCATTAATTTTACATTGAATTCAGATGTAAAAACATTTCAATCTTTTGTAATTTTTTTACTTTTAAAACATGTTCTCAATTTCAATAGTGGGATTGATTTTAAATTAATTAATTAAACTTCTACGTTTTGAATTTAGAAAAATGGATTCCATATTTGAAATCAGTGGGTCCAAATGTGTAAATATATTTATTTTATATTTGGGAATTATGAATAGTAACTTTGGTAATTTTAATTAATACAGTAAAATGGTAAACTGAGTAATTAGGGGTAAGAATAAAATTATAAAATTTCTATAACACTTGTATTAATATAATTGTATGAGTGTGTTTCTGCCTAAATCATCCTTGGGTCGAAATTGTGTCCTTTAGAAGTGACTTGGGTGACATTATGACATTTAATTTTTTTTATTTTAAGAAATGTTAAATATGCCTCACTCAAATTTTAATAACTAAATCATTTTTTATATTATTTTATACTGAGGACAAATTAGATTATTAAAATCATTTGAAATATAAATTTTTTTTATTTATCATTATAATTCATTTTGAATTTTTATGAAATAGATAATTACCTTAAAGACATATACTCTGATGATGTAAGAATTAGTTAATTGGTGAGAAATCAATAAAACGGTTTTTATTAAAATGATAATAAACATTAAAAGACACAAAAACTTGAAAAAATATTATTTTTCAATTATATATCGACAATAACAATCCAAAAGTAGATTTAGTGACCATTTATATCCGTATAGAAGAGATTGTTATCTTATATTATTTTATTTCAAGTGATGTAAAAGTTTTCACGTTCATAATTTAATGAGTATAAAATTTCAAATGTTGTATTTTATAGAATATAAATTCAACTAAAAATATTATTTTGAAATATATTACATTTATATTCATCATAGTATTTTTTTTAATTTTTATTAAACATATAAGTATATTAAATAATAACAAAAAATGATGTAGTAACTATTTTATAAATAGAGTAAACAAATAAATATTACTAATTTTATTAAAATAAATATAATTTTGTATAATTAATAAGTATAATTAATTTTATAAATGAAATTTAACTCTTATGAATATAATAATGTAGTTGTTTTGAAATTAAATTTTTATATTAATATTTTTAAAAATTAATTAATTGAATAGTGTCAAAATTGACACTATTGATTGTTTATCAAGATAATGTTTTTCTAAATAATTTAAATAATATTTTAAAAAAAATATTTAATATTTTTTTATGGTCTAAAATGTTCTAAAGTATTTATTTATGGCCTAATTGACATCAAATAAGTAAATATTTCACCCTTTTAATACTGAATTATTTTTTACACTAGTTACAAATTAAATAGAATAACTAAGTGTTAATTAAATTCTTAAGTTTTAAATTGATATATAAACTTATGTAAAATATATTTTGTGATGATATTATAACCCTATATCTTATCATATTATAAATTGGAACATAGCTTAGGTTTTTTATGGGGTTTTATTTTATTATAAATTAATATTTTTGGAGATCCCAAAAATACCCCTCACCTCAATTATAAAAGGCCACCTCCTCCCTCACCTTTTCACTTAAATCTCCTTAATAACCTACCATTTTTCATTAAACAATTACCTTGTTAAATTCTATAGGTTCTATTATTCTTCAAATTCCATCTCTAGTTATCTAAGAGGAGATCTAGGGGAGACACATTAAAAAAGAGGTAATCTCCTCTACTGGTTCATTCAAACTTCTTTATTCTGCTAATTCCACTTTATGAGTTGTTTAATTATAAACTAATTACTCCAGTATCACTTATATATTGAGAATTTACTATTGTTATGAAACAAAAATATTCAACTTTCTATCCATCCTTTGGAAAATGAAATCATCATGTGTGTGTACGTACGGATTTGTCTCCACACTATGGTGTAATCTATTTTTCACCACCAACTTACTAGGATGGGTATAATGATGGAAATAATAACTATATATGAATATTATAACCATATATTAATTTTGGAATATTATACACCACTCACTTCAATACCATTCAATAATTAAGGGAATGATATCGCCGCTCATGCGTACATACGACCTACCATCTCCACGATGTGATGTGATACATTATACATGATATTCATTAAATAATGATTATATAAATATAAAAAATGAATAAATATGATATATAATATTAATATCATTTTTAATGATGTAACTATGAACTACAAAGGAGAGTCTAAACTTATTTGAAAAAAATATCCATAAGAAAATGAAGCATTTAATACCTGAATAACAGGTAATAACGAAATGTTATTAACAAATGGATGCTAATATGATCATATATGATATCATAAAAATGATTATGATTCTGAAATAATTAAACTACATTATTTATATCATTATATATGATGTTCGGATACATACAAAGCATATCTGACCTAAAGTAAGGGATAATTTAGAAATCTCATTATTATCTAATATTGTTTAAATGTATGTATTTATTGGGGTATATTTATCATATACATCCATGTTTCATAAATATATAATATTATTTATATTCATATATAATATTTTAAATTCATTTTTACCTATTGGAGAATTTTTATTAAATGGAATTAAATGAATCATTTTTCATTATTCGATACGAGGTACTTTTTGACATTTCCAGAAAATGTAAAAGGGGAATATTTTTTTAACTTATACGACATAAACATATTTTTATGTTTTCATAACATCTTATTTCCATGAATTGTACTCTAAATTATTTCAAGTTAATTTCCAAATAAATTCTTTTCTTAATTGCATGGAATTCAGAGAAAAGAAAATGTATTTGAAGAAGAAAGGATACTTTCTTGAAGAATTAATTTCAAGTGTTATGTCAAATTTATTTTCTATATAAGATGGAATTATTTAATTAGTTTATGTATCAAGTGTAATATCTTTATTTTTACAATGATTTGTTTTGTTTATTATGGTATTCTATTTATAAAATCCATTTATTTTACATGGATTATGTTTTGGTGGAATAATGTTTAAAGAAACCCATTTTATTCCTTGGGTTATGATGAATCATTTATGTTATTATGGAACATGTAAGAATTATTTAATAATAAGATGGGTGGGACCAATATATCTCTCCAATGCATATGGTAAATATTTATATCTCTTGAGATATACAAGGATTGAATGGAAAATGATCTTAGTTCATTAATACATGTCCGGAATGAGGAGTGAATTCAGTTCAGTAATGGACTTTATTTTCTTTAATGATCTTGGAAATGAACCTTTACTAATATGAAATTATTTTATATTCTTATGTGTATGCCACAAAACTTCTTGTCTTATGTTATGACTTTTAGTATTACATTCACTGATTCTTATCAATATTTATGATTTATCCCATGGAATGATATCAGGATCTTTCATATACAGGATAAGATTTTGAAATGTTGTGTTCTTATGTCTTATGATTATGATATGATTGATATCTCTTTGTTTACCCTTATTGAGAATCTGAGCTCACCCATTAATATGTTTCCTTTCCCTTTCTCATGAAGAAGGGTATTATGTAAGATATTTCAAAAAGATTTCTAGTTATGATGAAATAAGTGGGAGATAATAAATATGTCTTAGGAGCTAGTTTTTTGTGTTTCCCTGTTTCTAAAGACATTATACTTATATGGTCCTATCATGGATTTTTTAGTTTTTTAATTAATATTATTCAATATTAAAGTAATATCAATGTATGGAAAGTATGTGTCGTTATATTTGGTATTAAAGGATAGGTATTCCAATCCTTTGGAAACTAGGATGAGAAAACCTTAGTAAGAACCCAAAGAATATGTCAAAGTATATATTACAATCATATGTTTTTGGAAATGATCATGAATAGCCTAAGATAAAACCTATAGTGTCCAAAATTGAAATTTTATTCTTGATTATGTGGTTTTCCAATTATGATTAGTGTTACTCACACAGTTCTTTTTTGTTTTAGTCAATGGCTGGAAGCTGAAGGAACGATGTTAATACTAAATGATAAGAAATGAAATTATTTTCCTCCTAAGAAACCAAATGATATGGGAACTAGAATGAAAAATCATGTAGCTATTCTCACTCAACTTTATGAAGCTATGATTCATATAGTAATTATAAATGAGAAAAGGAGGAAACTGCATTCTATTTAATCTTTTATTACGTAGTGATCGCCTTCATTCAGTAGGTCTTCTGATCCATTAGTGGATGATACATTGATCAGTACCAATGGAAATATATTTTTAGTTCTCCAATGTTCAAAACAAGAAAAAGTCATCTTATAAGTCTATCATTTGGAAGGTGAAGCTGATCAATGGTGTAAACCTATCAGGAATATAAATAAATAATATTAAATTGAATCCATAGAAAAAGATGAGCTCAATAACATGTTTTTCAATAAGTACTTTCTATGTATTCTTTGAACAAAGATGGAGAAGTATTTCCTTGAGCTTAAGAAAAAGGATGATGAAAATGTTGGTACTATGAAGATGATTTTACAACACTTTCAATGTATACTTCTGGAATTATTATCCAACTTGAGAGTAAAATTGATCAATTCTTTAGTGGCTCAGAACCAATTCATTGAATGGAATTATCCAAAAGGGACTTCAATAGCTACGAACTAATAGTTTAATATGTTCTCAATTTTGAGATGGATATTTTTGTAACCCATCAGTCTTATGGGTTTGATAAGATGAGAAAAATGGAATTCCAGAGAAAATATAAGGACTACCCTGAAAAAAATATGATTTTTCCATTATACACTAATTATGGAATGAAACATGAAATAAATTGTATTAAAGTTACTAGAAAATGTTTTATGTTTGGAAAATAAGGTCATCATAAATTTTAATGTTGAAGTCATTGGAAAAATTTCTAATGATCAGAATATAAAAAATGCTACACAAAATGAACCTCTTACAATTCAATGTTACAAGTGCAAGGAAATGGGGAATTATTTCAATCAATTCCCTAATCCATGGGTTATTGATGATGATCGATTTTATAAAAATATTAATACCAAAGACTAAGGAGAGTCACATGAAATTATTATTAGAAATTTAGAGTATAATAATGAAGTGGTGAAAGGTACACTTATCATCTACTCTAAATTAAAAAATGTTTTATTTATTTCTGGTTCCACTAATTCTTTTATTTATGAATAATTTTCTAATGATATTTTATTATTACCTAAACACTTATATATTGAATTATCTATGAAAAAATTTAATGGAACAACATTCCCATCAAAATATTGTAATTCTTCTTTAGTTTAAGTTTTTCTGAAATTTCTTCCTACAAATATTTTGATTCTTTCTATAGTAAAATTTTATGTGATTCTTAGCATGGATTAAATTTCTTTATATAGATCTTAGATAAATTTCCAAGGAAGGGAAGTTTCATTTTATATTCCAGATCAATTTGTGGTCATCTATTGATATAAGGATGAATATAACCATCTAGTATAAATTTCTTCCATCTTATGGGTCTCGATCCCTATAAATAAAGATTATCTATCTTAAATGGTTGGTGAGAAACTCACAATT
The DNA here is from genome assembly GCA_963277665.1 of Viscum album. Lineage (NCBI taxonomy): Eukaryota > Viridiplantae > Streptophyta > Magnoliopsida > Santalales > Viscaceae > Viscum > Viscum album. The sequence continues at coordinate 580,678,539 of OY728158.1, forward strand.
AATAATACACCCATTATATAGGCGTTTGATAGTGTTTTTAGGAATAATTACTAGGTATTCCACAAAATCTTAAGTTGTGTTTTCAATTCAACTCATAGCTGGATCTATTCCTTTTTAAAAGACACCTTATAGAAGGACCCTAATTGAGTTATAGGAATTGATGAAGCAAATATAAGAGAATCTTGAAAATGGATTCATAAACCCTAGTGAAATACCTTAGGGAGAACCTATTCTATTTGTTTATAAGAAAGATGGATCAATTATAATATGCATTGATTATCGAAAACATAACAAGATCACTATCAAAAAAATATCCTCTTCCCCACATTTCTGACTTATTCGAACAACTATGTGGCGATGAATACTTTAATAAGATTGATCTTCATTCAAGATATCATCAATAAAGGGTCACTAAATAATATTTACCAAATATGTCATTCTGTACAAGGTATGGGTACTATGAATTTATATTGATTCCATCCATTCTTACTAATTTCCACACTATCATCAGGGATCTAATGAATAGAGTCTTTAGAGACTATATTTATTATTTTTTGGTCATCTTTATAGATGATATTCATGTACATTAGAAAGGAAAGGGAGAGAATGAATATCACATAATAATTATACTACAAACCCTAAGAAATGAGAATATTTATGAACAATTTACCAATTGTAAATTTTGTATTCATAAATATTCATTTTTGGGTCACATAATATCAACAGAAGTGGTATTTATAGTTCCTTGAAAAATAAATGTTTTTGAAAGTTGATCGATACCAACAATATCAACTAATATCTGAAGTTTTCTTAGTTTGGATAGATATTATTGATGTTTTGTGAATGATTTTTCATGATTATGTAATACAATAAGAAAGTTTACAATGAAAGGAGTTAATTTCATGTGGATAGAGGAATGTGATGATAATTTAATATAGCTAAAAATAATGTCATCCAATTTACTTGTTCTCACAATGCCTTGAAGTATAGAAAGGGTTATGATCTATAGTGATTCATCCAAGAAAGGATTGGGTTGTGTTATCATGAAAAATGATATGGTGATATCTTATTCTTCATGATAATTGAAAATCCATGAGATAAATTACCCAAATCAAGATTTGGAATTAGCTGTGGTAATATTTTCCCTAAAGATATGGAGGTATTATCTTTATGGTGAATGGTATGATATTTATACTGATAATAAATGTTTAAAGTATATTTTCACATAAAAGGATCTGAATATGCATAAAAAATATTGTTGAAGATTATTAATGATTTCAAATTCTACGTACATTACAACCTTTGGAAGGAGAAGAAGGTGGTAGATGCTTGGATTTGAAAGGACCATGATAGCCTAACAATGGTTAGGATAAAAAATATCCAATATTTATGGATTTTCAAAGGATAGATCTTGAAATTTTAATGGATGGGTATAAATCTTATCTTTATAAATTGAATTTTCTACCACTTATACAAGTTAATATTAAGGAGGTGTAGAAGGAAGATGTAGAGCTACAAAAGTAGGTGATAAATGTTCATGAATTCAACCTTGACTGTGATGGAATAATAAGGTTCAGGAACCAGTTTTGTATTCCTCCCATATGATAATTAAAGAAGGAGTTGTTGGATTAGGATCATAGTTCTTCATTATCTATTCATCAAGGAAGAAAAATGATATATAGGGACCTAAAAGATTATTTCTCATGGGATAGAATGAAAAGATATGTTGATGAATATGTCTCTCAGTTCCTAGTTTGTCAGTGAGTTAAGCTGAGAAATAGAATTCTAAGTGAATGGTATAAGCATTGCCCAAAATAGAATGGAAATGGGAAAACATCACTATGGAATTTGTCGTTGGACTTACAAAAAAACTAAAATACATAATTCTATATGGGTTATATTTGATCACCTTACAAATTCATCACACTTCATTACTATTAGATAGATTTAAATCTTGATTATGTTTCCAGTATATATGTATAGAAAGTTAAAAGATTTCATGGAGTACCACCTTCCATTATATTTGATCAGGATCTAAGGTTTATGTTGAAGTTCTAGTAAAGTATTCAGTAGGCTCTCTATATATAAACTTAATTTTTAGTAATATTCATCATCCTCTGATATATAGTCAGTCTGAGAGGATAATTAAAACTCTATAATACATTTTGAGAACTTATTTTATAGATTTCAAAGGTTATTGGGATCAACACATACCTTTGGTAGAATTTCCTTAGAAAAATATCTTTCACTCTAGTATTTAGATGGATCCTTATTTCCCTCTATGGAAATAAGTGAATAACTCCAACTTGTTTGGATGAAGTTGGGGAAAGAAATATATTAATACCTGACCCTATTGATGAAATGAAAAAAAGGTAAAATATATTCAACAATACATAACAAAAACTCAGAGTTGACAAAAAAGTTATACTAATAACCAAATAAAAGACATACGGTTTGAAGTGGGTGAAAAGGTGTTTCAATGAATATCTCTCTAGAAGAGAGTAATAAGATTTATAAGGGGAAGCTGATCACTAGGTATATCAGTCCTTTTGAAATTCAAGATCATTATGGAAATATAGATTATCGATTAGTGCTTCCCCCAAATCTCTCTAAAGTTCATCATTTGTTCCATGTGTCTCTCTTGATAAAGTATAAACCTGGTCTAGAACATTCACACAACTCAAAATTTGTACCGCTAGAGCAGGAGTGTTCTTATAAAGAACATCTAATAGAGATTTTGAATCATATAGAAAATGTTCTGTGAAATAAGACCACTCACACGGTTAATGATTTTTGGATGAACAACCAATTTGAGGAAGCTATGTAGGAACATGATGATATGATGAGGGAGAGATAACCTCATCAATTTTTTATCCAGGTGATGAATTTTGAGGGATAAATACAGTTTAAGGGGCGTAGAATATAACACAGAGATGTTTTTAAGAAATATTTTCTTTATATAATTTTAATTCTTTAATAGCATGCATTGCAAAGAATCGTGATTTTACGAGAACCATGAGATTTCCTTAGTATATATTGACAATTTTAACCTATATTTTAGGTTAGTGGGAACAAATATAACAAACTTATGAAAATTTATGGTGAAGTAATTCGCTACCAATTATTTATAAGAAATATAAATCAAATAAATATTTGTGTTTTTGTATGAATAAATTGAGTGAATTACTATAATTAAATGAAATTAATGAAATATATATGTTTTATAAGTAATTAAATATTTCTTATGTTCATCCAATAGATTTTTTTTCATAGGGTATAAATAAACACTATTTGATGTATGAAAACCTATATTTTTTTAGAAAGGGTAATTTTCATCCTTTTAATGGTGAACCCCTATTAAATTAATATTTTGACACATTAATAATTTTTATATGAAAAAATTAACATTTTATTCTGAATTTTGAAAAAAAATAATTTATTTGAATGAAATTTTATTTTTTTCTGATAACATTCAAATTTTTATAAATAGTAAAAATAGACTATATTTTAATTGAAAAAAACATTTTTCATTTAAATAATTTATATGGATAAATTATAATATTTAATGGTTTTAAAGTATAAATATAATATATATTTATCATTAAATATAATTTATGTCATAATCATTAATTTTACATTGAATTCATATGTAAAAACATTTCAATCTTTTGAAAAGTTTTAACTTGTAAAAATCATTCTCTCTTTCTGAAAAGGATTAATTTTTAATTAATTAATAAAAATTATGTGTTTTGAATTTTAAAAAATGGATTCTGTATTTGGAATCAGTAAGTACAAATTATTTAAATAGATTTATTTTATTTTTGGGCATTATGAATTGTATGTTTGGTAATTTTTATTAATATAGTAAAAGGGTGAACTAGGTAATTATGGGTAAGAATAGTATTATAAAATTACCCTAAAATTTGTAGTAATATCACTATTTGAGTGTGTTTCGACCTAAATCATCCTTGTGTCTGAATTCTATCCTTTGGAACCCACTTGGATGAGATTAAGACATTTAATTTTTTTATTTAATGAAACGTTAAATATGTCTCACTCAAATTTTAATAACTAAATAATTTTTTATATAATAAAGATAAATTAAATTGTAAATAATCATTTGAAATATAATTTTTTTTATTTATCATTGTAATTTATTTTAAATTTTTAGTAAATAAATAATCACCTTAAAGACTTATAATTTGATGATGTAAAAGTTAATTAATTGATGAGAATTCAATAGAACATTTTTTATTAAAATGATAATGACCATAAAAAGACCCAAACACTTGACCTAATATTATTTTTAGAGTATATATCGATAATAAATATCTGAGGGTCTATTTAGTGAACATTTTGAGCTATATAGAAGAGGTTGTTACACTTATATTAATTTATTTAATGTGGCGTTAATGTTGTTACATCAATAATTTAATTTGTATAACATTTTAAATATTGGATTTTAAATAATATAAACTAAAATAAAAGTATTCATATTAAATATAGTAGATTTATCTTTATCAACGTATTTTATTTTTAATTTTTAATCTAAAAATAGTTATATTAAATAATTACAAAAAAATTATATAGTAATTATTTTATTAATAGAGATAACAAATAATGTTATTAAAATTATTAAAATAAATATATTTTGGGGTAATTAATATATCTAATGAATTTTATAAATACCTTGACCTATTAGGAATATAATAAAATATTTTTTTTAATTTAACTTGTTATATTATTATTTTTAAAAATTAATTAATTTAATAGAGTCAAAATTGAAACTATTGGCTGTTTATCAAAAAAATGGTTTATTAAATTATTTAAAAATCATAATTTTTTTAAAAAAAATATATATAATAATTATTAAATGGTGTAAAATTTAATAACTTATTTATTTTTGTTCTAATTAACATAAAATAATTAAATATTATACCCTTTTAATATTTAAATTTTTGTTACACCAGTTAAAAATTAAATAGAATAACTATGTTTTAATTAAAATGATGTGGTTTAAATTGACTGAAAAAACTTGTCTAAAATATATTGTTTTATTATATTAATGCCTTATCTCGTATCATATATGAAATTGTAACATTATGGAGGTTTTTATATGGGGTTTTATTTTATTATAAATTAATATTTTTGGAGATCCCAAAAATGCCCCTCGCCTCAATTATAAAAGGACATATATTCCCTCACCTCTTCAAATAAAATTTAGTCTTATAGATCATACATCTCATTACACATTCCCATATAAATTTCCCTAGTTACATTTTAGAGTTTCTAGTCTTCTTATTATACCAACACTAGTGCTCTATGAGTAGATTTAGAGGAAGGACGTCGAAGAAGAGGTAATCTCTCATATCGATTCTTTCAAACATATTTGTTCTTCTACTTCCCTTTTCTTAGTTGTTTCATAATAAATTAATAACTAATATATCTTATATATACTGATATGTTATTATGATTATGGATAAAAAATATTCCACTTTTTATTCATCTAGTGAAAAATGAAATCTCTCTGTTTGCATACGTACGACCTACCATCTCCATGCCTTGGTGTAATCTACTTTTCACCACCACCTTACTTTGATGGGTATAATGATTGAAATAATAACTATATATGATTTTTGTTACATGATATTTATTCTTGAATAGTATACATAATTCAATTCAATACCATTCAACAATTATGAGAATGATATCGCTGCTCTTGCATACGTATATCCTACAGTCTTCACAATGAAAAATGATTCATTCTACATGATATTTATTAAAGCATGATTTTATAAACATAAAGAATGAAAAAATTTGATAAATAAATATATATATATATATAATGTTTATATAATTTATTAATGATATAACTATTACCTATGAAGGAGAACCAGAACTTATTTGACAAAACAAGCATAAGAAAATAAAGCACTTAATACCCAAATAACAAGTTATAATGAAATATTATTAAAAAATCGATGATAATCTGATCGTATATGATATAATAAAAATGAATATGATTTAGAAATAATTTAATGACATAATTTAAATCATTATATAGGAGGTTTTGATATATACAAAGGAAATTAGACCAAATGTAAGGGATAATTTTTCAATCTCATTTTTATCTGAGATTGTTTATATGTAAGTATTTACTAGAATATATTTATCATCTACATCCATGTTTCATAAATATGTGATATTATTTATATTCATATAAAAAATTTTAAATTCAATTTTACCCATTTTGTAATTTTTTTAAATGGTACGAAATGAATCTTTTATCGTTATTCGATACGAGGTACTTTTTGACTTTTTTAGAAAAAGTATAAGGAGAATGTTTTTTTAACTTATACATTATAAAAAAATTATATTTTCATAATGCCTTATTTCCATGAAGCTTATTATACCCAATTTCTATTTTATTTCTAACTAAATTCTTTTCATTTAAAAATGTGTGGAATTTTGAGAAAATAAAATCTTTTTGAATATAAAGGATATTTTCCTCAAGAATTAATTTCAAGTGTCAAATAAAACTTTTTCTCATCAATGAAGGAATTATTTAATAGGGTTATGCTTCAACTATATTATGTGTATTGTTCCTATGATTTTATTTTTTTTATGACTAAATTAAATTTATTAAAATCATTTTTTATAACGATTATGTAATGTGGAATGATGCTTAATGAAACCCATTTTATTCCTTGGTTTATGATGAATGATTTATATTATTGTGGCACCCATAAGAATTATTTCATTATGAGATTGGTGGGACCTATATATCCTTCCAATGAATTGGGTAAATATTTATATTATATAGACATGGATGGAATAGGAAATGATCTTGTTTCATTAATATAGGGTTGGAATGAGGAGTAGCTCGGTTGAGTAATGGAATTTGTTAGCTATGATGGTCTTGGTAATGATACATGAATAATGTGAAATTATTTTCAATGATTATGTGTATTCCAAAAAACATCATGTCTTATTTTATGACTTTTTTGGATTACGTTCATTGATTCTTATGACCTTTCGTGATTTATCCCATGGCATTATATTCAAATATTTCATATCGAAGATATGATTTTTAAATGTTATGTTATTATGACATATGATTATGATATGATTAATATATACCTTGTTTACCCTTACTCAGCATCTTAGCACACCCTTTCTTATGTTTCTTTTCCCCAAGTCATGAAAAAGAGTATTAAGTAAGATATGTCAAAAACGGGTCTAGTTGTGATGAAATAAGTAGGACACATTGAATATGTCTTATAAACTAGTAGTTTATGTTTCCCGTTTTCTAAAGATATTATACACATACAATATTGTCATGGATTCATTATATCTTATAATGAATATTCTTCAAATTTGAAGTTATATCAATTTATTTAAGTATGGGTAATTACAAAATGAGTCTTCATCATCAATATCATTGAAATCAATTGTTCTTTTATATTTTTTGTCTTCCTTTTCTTCTTTATCGACCAATATCTTCATAATTATTTAATATATCATAAGGGAGTAAATTAGTTATTCAAGTGGCATATATTTTATATATTTATCTTTCTATATAGTTTTCACCTTTTGTTCCAAAGATATTTGTAAGAAGTATATAATCATCTTTAATAAATTTTCTATAGAAAAATCCTCACCTGGAGACTTTCAATCATTGAAAATGTTATTAAATCATGTTAACATATTGGTAATGGATTCATTTTCATTCATAGTAATGTTTTGAAATACATGTCTTAACATATCCAATATATTTTATTTGACATTATTTGTGCCTTCATGTGAAACTTATAGTAATTTCTATATTTTTTGTATGGTGTTTTAAGAATATATTGTATAAATTCATTTTGTACATTCCCTTTATGGATAGTGTTAATTTATTATCCATTAAGTTAAAAAGAAGAAATATCTTGAGGAGTCCATTAATCCTTAAATTATTTAATAGGAGTGTATCCTTGCCTTAACATTTTCTAAACAGGATGACCTATGACACTAGGAAAGGTATAGAAGAAATTTTCCAATAATAATGATTTTAACTATCAAATAATGTCTCTTGTCCCAAGGAATTTCCTTTAACAGAATTTTGAAAACAAGATGCTATTAAAACAATTGATCTATGAAATTGGTTAAGATTTTGAAAACTAAAATTGATTTTTAAAAATATGTATTTTTTGAGAAAAAATTGATCTCAATTGATATCATTTGTCCGTTGGAGTAAAAATGTCTAAGGGAGGAAAATTTCCTTTTAAATAAATAAATGCAAATGGTAAATTCCAAATAAAATCATTTCCATATTAAAAAATTATAAAATTATAAATTTGTTATGTATTAAAGATAATATAAAATCTTATTATATGATTAATCATAGTGGATACGTAAAATGATAAATATATGCACTTTATGTGTATCGAGATAGGGTGATGCAATGCCAAAAATAAATGAGGCAGCAAACACAATTTGTTAAAAAGTTCGATAATAGCACACGAGGTGACCAAATACTGTTACCCCTTGAATTGAGAGATGTTTCTTATTAGACCTTCCATTTATTTCTAATTTTTATATAAAGAAACAAACTTCCCTTGAATTTTAATGAAGATAGCAAGAAAATAACTTCCCTTAAATTTGGATGGAGATAGAAAGAACCAAAATGTGAAAGGTGGGATTATTATAAAATATTTTATTGGTAAAAATATGCTACCATTTTTCAATTCTATATATATTAAAGGATGGATAAAAATGATAGTGATAGATAGAGACAAATATAAGGTCCTTTGGTATTTTGAAATGAAGAATGGCACATTGAGAGGAGGTATTATATCTTTCTAGAGATTTGACATTGATTCAATCATGGAGTTATTGAAAAGTAGATTGATTGAATAAAATCCTCTTTTGTTCTATATTTATAGCCTCCATATCTTTGAGAACAATTTTGAAATCCTTTTGTTCCACTAATTATGTAAATATGTGAAATAATGAATATTTGACCAATATTAAATGTTTCCTCCAAACTACTATATCAATTCCAATGTATACCTGATGTCATCCACTTGGTAGCTAATAGGCCACCTAGATATCACCACTAATAGAATAACCCAAACGGATAGTAGATTCACCTCTATCGGGTATCCAAAAGACTCTTAGAGGGTGAGTTCACTTCCGTCCATACCACTAGGTACCTGATGGCACTACACCAAATAGTCAGTTCTTCCTTATATCTTAATATCACCTAAATGGTTTTCTATCTTCCATCAAAGGTATTCAAAGGTTATTCCAATTTCCTTGCATGAATTCGACAATTCCATTAATACATCAATAATATTTTTAAGTAACCTTCAAATTCTTCAACAAGAACTTCAAGAACTTATCATGATCTTATGAAATTATCATTTGAGTTTATTAATCTCAATACTTGGAGATTATTCATATAATTAAAAATCAATTAATAAAAATATTAGATACATAAAAGAGTTTTTTTGATCATTAAAAAAAGATAATATGGAATGATGTACAACATATAAAATGTATCTTGTTATAGAAATGGAAATATAAACATTATCATTCATTCATGTTGGCTACAAGTATATATATGAATATATGTATCAGGAATTGAAATATTAATTTACCTCTCAATTTATGGCTTTTATTTATCCCTAATCAATGTTAATTATAGATTAATATTTCTTGTGATATAATTTTAATCTTATCATAAGTATGATTCTTGTATTAAGATATGAAATATGCTCATGAGGCACAAAACATGTTTTGTGTGTTGGATAACCCATGAAGTATACCACATAGAGTATCATACACTATGACATTGGTATAAAAGGGGTGCATAGTTCATATTTGGATTCCCCACAATGTGTGGTTGGTGATATACCTAAAATGAGAACCTTTATTTGAGTCGTATCAAATCAAGGGTCATTGAGTATGTTTAGGATCATATAATTAGTTGGAATTTAACCAGGATGATATTTTTTTTCTCCTATAACGAGTATGGATTATAGTCTCTTAATTAAGATATAATTTTGGATTTTATACTTATACAGATATATTATATATTATTTTATTTCATATCATCTTAGGGTTATATAATGCATGCATCCTTAAAGGTTAGTAACATGTGTTTTATTCATCATCTTGGTCAAACTATACTCAGAGAATCCAGAACATATGAGTTGGATATATGGGATTAACATACACTCTATCTCAGGGTCACTTGACTTCATGGATAAAGGTATCATTTGAAAATTTGTTCTTGTATATGATAAATCAGGTATACATGAGTATAGAGAAACCTTTGTTTAATGGAGACCAGTCTGGACCCTTTATAACTTGTGCAACACCAATGATTTTCTGTAGGGTTCTCTTTGCTTATAATTATGAATTTTTTATTCATATTATTTTGCAATGATACAATGTCCCGTGGGGTCTCACTTTTTGGTTGACTGAATGATGATTGATTTTGACTTAAAGTGAAACTCAATAATTTTTTTAAATTTTTAACCAAAAGTATTTTTGGATTGGTATCATAGGGTATTGCATGTTATTTGATACATGGGGAAGTTAGTGATTTCTTTTGGAATGTTTTTTGGAAGATAACCAAAACTAGTTTTATATATGGTTTCACAAGATATTATATATGATACAATATAAGATGAAATGGGATAAATTATTTTAGTCTTTAGTGTAAGTGTGAGATTAGAGATATGTGCCCTATATTCTTAAACTCATGTGATGAGTTTTAGGGAATACCAATTTCTGTGATTGGTGCAAGTTTTATAGTATGTCAAGCATGAAGCATAATGTGAGATACCCAATGGACTGGTGTAGTCACCTAAGAGGGGCTAAATTGGGTTTTTCTTATTATTTACTAAAATTGAAAACATTCTAAAACCCCTATGAAATTTAACCCTTTTTTGGTCAATGTATATGGACCTATTTTAGTTCGGCCAATAAATCATCAATCATATGCATGAATGTAAAGAAGATAAAAATAACATGATTTTTTCAGTGCAAAGACCTACACTTTTTCTAGATTATTTATTCAAAACAATCATGGATTCTATACTATAATAATGTGTTGATTATAATGGGTTTGGTGAAACCCACACCTATAATGTCAGGTTATCACTTGAATTACAAATTATTTCTTCCCATAAGACCTCCACAACCAACATCACATTTAATTCACAGTTTTACATTTTTTTTCTAGACATACCCTAAGACAAATAGGTTCCACAGTATACCACAATGTATATGAATGTTTTATATTGTAATATCCTACATTAAAGAAAATCATTTTTTACTAGAAGAATATTATTCATCAATAAGGTTATATCTTATTCCACTCACATAAGTTTCTTCATATTCATATTGTTCTTAAGAGAACCACGTACAACTTGGTCACAACTTAGCTCAACTTCACATACTTGAACAAAATATCCTCATCTTTATTTCTCACTTGTTCACTCAAACTAAGCATTATGAAATCTGGAAAGATTATATATTTATATGAACACAACCTTAGTTTCTTACACTCTCTTATTCTACGTTATCCCACTAATCTCTAAATAGTTACTAGTATTCTTCTTTACTTTCAGCTTCAATACATGAAGGATCTGTAGCTGTAGAATTATATTATCTACTTCCTCTTCTTGGATATAACATACACTGGGTATTTTTTTCAAAAGAGAGTGAGACAGATAGATAGATCTTGGATTCACAGTCTCATATATAGCTCTCATATTCTCAATGTACTAAATGTATTACAACACCAATGGATCCTTAAAACTCTTATTCTTTAATTATTTCGTGATTTCCTCAATTTTTCACTTGTATGAGTGGCACAATTTAAGAAAATTAAATCTATCCCATTATAATATATTTAATCATTTATAGAATAAGTAATGATATTAATTATTCTTGTAAAAATTAGCTACTAGAAAATATCTACTACCTAATATATTCTTTTCTTCACCCTGATCTCATAATATATCCCCCATATAAAGTGTTTGCACATTTTTTTACTTATGTTCCATAATACACTTTATCATATAATTTATCATTTCTCTTGTCTTGTAGAAACAATTACAGATCCTTCTGTACAACTTGAGATATCATCATATTATACTCAGTGAACTCTCCTAGAACTTCCATTTCTTAAACCTTCTAATAGTACACATAATCTATTGAAAATTACTCAACATATTGACTCTTCATACCCTCAAAACTTATAAAGAAACACTATACAATATATTAAAGGTGTTTATATGATCTTATGAGAAACACAACATCATCATAATCACATTCATGATTTAATATCTAGATATTCTTCACGAATAGATTTGGAATCAAACAACACAAAAACATCTCCAATAAAATTTCTTCGATATTAAAATAGATAAGAAAAAACTCACCATTTTTAAAATTTATCAAAAAATATATTAAATCATATATTAGATTTTATTTTTTAGACTATGAAGATCAAATTTATTATAATCCAAAATATGTTTTTCTTCAAAATTTTAAACCTATAAATCTACAAAATTTCACTTAGTACGTATAAAAAATTAGCCTATATAAATCCCATTGTGGAATTATCATACATGGATATCAGGTACATGGTGATTTTTTCATGTCACACTTCACATATCTAGATTTTGATACATGGTTATCTTGTGCCAACTTTCCAATATGGGTCATTCAACTATGCATTATTTGGATACTAATTTAGCTATATGAATCTTTGTTTATCTATATTGTTCTGAATTTGGATGCATAGTAGAATTTGGATATGTTAATTCCCATAGATGTTAAATTTAGATACATAACTAAATTCAACTATCTAAATATTCGCATATAAAAATATTTGCATATGTGGTAACTTCAGCTATTTGGATTCACCTATGTTCTAGAATTTGTTTATTTGAACATTAGTGTATTTGAACATTTGTGTATGTGACCATTCACGTACATGGAACCTAAACATAGGTGACTTTTCTATATTGATTTTATTTCAAATGAGTTCTCCTCCCATCCATCCCTTGCAATTCGAAACCCCTCATAAACACTTTAAAATGCATTTAGGAATTTATGCATAAAATGTCAAACACACCAAATTGATTCCCAAGTAGGATAAAAGTAATGAAATCTCCCTCTTTTAAGTTCCTTAATATCATACACTATATTCCTATTTTTATTAAACCCAAGACTCTATCCAAGTGTTTTTCATCACCTATTTTAGCAGTCATTTTCAGTATCACACTAGGATTGACTTATTTCAAATATATGGGTCTTCAAACTCCAATCATCTAGTCATTTTTTAACTAGTTGTAATAGCTCCTGATATTTTATTTTGTATCTATCACCCTTACTATTTCATATTTTTTTAGATAATAATTTAATTCTTCCATTAGCGCTTTTTATAAATAGGAAGAACAACATGATAGTTTTCTGATTTCTAGGCTACCCACTTCAATCTGTCTATCCATGTATTCAAGGGAATCCAACTATTCATACTCTTTTACCCATAGTGTATGTGTAGAAACTCCACTTCTTTGGTGGGTGGATACTAGGTTATATACTCAGCTCATCACCCATGAATGATGATATTGTTAGATTAATTGCGACAAAAAATAAAATCAAAAATCTAAAGGCACTTTGTAAGGGATATCATAAAGCATATTATTGTTGATAATATGCTATTATAAATGGAATCTATATTATAAGTGTTATAATTTTAGTCTTCCTAAATTTTATATCATTATTTTTTTATATCATGAAATGAAATTCAAGGGAGTTTCAACCAATGTTTCAAATCAAAATTTCAACCAATGATATTTAATATAACTTTACAAAATTTTTAAGTAAATGAATAGAGGCTTATGGAGTGTCCCGTAGGTCTATATGAAGGTAGTCACCATGAGATAGTGGGAATCAAATATTTCTCTACCCATGGATGATACTCTCATATTATCATATATGTCATCATATTTTCTTTACTATATAGGGCATTAGCATTCTATAAGTGGTAGGATAATCCTACCTGAGAGTTAAGGTATTCAAGAAAATATATGGATTCACCATAGAGAAGGGATTCAATTTTTCTACCTCATAGTGATATTAATCAAGCCCATATCATTGAACAAGGAGTAGTGGAATCATAAATATATGGTTTTTATAACAATAGTTATTCATTTATATTATACATGTTTTAAAGATTCATGAATGGTTTTTTCTCATATCGGGGTTTCTAATTCATTCCTAATTCTTTGTATAATAGTTATATGTTCCTATAAAACATATCATTTATTCAAATATTATGGTTCTTTGATAGGTCTAGGACTATTCAATGGTTTGTTATGTAATTGATATAAGTTATTTAGCTTGTTATTGACACTATTTTGATGTGTCATTGACCAAATATTTAATAGTATATATTTTATTGAATTGTAGACTTTTGTTCTCTGAAGTGTTTTCTGTGACGATGATATAGATATCTTGTAAAAAATAATGTGAATATGTAAATCTCTATAGTTTTATACCTAGTAATGGGGTATAGTTATATTTTTATGTTAAAATAATTATGTATATATATGTCCCTATAATTGTCTTCCTAGATGGTTTGTGGTGTTGTGATGGGATGTTTGAATATATGTGTGGAATATTTAGCTTATTACACTAAAATAATACCCTACTAGAATGACTACCTTTCCCATGTGATAGGTGCAATTTTGATAAAAATAATGGTCATGATAGAATGATTAATATGATTATGGAATGGATAGTATAATTATTGATGATTCTTACACAGATGTTATTGTGATGGTTTATGTTAGTGACCTAATTATATGTATTTTATTGTTTTGTATATTTATTATTGTATTTATAATGATATTATAGTTATGGGGTAACATTTTTATGAAACCACCACCTAATAAAGCTTTCTATGGTGCTAAACAACATTTGAATTGGTGAATAGACAAACTGAATAGATAACATAGTAAGCCCTCTCTCACCCCACTGGTGATTATATATTGGATATGAAGAAAATTGGTTCTGGATATGGACATGATGAAATATAGATATATGGATGTGGTGTGGTTATTAAATTGGGTGGTTAATATGATTTTTGGTGTTAGCTATATGGGTACTAGTTGGTGGGAGATTTTTAATGGGGATTATATATTTTTATGATGTGTGTTATACTATACATACTCAATTTTTTTGATAGTGATATATATGGTGAGTTTAGGGTAATAAAAACTATAATAACTTAAATATATGAATAATTTTGTATATATGTTTAGAATTAGATATATTTGTGAGTGTTATCTAATGATATTTTTGAGAAATCTATAGCCAATGACCTATAGTTTGATCTATAGTACCCTATGTGGTTTTGGTTGGCAAGGATGTGAGTTTATAGTCTGATTTTCTTAATTTAATATTATTCAAGAATAATATTGAATTGGTTTTTCATCATTAGGGGGTTTACTGGTGAGTATAAAAATATTCTCACCACTAAATTTGTGTACAAGGTCGCATGATTTTTTTAGTGGACTTTCCAAGTAGAGTTGGATCAATGAAAAATGATGGAAATAGATTAGTGTTTAGAGATTTTTAATCTAACAATAAGATATATGGGTGTTTTGGATCTAGTAAATTGGGGGTTTAATGGTTGATTTACTATAATTTTAGATATATTAAATTTTTTATGTTATATTGAATTCATTTATTTATTATATTTATCATTGTGGGTTTAGGTTATTACATTACTTATGGTAGTAGTTTTCATTTCTTGTATAATATTTCTCTATTTTTTATAGATTGTAATTGCATCCTTTTTTACGATTTATACCCTTTGAACAATTATTCAACTTATGGCCTATTGAATATGAGTTTTAAGGGCCACTCTTCTTATCAATAATATGGGTAAGGTCTTGGTGGAATCATGTTTTTATAGCGTAGAATCAAAACTTTTGATTTCAATCTCGTTTCTAGTTTTTAGTTAGGCACATTTGATGTTTGGTTTAGTTTGGGAACACTAAAGAGACAGTTTTAGAGGCATTAGATTTCAATATCATAGGCTAATGAACCCAAGTAAGGTGTGATAATGGATACATTCGTATACAAGGGATCTAATTGTTTGATGACTGAATCGGGTATACTTAATGAATTCATTATAAGGTATATTTAATTCATTATATACATCATATGGTGGTAAATACATGATCAATGCACATAATTTCCTATGATAATAGAATTATTTTTTCATGTAAAATAAGGAAAATTATATAATATCTTCTAAATTTCTCTCTCTATTTTAAAACAAACTTATAATGTTTTGTGTATTCTTATGAATGTAGTATAATATTGTCTATAGAAACTTCTATTCTAAGTAACAAGTGGAATGGGTCAAGTTTTTCACATACTATACTACCACACATTCTTTATTATGAGGATGATGAGAAAATTATCTAAGGATCTAAGTATCACGAACATTCACATGTTTTCATACTGAAGATTGGGCTCTCTATAGGTGGCACTTTAGAGGTAGAGATAGATCATTTTTATGATTGTTGTATGATATTCATTAATTGATGATACCCATGTGAGGTGAGATTATTTTTAGGTAGGTAATACTTGGATATATGAGATTGACATGATGTTTTTTCTAATAAATATATATATCTATGATATTTATTTCATGGTGAACTTGTTTCTAAATTATTAATAGTTTGGTTAGAGAAGATCATTTAGGCTAAAGAGTTGAGTACCTTGACTAAAAGATTTTGTTTCACATTATATTAGTCATAGTTATTTCTTGATATTTTTTATAGATAGTTTGATTTAAATATGTAATTTTTGATTCATTCCTTGATAGGTACATAATTTAAAATTTTATACAATGTTGTTCAATTTTCATGAGGTGCAAAGTAGATAGATTCTAAGGACTCATTGGTATAAGTACAGGTTACTAGAGTAGATCGAATACTGGTACAAAATCTCATTTTATTTATAGGTATTGAGATAATTTATCTTGATTATGATAATTTTTTTGAACCATGGATTGAAATTTTCAAGAACTATAAATGGATTCAATTATAATTAATTTTATAGAAATAAATATTTTTGTGTGAGTATTATATTGAGATATATGATTATAAATTCTTATAATTGATAACAACCATTTATGTAGTTGTAATAGAAACTTAAAATTAGCTGGTGTGAAAGTTATTTTTGTTTGATTTTATAATTTCTGGGTCTATCATGTCATGATTTCAATGTCAGTGATTAAAATATATCAAGATTCATAACCTGTTAGCATCAATTAAATTAGTTGATTTTTTCATGATTAAAATGATAAATTTGTTAAATTATGATGGATATACCTCAAAGGTGATTTTGTATTGCCGCATATGGGATCTCTTTATTGGTAAAGTTCTTTCCTATGGTCTAAGGAAGGAAAATTTTGGTCTTTAGGGTGACTATAACCTTGTTTTATTTGGATTGTTACTACATGGGTTTCATGATAATGTAGATTATGTAAATTTGTGTGGTGTGATCTTTAGAATTTATTCTTTATTTTTGTAGATTTTTTCTCAAAATAAAATTTCATGGAAATATTGAAGATTGTTTCAAAGTCATTATTTTTTGACGTCTGATATAAGAAGAGATAATGAAGGTTATCATTGATATTTTATATGTCTGCAAGGACTCCAAGGTAGTGAGTGACAGAATGTCGTTGGTGGTGTAATAGGTATAAAAGAATGAATTTTTTGTTGTTTAATGGTAGACTTATAAGTTCATCATGATTGTTTTTAAATATCATTATACCTATATGATATCCTACATCAATGTGGAATATGGATGGATGTTCTTGTAGTGGAGTCTTAGGATTAAATAGAACTAGATAACGATGATATGTGCATGAATTATTGATATAGGAAATTTATTTCCCTGAGTGATGATAATAAATTCTACATTTCATTCATCAGGTGATAAAACCAATTAGAATATGTTAGTTATGATTATTATGACATAATAAGAAATTTTGAGACAATATTCTAAATGGTTTTCACCTAAAGGGTAGGGAACACAATTTACTCTCTTAGAGATAAATGAGTGTATTTATTAAGTTATGGAAATGTGATTCAAATAAATTTAGTAGCCATTAATAGTGGTTTACTCAGATGTTATGAGGTGAAAAAAAAGTTGTGATGGTAAATTTGTTGACTGGATAATTTTTAAGCTGATAAATAGCCCTATTAATTCATAATATTCTGTTACTATCTTGAATGATAGGTCATGTGTGATGTACATGATCTAAATCATCTCTTGCATGAACAAACTAGGTCTCAATGTACCTCACGTGTTCCTCCACATACATTAGAGGTTACCAACTAGCGATTAGGGTTTATATATTGTGTGGGGACACTATATCATCTACAATATAAAAAATCATAGTGGAATAAATATAAACATTAATCAATAAAAAATTAATTATACTATAAAGATCGACATTATAACTAAGTTCTATCCAAAATTAAATAACAACTAACATTCTATAAAAATTAGATATTATAATGTCATATAATTCACATAAGTAATAATAGTATCTCCCATGGAAGATCATATAAAATCATTCCCAAAAGTAAAAAAATAAAGGATGTCTCTATAAAATGAGTTCAAGGAATTTGTTTGGTCCCTTCACCCAACTCTATTCCAAAAAACCCATCTCAACTCTCCCATAGAGGGACTTTTACCTTTCTTGAATAACAACCCATTATTTTTTCTCAAGTATTATGGCAGCTGAGTAGGGTTTGAGTATATCTCAGTAATCCTCTTACCCAAAATTAAACTTGTCTTACAAAATAATAGATATAAAACCTCCAAGATAGAAGTTCCTAGGGGTATATAGTAGTAAAGTCCAATATCATCCCCACTCACAATTCCCTTATAATCCAATAATCACATACCTATGCTAGAAAAAAATTAAAGGAATTTATTTTTATATCGTTTAAAAGACAAGATTTCTATTGCCTTATTCCCCTCAACCATGTTTTTTGGATATTTATGTTTTGATTTATCATGTTCCTAGGTTATATAATAGTGGGTAGTGTATAGACTCCATATGTATTTTACAATCAATGTTAAATAATATTCTCATATAGTTATTGAGATGTTCACATCCATATAAATAGTGAGGGAACTAAGTAAGTCTTTATCCTCTGGTCTAAGAGGGATGTCGTCTCCTTAGTAAGTATTGTATTCCAAGAACACTAAGAAATTTCTATCAGGAATAATACCCTTTCTTTGTATTATTTTATGTAAAAAATCCTAGTTAGTGATTAATTATAAATAGGTATGCGATAAAGGAACACCCAGTGTTTTTTTTCAATAATATGAGTTCAATATAGAATGTATGATATGTAGATGTGATGATTCCATGGGTTTAGGTCCAAGATTTATTATTTAATGTGTTAGACTATATCATTGATCACTGATGATTTTTTATTTTCATATGATAATAGTTTATATAAATTTCATGGTGCTCATAAGAGTATCAATTAGTATAAATGTTATAGAAGCATTTGATGAATGTTTAATTATACACATAACCCTATCTATATGAGAATCCGACATTATTAAGTCAAACTTATAGGAACGATCAAAGGATACAAGATTTAAACTGATGTTCAGGCTATTCCTAAGGAATCTCAAGACTAATCAATCCTAATCCCCACCTATAAATATGTTTTCCACCATCTCTAATTGTGTTTCAAAGAAGAAAATTAAATTTGAAGGAATGTTAGATACCTTGGAATTGGACAACATTGTATATAGGTAAGTAATTTCATTTAGAACACCAAATCAAGAAGTTATATTAGGAAAAAATTGTTCTAGCCCAGAACATGCTAACCCAAAAATAATTCTATTTTTGAAATTGGATGAGGTTGAGATATAATTTTGGGATTAAAACCCCCAATCACATTGAAGAAAATATACAAAAATATTACCATCAATATGTTTAACATTATTAAATAAATCCCTTTAGTAATTAGTAATTACATAATTTATAAGGTTGAGTTTGTCCTACAATACTTATAATCTCAAATTAGGGGTCGGGTATCCAAACCACATGTGCCATGCCTACTTTATCTAGTTCCATAATAAGATGATGTGGACATTTTTTGAATATACATTAAGGGGGAATGATGTAACACCCCTCATCTCAAAATCAAGGGGAATGATCTATCACCATTGATTTCCCCTTAGTGAATGATGCACCACTATCACACATCATATATGTGAATGATTTATAACCAATCCAACATAATTGAATGAGAAATTTATAGGTGAACAATGAATCAACAATTCCATGTGGATGATATACCATCAATACCAATGCTATAATGGATGATTCACCACAAAAACCAACCTCTAGGGAGATGATTCACCACCAAGAAAACTCCTTGGGTGGATGATGCACCATAATTTTCAATCTTATTCAGGGGATGGTATACCACTAACACAGACTTTTATGATGGAAAAAACACCACCAATAATGATCCTTTGGTGTGTGATATACCACAAACATCACTCCATAGGTGGATGATACACCAACTATAAGAATCTATACATTGATGTTATAGAACCAGAGAAAATTCTCTTATAGAAGCTATACCACCAATACAACCCCTTGGGTGGATGTTGTACCATCGACACAACAAATCATAGTGAATAATATATCACCAACACTTATAGATCAGGTGGATGAGATAGTGCTAATATAGAAAGGTTGGATGATATTACACTAGTAATAATCCCTATATGGATGATATACCACTAAACAAACATTATGTTGAATGATATATAACGTTGTACCATATGTTAAAACTTTTATAGACTATCCATAAAATGAGGTACATGCTTATAAGACCATTTTCCCTCTCAATAACTCATTTCAAGGATAGATCATCCCTATTGTACTACATTCCAAAGATTTTTCCACAACAAATAATATTCTTGGACACCCCTCATGGTCCTAAATGTCAAAATCTAAGATAAAATTCCCTTTTTGGTTTTGGAGTTGCAAGGTCACAACTCCTCACACAAGGAAAATGGTCATTTGTAACCATAGTGTAAATAAAAACATCTCAAAATACCAATCAAGGCATAGTTATCCTCATATTATCATGAAATAATATAATAACTAGATTAAAATTTATTATTAGGGATTGTGCACATGGTTAGCACTACTCTCATTTCATATGACATGTGTTGAACTTTTAAAAACAATGAGAAAGATAAGGATGACCTACCTTGACCTAGAAGGGTCCTTCTCATTGGATATCGCCTACTTATTTAGAATCAACCATAAAACTCTTTAGACCCTATAAAGGGCCTAAAATTATGCATAACTAGAAAATGATAGTGAAATATTAAGAGAAAAAGGTATTAGACATAATATGAGGGATAGACTTACCTATGATACTTTCATACAATGAAAAATAATCAAAATTTTCCAACAAATAATACTCACCACCCTTGGAAAAATATATAATGAAGGGAGAGAGGGGGAGGTATATGACTAGAATAGAAAGAGGTAAGAGGGGTTCAACATTTAAAAAAATAACAATTTAATTAATTAAATTAAAACTAATCAAACTCTAGGTACCCAATGGGTACCTTCTTGACATCCATAATATACCCATTATAGGTTCATAGGCCAATTAGTATCCCTCACAAAACCACCCCTCCGCCTAGGGGTACACCTATTACCTAGTACCATACCATTTGGAACTTAATGGAGTCTATATCAAAGATAAAAACACCTAAAATTGATCTAAATTCTCAAATATAACCCATGTCCATCACTAACACCCTCAACACTCATGAACCATTAAAAAAATAATTTTGGGGAAAATTAATTAATATTTATACCTCAATAATATTTTAGGTTTTATATCATCCCTACCATATGGTAGTTATCCCTTGATATGCATTATCTAGACTTGCCTATGAATAAATCTAGTCACTTCACCTGTATATCTGACTTTTAATCCCAAGTCTCCCCCTGGACACATTAGTTGAACTACATTTCATGTACCATAATAACCATCATCACTCAATGGATCTTCCCACTTTGATCCATGATATGAAATAGTCTCTCCTTGAACAACACAAAATATTACATATCAACATTTTTTGATGTTAAAATATTTATTTCACAGGAGAGTTCAAGGAAGGAACATCCATTTTTAAAAAAAAATCAGGCTAAATAGATAAAACCCACTTAATGGGTTGTTTCCTTTAAGGTTTCAAAACCTTAACAATTGTTTTTGTTTCACATAAGTCACACATCAATGCAGATATATAGGTTGTATCCTCCACGTAGTGTATACATGTTTGTAGAACACTCATCCTTCACGAAACACATAGTCTTACATTTAGGCCTCTATATTTTGTGAAATTAATTCCCTTAACTCCAGTAAGCCTATAAATACCCCCCCCCCCAATTTATGAATTTTAAAAGGATTCCCCCTTTCAGATTACTAGAATATATCTAAATTCAAAAAAACTCAAAAGCATTAATAGAATTATAGAAAATTGATATCTAAAGGAAGATATCACTCACAAAAATTCCTCCCATGGGTTTTTGAGGGCCTCAACCCATGGTGGAGATTCATTTAATGAAGTTCCATATCCTTAGAGTAAGAAGAATTCCATTTGCAGCTCATGGGGTTTTGTGAGATAATTATCCTTCATAAAACCAACCCCCTAGGAACCAAGAATTCACTCGAAGGTAGGGTCACCCTATTTCCCAAAACATGTTATTTTTAGACATCATAACCTTAATGAATCCTTGAAAATTCACAAAACTAAAAACATCATGAAACCCATCCACCAAGACTCTCCATGTTTTCTCCTTTCAGCTAATATCTTTTCACAAAAGCAGAGTTCCCAGGGCCCCTATAAGCATCAAGAATCGGTTCAAGTACACCTAGAATCTCCATAAAATAGGTATCACCAACCCTAGTGTCTATCCCTTGTGTTTAAATCATGGACTAGAATATTACCTCTACTTTTCTCATAATAATAGGAACCCTAATTCCTATTTATCCTAATCATAGGAACCCTAACATTGGGACCCAAGATTTCCACTTCTCTACAACAGTTCTTACACTTCGCCCCACCCATAGGGGCATGAGTAGTAGACACATAAATCTAAAAGGTGGAATCATCGTGGGAAAATTACCACTATTCCTGGTAAGGAGGCATTTTTTCAGATATTCCTCTCCTACATGGAAATGTCCTACCGAGGTATAATCCCAAAACATATCCAAGATACATGATTTAAAAAACCAAGATTCATATTCTTGTCATAGTACATTAAACTAAGTGACAACATTCCCAACACATGATGTTAAACGATAGCATTAATCCATCTGAGGATCATGTGATACCCCATGTTTAATCATTATGGGATGACATCCCTTTGGATGTATACTATAATCCTGATCCCCTTGCCCCCATAGACTCCTAGTCTACCCACACCATCCCCATTGATGATCCTTTCATGACATGAGCATCCTTACTACATGACATAAACCGAATGGCTTGGTCCTATCACATGATCATAAAATATGGCATCAAACTACATGGGTTTTGGTTCCTATTTCATAAAACGGTATATAGGAAACCTTTATGAGGTTCAATCCTAATACCCCCAACACTCCACCAAATCCCAAGTGTGAAATCTTCCCCCTGGGGACACACTTAACCAAATCCCTAGCGTGGAATCATCCTCCTTGAGGACACACTTAACAAAATCCCAATCATGTATTATACCCCACCCCCAAATGGGGACACACATAACCACCAATATGTCCTCACAGTACATTAAAATTGAGGACCTCTAAAATAGAATCACTACCCCATACAATAAATATGGGATTCATATAGTAAAAAAACATAATATTACTACACCCTTAGCATCAACAACCTTGTGACTGATATTGGATTCCTTGGTTTCATTCCCCAGATTCCTCACATATGGGATGTCTCCAACCTCAAGAGGGGAATACATTACAGATCCCAATAAACCCAATGTCCCAAAATGTCAATACAAGCCCAATGTTACAATCTACTTTGACTAAATGTTGTTCACTTGTTGAGATAAAATTAGTGTAATTAATCAGTGTCCACCACAATATAGAATCAATGTTGTGTTTCAATAACATGACTTAAATATCTTAGGGTGGCCTTGACTAGGAAATGATCTCCAAGGAAGAATACATGGAAGGAGGAACTCATATCCCATCATCCCATTTTGATCTATGATGTGACATGATTTAATGAAGTGATAGAATCTTCCCAAATTTTCAAAGTAGGAATGTAGAGAAACAAGTAGAGAACATTAACTCCAGATGGAAAGATGACATGAAACCCTAGTGAGAAAGCCTCAAAAACAATGTTGTTGATGTAGATCACATGAGAAGGGTTCATATTGTATCTTCATAGATGAGATACAAGGAATAAATCATTAATGGAATTGTTGTTATAAGGAACTCTAACCAACAATCTGAAATATTGATCCACACACTAACATTAAATTTTCCCATGAACTTAGGTTCCAACTTACCCTACCTTTAAATATCATTATTCCCCAAGAAAGGATACACCTATAAGAATACCTTCCCACTCACCTCAAAATTCAGAGGATGTAATTTTCAGTCAGCATAAGATCTCTTCCAACTATGGGTTCTTTTAAACCACTTCTTGATCATGTGAATACAATCTGATGTCGCATCAATGATACTTAGTATCATGTTATAATACTTATATACCTCTAACTAGTTCATTGGTGTTGAAAAACCATTTATACAAGGCCTCTATAGTTTCTAATATATTATATACAAAATATCATTTATTATTGGAAAACTCTACAACCATAATAAAGTTCTCCTATGAACCAATGTATTCAAGAACACATGATCATAGAATATCCTATAACATATGTATGGTCTAATGAGGCTCCATGAAAGTTAGAGGATAGTAGGTAGTTCTCAAGTGTATTTTTATATCAATCTCTTTCTAGAGGACCTACAAGAAGAGTGATGTAAAATTGGAATCTTGATCAAATATGTTGTTACTAAAAACCCAATAAAGACACAATATCTTCTGAACAAACATTTTTTTCAAATATTTAATGGAATAAGTCTCTTGAATAAGTATAAAATACACAACCTTCATTAATTGGTCCATGATAACACATACTGCATCACTATGATAGAATAACCTATAATATATCATCATGAAACACATCTTCATATCATCCCACTTCCATTTGAGAATGAGTGATGGGTAAATAAGACCATTGGTTTATTAAAGGTTGTATTTCACATACTGGCTGGTAAAGAATCGTGGAACTAAAACATTGTGTCCCTTTTCATCTTGGTCCACTAATACTTTTAGTGGATCTCATAATATATCTTGGTAAACCCTAGTGAAGATCAAATCTCAAGGAATATTAATCCCACATCTGCTCCTCATGCATACTTTTAGGGACTACCAGACAACCCTATAAATGATAGATCTCCCCAAGATCCATAGAAAAATTGGGTGGTGGATCACACCATATATATTATCCCACATCACTAAACAATCAAAATCAGATAGCTAGCTTAACTTTACCCTCTCAAGGAGTTATGTAGTAATAGCTAAAGGAATAAGGGTCATTCTTACATGATGCTTCTAAAAATTGAGGTGTTTCTTAATGAAGATAAATATCACCTTAAAATAATAATTATAAACCTACACTAATGGGATTAAATAAAAATAATACTTGACCACTTCTTCCTATGTTTTCCTAATAGCACATCATTCATGAAAATCTCTCTGCCATTAGTGTATGCCATCTTGAAATCAAAAGACAGATGGTACTCAACTCATCTTCTTTTTCAAATGTTTATGCCATGATGTGGTGATATATACATTTGGATCCTATGGTTTATATAGCCCATAATCATTTACACTAAATGTTAGTGTCTCTAAAATCACATTTCCTGAACTACCACCACTAGCTCAGAATAATACATCAAGTAGTTCTAGTCATACTTATTTAGTTATTTCGAACCATAAGAAACCACTCTATCATCAAATACCAAAACTTCCCTAAGAGAGACTCCTAAAGAATCAAAATATAATGTATTCTCCATACTCTACTCAAGTAAGTTCATGATTTCTATGGATGTTAACCAGCCTTTTAGATTATAAATGGATCTCTCGTAAAATAATTACCATATAAACTTCACCCCCTTTTAGATAGAGTTGTCATCAGTGAATCCAAATTATATATGTTATAAATAAACCTATGGTAGTAACCTACCAATTCTAGGAAACTATGAATCTCAAAAAATCTCTTTGGATGATCCTAAGATACCATATCCTCAACCTTATCAAGTTTTTTTAATAATTTATCCTCAAATATTACAATTCCAAATAATAATACTTCCCCAATCTAAAACTAAATCATTTAGAGTATTGAATAAAACTAATATTCTCTTCTTTTTTCCAGTAATATACTTAGAAGGTGACTATGATCATCCAATGAATGGGAGTATACCAAAATATCATCAAAAAATATGACCATCAGTGAATCTAGATATAGATGGAAGATACTTCCAATAAAAAGATAACACATCCTAAGAGAAAGGTAAATTATGGTGTTTAAGTTTTTTTTATCTTCACAAGATATTTTCCTCATATTAATAAGAACAAGTTGAATATATCTTTTTACACATAACTCATTGTAAGAACCCAGTTCTTAGTTTTGAGGTACAGGTTTCTTCTTTTCTCTTTTCCTTAAGTGTTTTTCAGAAAATAAGGAAAATTGGGAAAATCCTAAATTTTGGAACTGCACGCCACGTACTTTTTCACACGCCGTGTACTTTTGGCCATGTGGGATGAGTACACGGGGCGTGTGTCCATGTCGGTGATGAAGGGTGTAGAAACTGACTACATGTCGTGTAGTGGTCCTTTACATGTCGTACAGTTAGTTGGCAGTAAAATAGTAAGGCAGTGGCCAGTTGTGCGACAGAACATGCCATGTACTCAAGAAGACAGGTCGTGTAGTCATGTCGGCAGATGAACAGTACCAGGCTGGCAGGAAACCGCCAGAGGAAAAGTTAAAAAATGGGAAGTACACATCGTGTACTTGGAAATACTCGCCGTATACTTTTTTTCACATAAAATTGGCAGTAGCCTCCCCTGTTTACAGGGAAGGCTTAGAACGGAAAGGAGTGGAAGAGGGAGGACGGAGCTTTGTAGATCCGTTGAGCGCACGTTGGGAGTAAGTTGTTTGCACCGTCGATCTCCTTGGAACAGCACAGGTGAGTTCTCCCTTCTCCTAGAGTAGTTATTACCAATTATTTTATGTAGGGATGCTATTTAAGTTTGAACGAGGTTTTCTTTCACCTCTGATCTACGTAGTTCTAGGACGAACTGAGGATCGTCGTTCGTGTATATTGTCTGTGGGTGTTAAAGGTAGGTGGCTTGGTGTTAATTTTCCAATTGTTGTGTGTTTATGTGAATTATTGTTCCACGAACCCATTTTGGGGTGTTGTGTGGCTGAGGTCGTAGCTGTTTAAATACCTAGAATTGTATAGGTAATTAAATGTGATATTAAAATGCTATTTGGGATCACTTCTTGGATCCAGGACCACCCCGGGGGTGTGTTCCTCTATTTAGTCATTTGTCCAGGATACCTGAGGGTATGCCATGTTAATTTTGCACATTACTTTTTCCTTGAGATTAATTATATGTGTACTACTTATTTACATGTTCAGCATGGCCTGGTTACTTATTTAGCCCAAGGGCAGTTTTTTACTTAGCCTGAGGGCAGTGGATCTTTTAGCCTGAGGGCAACTTCTCCTGTGCCTGTGGGCTATAGAATCTATGCCTGAGGGCTACACTTTGTATGCCTGAGGGAAATATCTATTATGCCTGTGGGAAATTACCTGCGGGTTATATTTCTGATTACCTGAGGGTAAGGGTTTGTGGGTCTGAGGACATTGGCTGTTTACTTAAAATATTCACTGTGGTGATATTTTAAATGATTAAATGGATATTTAAATGGAAATATAACTGGTTAATTTAGTTACTTTTCAGTATTTCTTACCTTATTACATTTTTAATACTACACATTATTGTTGAATATTGATACATAGTTGGGCACGGGCCTTTGGTGGATGCCTACTGGGATTTATTTCTCACACCCTGTTTGGGTCTTGCTTTTCGGCCTAAACAGATTATATTATTGCATGTGTGGATAGGGGAAAGAGTCCCTATATAGGTACTTGATTGTTGTTGAGGAGTATGAGGGAAAGGGACCGAGCCTAGGCTCGTGATGCCACTGGCTATTCTGTTTTCTTTTCTGTACTTGTACTTCAGTTGTAATGTATTGAATTTTAGTGTAACATGTTCTTGCTATTTTATAGAATAGTGACATGATTCATCTTTATATATGTATGACTTCTGGTTTCCCTTTTTTATTAGATATCCATTTTAGTTATGTGTACTGTTACTGGTTCTGCTGTTGTTGTATGTTTATATTATATTCTGATGTGCTACACTTTGACAAATGAGGGCATAGTTTCCCCACTATCATACCTAGTCCCTCACTACTAGTCAGCTGCCTCTAGCATTTGGGGAAATGCCCTTGAGGTCATGTGGCGAACCGGGTTCGGGGCACCCTTTGGTTGGCACCCGAAGCCGGGATGTTACAAAGTGGTATCAGAGGAAGTTCTTTTCTTTGAATTAATATTTGGAGCCTTAGTCATGGATAGGATGGGAATAGTAGTTGGTAATAATCTTTCCCCGGGAGTAGCTAACCCGTGTATAGGGAAAATCCAATTAACCTCGTATTGCAATTTTACTGATTTTGAAATTTTATAGTTGATTTTTTTCATCGAAGGGTGATGCACTTGTGATTGTGCTGTTTATATTTTATTCATGGGTTCTATTTAGTTGCAACTTGATGAGATAAGGGTATGAAATCTCATGGACCATTTAGGCACATGATAGAAATCACATGTCATGCATAGTTCCATTCCATGTAGGTGCATTAGAAATTGCATGTTGTTGTGATAGTTGTTGTGCTAGAAAAGCATGTTGTTGTGATAGCTGGTTGATGAATACCTGCTATGTGATAGGATATTATTGTGTGAGCATGTTTATATAATGGACACCGTACTTTGGTTTTTGGGGAGTATGGGCCCCCATTTACTAGTATTTGGTGGATCATTGACTGTTTATTTTGTTATAACATAGATAATATGTCAAACTTTGATGCATGGGGAGTATGGGCCCTCACGGATCAAAATTTGACACTTAGGTGTTTTTTTTGGTATTTTCTGGGTTCTGGAGTAGTTTTTGAGGTATAATGTTCGGAAAACCCAGTATACACATCGTGTAGTTCCTCAGACACAAGTCGTGTGTTCTTCTGTTCGAGAAGAAAAGAAAACTTTTTAAGTACACGCCATGTACCCGAAGTACACGCCGTGTAGTCTCTTCCTGTGTCACAAACCGTGTGGGCAGTGACATGGGGAAGGGAAGAGCTTGGGGTGAACACGTCGTGTACCAGATGTACACACCCTGTAGTGTTGACCCAGATTCCGGCCATTTAACTAACAAACATGGGTCGGTGGAATCTTTCCTAGTACATGCCATGTCAATGGTGAACACACTATGTAGTCTGACCTGGGGACCCTGCTGTGTAACTAACAACATAGGTCGGTGTTGTCCTCTCGTATACACACCGTGTATATGTAGAACATGTTGTGTAGTGTGAGCTGTGTATCCGGCCATGTAACTAACAACACGGGTCGGCGAAGCTCATCTAGAACACACCGTGTACCTATGGAAACACGTCGTGTAGTCTTGTTCGAGGATAGACCATGTGGTTTTAGCCATGTGGTTGGGAAAATGAGGTGGTGTACACACCGTGTTCGGGTGTCACACACCGAGTAGTCGGCCATGTCACAAATGACACAGGCAGTTGGAAATTACGATGTACACATCGTGTAGATGATATACACACCATGTAGTTTTGTTCAATGGGAGCCGTATGGCTTAGCCATGTAAAAGGACCCAGGCAGGGGAAGAGAAGTCAAGTACATGTAATGTAGTCAGTATACATGTTGTGCAGTCTTATTTTTCAAAATTTTGAATGCCTTCTTCCTCGTATTCCCTTTTGGGGTTCTTCATTTTCAAACCTTGATAATCTTGTTCTAAGGTGTTTTTTGAACTTGTAGATTCATGTCGCTGAGACGACCACACATTATTCTCCAGGAGAGTGGCAATGATTATACTCCAGAGATGGTGGGCCATGGGCTACCAGTTGATCCTCCAGCAGAGCCAGATGTGGCGCCAACCGTTATACCAGACACAGGCGTGGATGCGCATTTCTGTGAAGGCTTTATGCGGTTCATGCAGACCTTTCAGGGGGCACCGCAGGTTGCCACATCTATGGCTCTGCTGACTCATATCTTCCAGCAGCAGCATCCGCATACGTTTTCAGGGGATGGCAGACCACAGGATGTGGAGTCATGGCTTGGATCGATGGAGACTATTTTCGAGCATCTTGAGACACCTCCAGGGCGGAGGGTCAAGCTCGCGACTTATATGCTGCGTGATTTTGCGAAGAGGTGGTGGGATGTTACCACCCAGACATAGCATCATAGAGACATGGCATGGGAAGATTTCCATATATCCTTCTATGAATTCTTCTTCCCAGAGATGATGAGGGCATATAGAGCTCAAGATTTCATGAACCTGTAGTAGGGCGCCATGTCGATGATGGATTATTCTGCTCGTTTTACCGAGCTTCAGCGTTTTTCAGCCATTCTAGTGGGTGATGAGATGTTGAGGGCTAGGCGCTTTGAGGATGGTCTTTGATATAAAATCTGAGCACTATTGAATGTTTTTCGGTTGCCTTCAATACATGCTATTGTGAATCAGGCGCTGATTACAGAGAGGAACCTATGGGAAGCTAGTGGTGTGGTCCAGGGCGGTTCAGCACCAATTTCTGGTACTATTTCTACTAGTAAGAGGAGGAGATAGATAAACTTCTCTTAGGGTGGTAGAACCTGCCAGAAGAATACGTCAGGTGGTCAGGTCATGAGCTACCAGTGTGGTAGAGAGGGAAACAAGAGGTCACAGTGTCCATGAGACCTAGTGGAGTTCTGAGCTTGAGGCAATATGGGTCATCTATAACACTTTTACAGGGAATTTTTACCGGTGGCTAGTGAGAGGGGTTTTGTACAGACTCTGCTTGCGGGAGCAGGACCAGTGGCTTCTTACCAGTTAGGGAACTGGAATACGTCAGGGTGTACAGGAAGAGATGGTGGTCATGGTCGTGGTATCCAGACACTAGGATCTCAAAGGTAGCAGGGCATGACAACTCAGGGTAGCCTGGCTATGTTGTAGGGCCACGACACTGGGAAGGAATATATAGTGCAACAGACCCAGAAGGATCAAGATCTTGGACCTTATACTGTCATAGGTACTATTCTCGTAGCTTCTGTCTTATCTTCAATACTTTTTGATATGGGTGCTACACATAGTTTCATATATGTACCCGTTGTGGAGAGCCTTGGACTATGTGTTTCTACTTCTTCTGGTATCATGACTCTAGACACTCCGTTGGGGACTAGAATTACTGGTGTGCGTCAGTGCAAGGAGTTCCCCCTTAAGGTTGGTGGGTGTTACTTCGTTTGGGACCTCTATGTATTAGAGATGACAGCTTATGATGTCATTCTTAGAATGGAATGGTTGGTTCCCTTACGTGACTTTGTGGATTTCTATCATCACAGGGTGAGTTTCACATCACCATAGGGTGGAGAGTTTCTATACAAGGGAGAATGGGATGTTCAGGCAAGTCGAGATGGGCCAGAGCATCATGGGTGAGGTGGAGTCACATCCCAGATTGTGAGTTTATATCTGGATGACTAGGGGACTTGTCAGATGGATTTCCCTCCAGTTTTTGATCGTTTTAGGGATGTCTTCCCTGACAACTTTTTAGGTCTACCTCTAAAGAGAGAGGTGGATTTATCTATTGATCTTGTTCCAGTAGAAACTCCAGTGTCCATTCCTCATTATAGGATGGCCACGCCTGAGTTTTAGGAGCTCAAGAGGCTGTTAGAGGAGTTACAGGAAAAGGGTTTTATCCGACCCAATACTTCTCCTTGGGGTTCTCCGATATTTTTTGAAAAAAAGGGGGACGGTACCCTTAGACTATGTGTGGATTATCGGAAGCAGAACCAGTTGACGGTTAAGAACCAATATACCTTTCCTAGGATTGATTATCTTTTTGATCAACTTCGTGGAGCACGAGTTTTCTCAAAGATTGACTTGAGATCAGGATATCATCAGTTGCGCATTAGACCATCTGATATACCTCTCATAGCTTTCAAGAGCAGGTATGGTCTATACGGTTATGCAGTTATGTTGTTCAGACTCACGAACGCGCCAGTAGTTTTCATGGCTCTGATGAATCGCGTGTTCCATCCTTATTGGGACTCTTTTGTGGTAGTATTCATGGAAGACATCTTGGTGTACTCTCACACTCGACACGACCATGCCACCCATATTGAGATCGTATTGAGTTCAATGAGAGAGCATCAGCTATATGCTAAACTCTCAAAGTGCCACTTTTGGATGGACCAGATTCACTTCCTAAGTCATATCATCTCAGAGACAGGAGTTGTAGTAGACCTAGAGAAGGTGAGAGAATTAGTTTCCTGGGAGCAGCCTAAGAACGTGTTTGAGATATGGAGTTTCTTAGGGCAGGCTAGTTACTACAGACACTTCATCCAGGACTTCTCCCACTTAGCATAACCGTTGACGGGTTTGACTAAGAAGGGTGTGAGGTTTGTTTGGTCAAAATCTTGAGAGACAGCCTTTCAGTACCTGAAGGTAAGGTTGACATTAGCACCGATCCTCATACTCCCTGAGTAGGGGAAGAGCTATATAGTTTGCTGTGATGCATCAGGGATTGGGCTAGGAGCTGTGCTAATGCAGGGTGATTGATTTGTTGCCTACGGGTCTCGGCAGTTGAGTCCATATGAGAGGAATCACCCAACACATGATCTCGAGTTGGCTGCAGTTGTGCATCTATTGCGTTGTTGGAGACATTATCTATTGGGAGAATGTTTTGTGGTTCTCACCAAACAAAAAAGTCTCAAGTATATCTTTACTCAGTGTGACTTAAATCTGAGGTAGCGAAGGTGGGTCAAATACCTTTAGTCCTTCGATTTTGAGCTTTCCTATACACTTGGTAAAGGTAATGCAGTAGCTGAGGCACTGAGCAGGAAGACTTAGATACAGGCTGTGCAGGAGGTTAGTGATGGGTGGCAGCTCATGGGTTTGTCCTCTAAGATGCAATTGGAGGTGTAAGATAGTCAGGGGCAGACCTATATTTCATCTTTGGCCATGACTTCTACCCTCATGGATAGAGTGAGGATGAGACAACTATCTGATTTAGAAGGCATAGTTCTACAGGAGTTGGTGGCAAGTGAGGACCCTCCTCCTGGTTGGACGATAGGAGATGATAAGGTTCTATATTTCCTTGGATGAGTATGGGTTCCAGGGGATATATGTGAGGAGCTTATGTGAGAGTTTCTTGCTTCAGCTTGGGGAGTTCATCCCAGGGTTAACAAGATGTACTGTGACTTGAGACGTCAGTACTGGTGGTCGAGTATGAAGAGAGAGATATCTGGTTTTTTTACGAGGTGTTCCACCTGTCAACAGGTGAAGGCAGAGCATTAGTGGCCAGCAAGACTGTTACAGTAGTTACCCATCCTGGAGTGGAAATGGGATGATGTCATGATGCATTTCGTGACTGGATTGCCAAGGTCACCTAGAGTCCATGATGCCATGTGGATTGTTGTGTAAATACTCACAAAGGTAGCTCACTTTTTTTCGATCAAGGACACCTTCGGAGTTGACGAACTTGGAAAGTTGTATCTATGAGAGGTCGTACATCTTCATGGGGTCCCTCGTTCTATCATTTCAGATAGGGACGCTCTTTTTATGTTTTGTTTCTGGCAGATTATTCAGAGGCCACTGGGTATATAGGTGCTTTTGAGCACAGCTTACCACCCTCATACCGATGGCTAGTCAGAGTGTACGATACAGGTGCTTGAGGACATGTTGCGTGCATGCGTCCTAGACTTCGGGGGCTCTTGGGAGAAGCATATACCCTTAGCCAAGTTTGCCTATAATAATATTTTTTAGGAAACTATCAATATGGAACCTTACGAGGCTTTATATGGTAGTTCATGCCGATCACCTTTGTCTTGGTTAGAGGTAGGTGAGGCAGCTTTACTGGGACCTTGTATCAGGCAGGGGACTTCTGAGCAGGTCCAGTTGATTCAGAAGCGGATTTCTACCACACAGTCTCATCAGAAATATTATGCTGACCGCCGTAGATGACCTTTGGAGTTCGTGGTCAGGGATCAAGTTTTCCTACGTGTTTCTACGAGGTCGGGACACAGGCAGATCAGGAGACATGGTAAACTTTCACCGAGGTATGTGGGGCCATTTGAGATTCTAGAGAGAGTTGGGCTGGTCGCCTATCAGTTGTAATTACCACAGAGGTACCGAGACATGCACGATGTCTTCCATGTATCTCAGTTGTGCTTCTATCATTCAGACCCATCTCACATCTTTCATCCAAAGGGGGTTGAGCTGGAGGAGGATGCGTCCTTTGAGGAGCATCTTATCGGTATCATTGACAAGAGCGCGAAGGTTCTCTGAGGCCGCTCAGTTCCTCTCATACGGGTGCTATGGAAACATGGCTGAGTGTAGGTCGAAACCTAGGAGCGGTAGACTGACGTACGTGCTCAGTGGCCAGAGTTATTCACGGCTATATCTTCACCACCCTTGGTATGGAAATTCAGGGATGAATTGTTTTAAGGGGGAAGTTTGTAAGAGCCCAGTTCTTAGTTTTGAGGTACGGGTTTCTTGTTTTCTCTTTTCCTTAAGTGTTTTTTAGAAAATAAGGAAAATGGGGGAAAATCCTAAATTTTGGAACTACACACCATGTACTTTTTCACACTCCGTGTACTTTTGGACATGTGGGATGAGTACACGGGGTGTGTGGCCATGTCGTCAATGAAGGGTGTAGAAACCGACTACATGCCATGTAGTGGTCCTCCACACGTTGTGTAGTCAGTTGGCAGGATAATAGTAATTCAGTGGCCGGCTATGTGATAGAACACGCAGTGTACTCAAGAATACATGTCGTGTAGTCATGTTGGCAGATGAACAATGCTAGGATGGCGGGAAACCACCAGAGGAACAGTTAAAAAATGGGAAGTACACACCTTGTACTTGGAAATACACACTGTGTACTTTGTTTTTCGCTTAAAATGGGCAGTAGCCTCTCCTGTTCACAGGGAAGACTTAGAACGGGAAGGAGCAGAAGAGGGAGGCCAGAGCTTTGGAGATCCGCTAAGCACATGTCTGGATTCCATTTTCTGCACCGTCGATCTCTTTGGAATCGCACAGGTGAGTTCTACCTTCTCCTAGAGTAGTTATTACCAATTATTTTCCATAGGGAAGTTATTTAAGTTTGAATGAGGTTTTATTTCCCCTTAGATCTACGTTGTTTTAGGATGAACCGAGGATCGTCGTTCGCGTATATCGTTTGTGGGTGTTAAAGGTAGGTGGTGTGGTGTTAATTTTCCAACTGTTGTGCGTTTGTGTGAATTATTGTGCCATGAACCCATGTTGGGGTATTATGTGGCTGAGGTCGTAGCTTTTTAAATACCTAGAATTATATAGGTAAAAAAATGTGATATTAAAATGCTGTTTGGGATCGCTTCTTGGATCTAGGACCACCCCGGGGGTGCGTTCCTCTGTTTAGCCATTTGGAAAGGATTACTGAGTGTATGCCATGTTAATTTTTTGCATTACTTTTTCCTTGAGAGAAATTATGTATGTACTACTTATTTACGTGTTGGGCATGGCCCGGTTACTTATTTAGCCTGAGGGCGTTGTTTTACTTAGCCTGAGGGCAGTGCATCTTTTATCCTGGGAGAAACTTCTCCCATGCTTGTGGGAAATAGACTCTGTGCATGAGGGTGACACATTGTACACCTAAGGGAAATATCTGTTATGCCTATGGGAAATTACTTGGGGGTTATGTTTCTGATTACCTGAGGGTAAGGGTTTGTGTGTCTGAAGACATTGGTTGTTTACTTAGAATATTTACTATGGTGATATTTTAAATTAAATGATTAAATGGATATTTAAATGCCAATATAACTGGTTAAGTTAGTTACTTTTCAGTATTTCTTACCTTATTGTATTTTTACTACTGCACACTGTTGTTGCATGTTGATACATAGTTGGTCACGGGCCTTTGGTGGATGCCTACTGGGATTTATTTCTCAAACCTTGTTTGGGTCATGCTTTTCGGCCCAAACAGATTATATTGTTGCAGGTGTGGATTGGGGCAAGAATCCCAATATAGGTACTTGATTGTTGCTGAGGATTAAGAGGGCAAGGGACTGAGCCTAGGCTCCTGATGCCGCTGGCTATTCTATTTTCTTTTCTGTACTTGTACTTCAGTTGTAATGTATTGTATTGTAGTGTAACATGTTCTGGCTATTTTATAGAATAGTGACATGCTACATCTTCATATATGTATGACTGATAGTTTCCCTTTTTATTATCAGTTATCCATTTTAGTTACATGTACTGTTACCGCTTCTA
This sequence comes from Viscum album, assembly GCA_963277665.1. Taxonomy (NCBI): domain Eukaryota; kingdom Viridiplantae; phylum Streptophyta; class Magnoliopsida; order Santalales; family Viscaceae; genus Viscum; species Viscum album. The sequence goes on from OY728158.1 coordinate 580,715,349, forward strand.
CTGTTGTTGTATGTTTATATTATATTCCACTGCACTACACATTGAAAAATGAGGGCATAGTTTTCCCACTATCAGACCACGACCCTCACTTCTAGTCAGCTTTCTCTGGTGTTTGGGGAAATGCGCTTGAGGTTATGTAGCGAACCGGGTTCGGGGCACCCGTTTGTTGGAACCCAGAGCCGGTACGTTACACTCATGGTAAGAATAAAAATAAATAAATGTGGGGAAATGGTATTATACTTGGTTCACCACTAAGTGGTAGTTAAAGGAATATAAGGAGATAGTGTGGAAATGTAATAAAAGGTAATAATATCCATTTTAGGTACTTCAATTTTTTGGTAAGGAGGAACTTGTAATCCCAATAATATTTCACCTTATTGAACACTTTCACACAAATTCAATTCAAGGTTTACGTAGAAAATATGACACGTGATGGTTTCTTATAATGATTTAAATATCAAAATGTAAACAAAAATCTAATTAGTGTGTATAATTCTCATTCGTATTTTTTAATCTACTATATATCTTCAAGTTTTTTCCTTATTACCTTGTTAAAAATATACACTTATTCTTCTATATAAATATGGTTTCTTGATAGAAATAGTGACCCTCTTTCTCTTTTTCTTCCTCTCTTTTTATTCATAGAGTTTTTATCTAAATATATTTCGTATATTTTTTAAATAGAAACTTTGTAAAATATTTTCCAAACATATCAATTGAAAATTAATCAAAATTTAAAAGTTAGGGTTCCAAAATTCACCCCATTTTGATTTTATTTTCAGTTTCTTTATATTTTTAGGAATCTATTGATCCCCCTACAATTGTTCTCTCCCCCTGGTACCATACTCCACCCTTAGAAATAAAAAACTATATTTTTTTCATCTACATAACTGAACTCATCCATGTTTCAAAATCATATTCCAATTAGATCATAAATACAAATAATATTAAACACTAATCAAACAGTCAAGTTTCTATGCCTATATGAGTCAATTCACTTTATACGAAATAATAAATTCTAGTTAATGTCTATAATGTTTTCTATAAAACTAAAATAAAGCCACCACTGGTCCAGTATAGTTCCCAATGGATATTATCTCCTGATTTGTTATCAAATTCATAAAATATGAGCACCTACACTCAAAACATATATCAAAAAAATTAATCATTAAATATAGTGGGGGAGGGGATATGTCCAAGCCTCCTTAGGTGGAAGGAGTTGATTGAAAACCAAGGTTCAACTTGTGTCTCTAAAATATTTTTGTATCCAAAGTCTAATTCATTAGATATATTTTTTAGTGATCCTTCCCAAAAAAACTCCATATTTATAATTCCTTACTTCAATTTTTCTTTAATTAAATGGAATGGGAAATCCGTGTGTTTAGTTTGAGAGTGTTTAACTGGATTCTTTATGAGCTAGATTTCCCTTTATTTATCACAAAAGATAATCATTGGTTATTTCATAGTTTCACCAAGATATTTCAATCATTTACTAATTCATTTAAGATTTTTTTATACCATGGTAACTGCAACATATTCTACCTTATTCATACTAAGAGATTTGATTTATTGATTCCCTCTTATCCATCCTCTACACATAGCACCACTATAAAATACACCTCAATTTTTATATTGTCTTCCCACCAAATTATTTTCCCTATCAACATAAAAAAAGGAAGATAATTCATTTTCTTTATCTATAATAACTAGAAAACAATGACTAGTAGTGAGACATATATACCTCATAGTTATTCTCATTATTGTGAAATTATATTCCATAGGATTACATTAAAATTGATCTTCCATTCTAGTAGAATAGGAAATGAATAGCTAAGTTTCTATTAACTATAAAAAAACTATTAATGATCCTATTATAGAGTGTAAGACCCACTAACTTCCCATTTTCATGCATCACCATAATGGTTCCGACTATAATAGGAGTTAGATTCAGTTTTGAATCATACATGTTGTACTTATTAAAAATTATATCTCTATATTTAGGCAATGGGATAAAATTTTACATCTCCACTGGAATTATTTTCAATGAAATAAAATAAGTTATATCAATAATAATTGATATTTCAAATTTAGAATACATATTATTAAATTATTTTACATATTTTTATTAAATTCCATCAAAAATTATATCATCCACACAAACTTGAACCATAAACTATTATTCATTTTATGTATTTAAATAATTTTTTATATCAAAAACACATACTTTAAATTCTATGTACCACATATATGAATCAATTAAATCATACCATGCATGTGGTTCCCTCTCATACAAGGGCTTCCTATAACTTTAAACCTAATTATCATCATTCCAAATCAACAATCCCACTACCCACTCAATATAGACCTCCTAATTTAGAACTATATTAAAGAACTATTTTACTATCCATATAAAAACTTGTAATACCACTTTGAATTGCCTCTCAAAATATGATATTCATTAACTCAGTTCAAGCCACCAGTATAAAGGTGTATAAAATATATATAACTTCTATTTGATCTCTCCCCTTATAAGACATCAAATCCTTATTTCAAACCATAGTACCATGTTAATCAATTTTTTTAAAGACCTAATTATTTTAAATTTTGTTACAGTGTTTGGGTCTCTATATAATTTCCCATGTCTAATTTTTATCATTCCGATATAATTTTTCATTCAAGGTTTTTATCCATGAATTTTCCATTATAGTATATTTAAATGTTATGGATTCTTAATTGACAATATAGTGGAGTGTTCTACTATCCTCATACATCATGGCTGAGTTAGTGTAGCCTTACAACTAATTATATTCAATTAATCAAATACTATACTTTTATTTCTCCTCAATAATATATGCTGGAAATCTTTAGGTGTTATCTCCTATTGTGAATCATAAAGGGAATCATCATATTTTGAATGAATTTTTAGTCTTATAATTGTTATCATATTCGACATATTCTTTAAACATTTCATTCAGGCTGAAACTCTAGGAATTATTTCATTCTCACTCTTTGATAACATTAAAATAATTACTCTTTATAACTTTATTTATCCTTTTGTTGAATACTTTTAAGGATTTACTTATCATTGAGTATTTTATGAACACTCCATCATCTGTTGTACCCCTATATTTTCCATGATTTCATTTTTTATTATAAATATATCATTTTCTTCCAAAATCATGAAATTGAGTCAATGATGGATTCCTTCCATGCCATATATCATAGGTGTTTTTTTATAATCCAGGTCTTATAAATCCATATTTTTAGTTTATACTACAACCTGAACAACCACCTTATAATAATGGTGAGGGACAACACTAAGGATATGATGGAATGGGGAGTAAACCCAATCTACTATGAATGTCTTGGTAGTGATACTTGAATAATGAAATAATTTTCTATGCATATGTGTATGACACAAGTTTATGTATTATGATAATGTTATGATCTCATGGCTAATGGTATTTGATTACTTTATGATTCATGCCTTTTTAAATATAAAGCCTTATTCCATGATTCAAGATTATGATATTTTAAATGTAGGTATTGTTTTTAAAATTCTATTATCCTATTTTTATAAACTTATTCTCATGTTATATTTAAGTGATCATTGATACATCCCTTTTTCATCCTTATTAAGAATCTAATCTCACCCTTTCATTTGTTTCCTTTCCTTAGGTTATAAAGAAAGTTTTTAAATATGATATTTTTAATAAGGTTTCTAGTTATGAATAACTCAATGGGAGATGATGTATATCTCTTATGTATAATTTGTTTATATATCCAAGTTCCCAAAGACACTAGACCTATATGATTTGAGAGTGGATCATAATGTTAAATAATGAGTACTCATCTAATAATATGTGATATTTATTAATGAAATGTATGGGTCTCTATACTTCTCATAATGCAAGGCATCCCACGTCCCAAGGTAGACCCATGCATTATTTTTAATGGGTCTCCCCTATGATGCAACATTGTTTTTCATTGAACAATAGGTGTTGTTGTGGTGTTCCCCATTAACATTTAATACTCTACTGCCATTATTTACTCTTATATATGACCTAATGTAAAATTTTATCATACTTTATAGTGTAACCATCCATCCAACACTCTAGATTAATTTTACAAACAGCCGGTCACAAAATTATGTACGCCATTGCAACTTGATGTGCCCATCCTTCACCAAAACACTTTTATCCTTGTTCAAATGATATTTTTGAGCTCTTAATTCTTTAATAAATATTATAATCTAGAATAAGCATATTATAAATAATTTACCACTCATTAATTATAGATTTTTAATCTCACACCAAGTATTTACCTTGTTTTCAATGCATCGCATGTCATGTCATGTTCATATAAACACTGTAGTGGCTTCAATACTTCCATAAATGATTAATCATGATAATACATTATTTAAATATATATCATTACATTATTCACCAAATGTGGTATCCATCATTACATTGCATCATATAAAAATTATGTTAAATTTTATTTGTATCCATTTCATCACAAATTTATATCCATAAACTCTTATATTTGATAACATATCCAACTATAATTGATAATAAATCAAACTCCCATTATATTGTTACAATATTATCCCCTTCAAAATTTATTATAAAGTATATAATAAATGTAGATCCATCACGAAATTATACATAATCCAAAGAATGGTACAAATTTATAGTTTATTTTATTCATCCCCCTTTTATAATAATATTCACAGCTATTATTTACCAAATAATTCTTTATATTCTACAGGTTTTATATTCATAAACACTCTATTTCTCACCAAAATGAATAAGAGTATATTCATAATATATTTCCCTTCACTTTTGGGTAATTATTACACTAGAATTATAGAGACTAAAATCACTCTTTGGTATGTACTCCAAAACTCATCAATTTTCAGCTCAATCACCACATTCTAGTTTTAAGATTGTTAAAAACTCCCTTTGGAAAACAACTTCTAAATATCCCCCTTTACAAAAAAAATTTAAATCTAAAAAAATTAGGTTATTTCAACCATTAGAATGTTTTATTCAAAATTATTTGTCAATTTATACCACTTCTAAATAAACTTCATCTCTGAAACCTTTGGTTCTATTTTCTAAATATATAATTTTCAACATATTCCTTTCAATTTATATCTCTTTATCGCATTAAGAAGCTTTGAAGATTTTTCCACTTACTGAATTTCATTTCTATAGTTGACTGATGAAAATTTCATAAAATATTTTCCAAATTTCATTTCATATTTATAACAATATTAAAATCATTTTGAATTATTGTATAAGCATTTCATGCACAATTCCTTCAAAATATATTATCACTCTCAAATATTTTATTATGTGAATTTACTAATATTAATACTTAATTTGTGATAAATAATGATAGGGGTTGAATTAGTTTTGATATTTGTTCTTTATAATTCATAGTCTCCCTCCTACTTATTTGTAACTGATCTATCTAACTCTCCATATTAATGAAACAAAAAGAAACACAATAGATTTGATAATTGGGTTCATCTTTAGTATGGATGAGTACATCCCTAGTGGATGATATTTTTTATATGATGTGTATAAATCCCCCATAATATTTTCAAGATAAGTCTATATGAAATGGAATAACCATGAACCTATTATAATAACTAGAACTAAATATTTTGGAATGAGAACCAAATATTCGAAACCAATCTATGATCATCTATCAATGTGATGATAAATATAAACCTTTTATAGAAATTTCATCCAATGTATGGGTATTTATTCCAATTAAAAGGGGGTATTTGTCTTAGATGGTTGAGGAGAAACTCAATATCAAGAATATGTATATTTTTTTGTATTTTGTTAATATATTTCTGAAATAATTACTTAGTCTTCCATCAAATAGTGATGTTGATTTTTCAATACAACTCATACCTGGTGATACACCAATTTCAAATACTATATATAAAATTACCCCTATTGAGTTAAAATAATTGAATAATAAACTCTCTGGGAATATTGATAAGGTATTCATCTGGACAAGTGAATCACTATAGAGTGAAACTATTATTTTTCTTTAGAAAAAATATAGATCAATGTGGATGTAAATTCATTATTAGGAACATAACATTATAAAAATAAATAATAATTATCCTCTAACCTGTATTGATGATTTTTCTGATCAATTATGAGGATCTTAATATATTTATAAAATTTATCTTTGATCTAGATATAATTGATTGAGGTTCAAAAGTGAATACATATCCAGGATAGAATTTTGTAAGAGGTATAGACACTATGAATTTATAGTGATGTCATTCAGTCTTATTAATTCCCCCATTGTATTAAAGGATTTAATGAAAAATTATTTATATATTTCCTTGATTATTTTATGTTTTTATTTAGAGACGATATTATTATATATTCTAAGAGTAAGTAAGATCATGAATATCACTTGATGATTTTACTGAAGAACCTATGGAACGATAGGTTTTATGAAATATTTACCAAGTGTGAATATATGATACATAATGTTTCATTTATGGGTCATATAATATATGAATAGGTTATATAGGTGGATCTATCAAACATGGAAGTTATTAAACATTGGACTAGACCAACCATTATGACTGAGATATGTAGATTTCTTGGATTTTATGGATATTAATAATTATTTATGAATAATTTCACAAAAATATAAAATCCTCCCACCAACATAACATATAAGGGATTAAAGTTCCTTTGTACTAATAAATGTGATGAAAATTTCAGGGAACTTAAGAGATGGTTAGTCAGTGCATCTATACTCACAAAACCCTATAGTAGAGAATGGTTTTTTATGTACATCAATGAAGAAAATAAGTGTATGGAGTGTTTTGTTATTAAGAATGATATGGTAATATCTTATGGTTAACACTAATTGAAGGTTCCTGAGAAAAATTATCTGACTAATGACATGGAGTTAAAAGTAATGATCTTTGAAATAAATATGTGGAGGAATTATATATATTGGGAAATAATTGACATATATATTGATCATAAAACATTAAAGTATACATTCACCTAGAAATAATTTAATATAAACCTAGAAGATGGTTGGAATTGATAAAATATTGTGAATGATCCATACATTACAACTCTGGGAAAATGAACGAGGTGAATGATGCTCTAATTCAAAAGGATCGTACCAGATTATCTCTGATGATGATCACAAAATATCCAATATTTATGGAATTGGAAGTGATGGACCATGAAGTCATGATGTAATGGGAGAAATATTATCTTTCTCAAATGAGTGTTCATCCAACTATCCATGTTAATATTAAATTGGTGTATAAGGAATATGTAGATCTGTAAAAGAAGCTGAGAAATATTCCTATGTTAAATCTTGATTATGATTGAATGATATGATTCAAAAACTATGTATTTGTACTACCAATACTATACTTGAATAAGGATCTATTAGATTAATCTCATAGATCATAATTCTTTATTCATTCTTGATATACAAAGATATATAAGGATCTGAAAGAGTATTTTTGGTGGGAAACAAGACGAGAGATATTGTAGAGTATATTTATCAGTACTTTTTATGTTAGTTAGTTAAGGATAAGAGAGAAAAATAAAAAGTTATGTTATAACCATTACTTACGCCATAATTGAAATGCGAAAATATCCCCATGGTTTTCCTCATTTAACTCCCAAAAATATTTAAATAGCACAACACTATTTGGGTTATATTTGATCACCTTATGAAATTAGCACATTTAATTTCCATTCAAGAAGTTTTGTATCGTGATGAAATTTCAGGAATATACATTAAGTGGTAAGGTTTCATATAGTACTATATTATATTATATCTGATCAAGATCAGAGTTTTACCTCAATATTATAGTGCGGTATTTAGTAAGATATAGATATAGATTTGTGTTTCAATATTACTTTCATCCCCAGATAGAGGGAAAATATAGGATAACCATTCATACCTTGGAAGATATGATAAGATCTTATTCATTAAATTCAATGGTGTTTTGGAACAATATCTTCCTCTTGTTTAATTCTATTATAAAAATTGTTTTTACTCAAACATTCTTATGGATCTTTACAAATCCCTCAATAGAAGGAAATGTAAAATGTTAAAATTTTGGGATTTAAATAGAGAAATAGAGATATTGATACCTGATATGGATTAGGAAACTGTATATAAGGTTAGATCCATTTAGCATCACATCAAGGAAACTCAAAATCCAATAGAAGAGTTAGGCTGGAAACCATTAGTGAGATATGTAATTCAATGTTGGTGAGAAGGTTTTCTGGGGAGTTTATCAATTTAATATGGTTATAAGATTAAAAATTAATGGAAATCAGTGTCTTGGGTATATTATTCCCTTGGATATTATTTATTCAGTAAGGATTGTATCTTATCGCTTAGTGGTTACACAAAACCTCTCTTAAGTTCATGATGTGTTCAATGTATATCTCCCATGTAAGTACATACATGATCCTTCACATGTAATAAAATAAAAATTTATACCATTAGATCATGATATTTACTATGAACAAAATGGTATTAATCTTTGATGGTAGACATAAAGTGCTACAGAACTACATTTCTCACCAAGTTAAAGTTCTCTAGAATAATTAAAAAATATAAGGGAGGTTCATCGTAAACTGATACTTTGATGAAGTAGATATATCCTTGTTTGTTTATATTTTAGTGATATAATTTTAGGGTGAGATTTATTTTAATGGGGTCAAAATATACCACCCAAATTTTTATATCTATTACCTTTTAAATAAACATAATGTATTCAATAGCTTTCTTTACTTGCAACCCAAAGTCTAAATGAACACATGATATAGTATACCTTTATAATTAAATCATTAGACTAGAGAGTAATAATATAATTAACCACATTATGATATATATATATATATGTTTTCATAAATTTAAATTTATTGATTGATTCCTAAAAAATAATTGTTAAATTTTAAATAAAATCATTTAAGTATTAATAGCCTTTTTTCAAAGAAATGTATTTTTAAAAATGATATGTATTATTATTTATCACATTTAAAAATTGTTTTTAATGAAATTATTATTGATTTATGAATAAACATCCACATATTAGTTGTATAAAGGTTGGGACTGAGGATAAGACCAATTAAAATTAAAAAAGAGTTATTTTTCATAAAATTGTGTTTATATGTGTAATGTGTTTTTATCATAACAAATTAAATAAATCACTATAGATTAGATGTTTAAGATAAAATTATAGATTATATATTTAATAAATTATTTTAACATTAATTTGATATATTTTACTAGTAATGAATGATTGTAAATTCAATTTTATGATTAAAATTTTATTTTTCCAAAAATGGGTTTTTATTGTGTTTTTCACATATAATAATAAAATGAATTTAATAAATTTATTGGAATTGAATTTTATAAAATGGTATCAATATTTTTTATCATAATTTTTTTATTTGGGAATGATTTCATATTATTTTTGTTCATAATAATTAGTAAAAACATTAAAAATGTGTTATCATGGTTAATGTTAAACTGAGTTTACTGGGGTGGGTTAAACTAAGAGAAAAGGGTATGATTTCCACATATACAAGTATAATTAATATTTTATGAAGATATTTTTACACTATAATATATTAAATTAAAAAAATTATACTTTGAATCATAATTGTTGATAAATATAATTATATTTAAATATTTTAATTGATTTTATGAGTGTCATGTCCCTCACTTATAAAATAGAACCACATATCCACCCTTATTCATGAATTTTTAGACTTTAATATTGGCCAATAATTAAACCAAAACATTAATTTGTTCATTTAATCCTTTATATATCCCAGTCTCTTATACTAAGAAAAATATTTCAAGGATTAAGTTGTAAGAAAAAGGAGGCCTCTCAAAGAAGAGGTATAAATATTAATCAAACTCTTTCTATTCTGTTTATTCTTATACATTATCTAAACCTATTGTATCGATAGAAAAAATATTAATCCAGTAAAATAAATATAATTATATGTTATTAGGATTATGGAATAATTATTTTCTTTTTTCTTTCTATCAAATGGGAAATGAAATTATTGCTCATGCGTACGTGTGGACTACCGCATCCACATAGAAATGTGATTCATTTTCCATTACATCCTCACATTGATGTATATAATGATAGATTTAATAAATATATATATTATATTCATGATATAATTATGATTATATAATGATAAAATACTATTTATCTTTCTTTCCATCTTTTCTTTAAAAAATAAAAACAGTTTTTATGCATATGTACTGACTACCATCTCCATGAGAGGAGTAACTCATTATTCTATATATAGCATTTATGTATTATCATAAATATTCATATAATTAAAATTTAAGATTTTTATATTATTATTACAATTTTTTATATGATGAAACCATGATCATTTTATAAGCACTAGAACTGATGATCCAAAACATTCATAATAAATGAAAAACTTAACACTTTGAAACTATGATTTCAATAATGAATTATGAATAATTTTTTTTGAAATTTTATAAGTGGATAATATATGGTATTATAGGTATTAATATAATTTTTATATATAATTATTAAAAAATTAAATTATTTTATAGTATTTTAGAGTGATATTAAAGCAAGTCAAACTTGAGGGAAGGGGTTTATGTTAAAATTTCATTTTTATCGAGATTATTAATTATTAAATTTACAATGATGAAATTATATTATATATCACTCAAAAAACTTATGTATTTTCTTATACAATAGATATTTCTATAAATTATAATTTTTACTTTCGTTTTCATCTATCTAAGTACTAAAAATTCTAAAATAATGTATTTAAGGAAAACTATGTTTATATTTCTTTTCAGTCATGAATATTTTTCTTCCTTGTCCATATTTTTTAACATGTTTTGAATAATTTTTTAATTATCCAATGATTGATTAATTTTATCTTTAAAAATTTTATAATTTCTATTAAAATGTTTAAAATTAATCATCTTTTTTTCAAATAAGGTACTCTTAAGTAAAGTTGTTAATGAAATATTTATTTTAAAGTGCACTCATGAACGTCTTTTCCTTCCATAATGACTACTCTTATCTATTAATATTACTTTAAAATTTTCCATGATTCTTTTCAAATAAAAATTTTCCATTAATATTTTCAAATTGTTTATTTTTTTAAATAATTCATTTGAAATTGAAAACGGTATTTTCCACACAACAAATATTCTAGTGATAATTTGAATTCATTTTTCATCTATGATAACATCCTTTGAAGTTATATATGATTCATTAGGGATATCATTTTATGATACCATACTTATTATTTTTTGGATGTTTCTTGATTATGATGATGAAGTCTTGATGAAACTCATTTTTCTTTTCTTTGGTTAGGATTTGATGAAATGATAAATGTTTTCAGGATCTTGTGTCATACATATGAATAGATTATGATTATGTGATGGGTGGTTCTATTATATCCCTCAAACAAATTGGGTAAATATTAATTTTTTATGATCACAAAGGGTGCATGAGATGTTTTTTTAAATCCCCAAAGTGGGTACATGAGAGGTTATAGTAATCCCAAATCATGTACAAGGGTTTTTAGCCCAATCCTATCATATGATAAATGTATTTTTGGGTATCATTGATATAATACTACTATAATTATGATTATTCCACACTTTATTCCACTATATTATGAATTGATCTTATGTTAATGTTATTCTATCATGTATTTTGTTCATTGATTCCTTTATAATTCTTGCCTTATGAACTTTCATGATTTATACCATGACTAATGATCTTGATCAATGAATTTATGGGTATGATTTAAAATTTTTAAGCTCATGTTATTTTACACTTATGGTTATTTATTGATATCTCTAATGTTTACCCATACTTTTCATTTTAGATAAACCTTTATTGTGATTCATTTTCCCCATGATGTTAAGAAATATTTTATGTTTGATATGTTTAAGAAGTATGTTAGTTGTGAAGAAATTATAGGGAGATGATATAGATTTTTTATGCTCTTGGATTTTATGTATATAAGTTTCCAAAATCCATTAGACATTTATAGTTATACCATGGATTATAATTACATGCAATGAATTTTAATCTTATAAGATTTAATGTTTATGTATTAAATTAATGGTTTTCTGCAAAGCCTCTTGGATCTCTCTAAAAGTTTTTTTCCAGAAAAATTACTAAACTATAAATTTTTTTGTTTCACCTTATATCTTTGTTTTTGATCTCATATTTATTCTCAAAGTAACCACTTTTTCTTTAAGTGATTCAACCCTATTTATATTTTCCCCCAAATAATAATTGAGATCATTAATTATTTTATATTTTTCTTTAACTTTTTGTATAAACTTATTTACTCCAACAATGTTTTCATAGATAGATAGTTTATATTCCAACTACTTTTATAGTTTATATATTTCATATTTAACTTTTCCCTAATTCTCATAATATTTTTTCAGAAATGCACCATTTTTTTTATTTCTCTTTATTTGAATATAAATCCCATCATGGCCTCCTCATAATTCCACTTTTACATCCCTAATTCCCTTATTATTGTGGTCATATTCACTTTTAGATTTTTATTTTTCAATATTTTACATCCTATAATTTTTTTATTGAATTTAAATTTAATTCCTTCTTCCTTTGAGTAATCCCCATCAGTTTTCTCTTCATTAATTACAAGGATATTTCTATAAATCATCTCCATAGAATTTATTTTTATATGAAATCTCTTTTTAGGGGAAAATTACATCAAATGTTTGGAATAGATTAAATTATATATTCTTCGCTATATAATTTACTAGGAAACTTCATTGTAATGTGTATAACCCTTCCACGTCAAAATTAATCCATGGGTAGTTTACTTCAAATATTCTCTTATAGATTCAATCCTAAATAAGATAGATTCAGTACTCAATACCTATAGAACTAACACCACTTGTTGTATCCTAAAGGATAATACACCCTAAGAGGGGTTGATTTAAGTATTTCCAGTTTTCTCTACTTTAATAGGACATTTTCTTCATGTTAATAATAAAAATACAAATATGTTAATTATCACACATACACACAAGGGTTAGATACATAAAAATTAAATATAGGGATATAGTGTTTCACATGGTTCACCACTAAGGGATAGTCTAAGGATCATATATCAAAAAATTTCCAACATATAAAGAGGTAATTATATCTATTATATATATTATAATATTTTAATAAGGATTCACAAACAATCCTAGGAACAATTATTCTTCTTAACCACTTTCATACTGATTTGGATTAATAGTATTAGCTTGTATAATGACATGTAGTATGAGTACACTAAGTCATGGAATGATTTTAGTTGACAATTAAAACAATATAATCCCTATATTTTAAATTTTTAGCAATATTGAATCTTTTTTCTCCCTTAATATCAATATTATTTCTTTTTCAACTGAAAAAAATATCCAAGGAATATCTCCCACATATAGTTTTCAAGTTGAGCCTTCATCGCAACTGAGAAATGAATTCATATGTCTTAAGAAATATAAGTGTCTTATGTGACTCCAAAAATGTCATAAATGATTCCAAAAATATCTTATGCAATCCCAGAAATTTCTTACATGTACATAAATGACTTGATTCCAAAAAACCTCATAAGTGATCCCAAAAATACTATACATTAAGTGGGGGATTATTATTACTTTATCCTAAAAAATATTATGGGGATATTAATGTCTTGGTAAACTCATATTATCTTACAAATTCCATAATATCTTATAAAAATAAGAATATTTTAATAATTATAGAATTTATTATGAATCTCAAAATATATTATAAATTCTATAATGTTCATACATTATCAATAATCACAGAACAACTTCTATCTCTTAGATAACCAAGTTCGTATCTTCTGAAATCCATTAAGAGTAGTCCAAAACTCTTCTAATAAAATTTAGAGTTTTTTCACAAATATAACAATTGATAATATCTTACAACTTTACAATTTATGGTGCTAATATAATACATGATTTTTCAAGACCATAAACATTAATGGTGTGTTCTTAAGAGAGAGAATAATCACAAGGAACTCATATAATCCATATCTACCCTTAAAGAAATTACATAGGATATCAGACGTTCATACTCACAGCTGATGATAGAATGATATCAAGTTAATCTTACAGATCTACTTGGATCCCCATAGGTAATTAGATAGTACATCAATATAAGGAGGAGGAAAATGGCCATTAACCATAAAATGGTCTTGTATTTAGTAATCCATTCATAAATTAAATTATCTATCCACCTTCTTGGAGAATAACATAGTGGTATTGAATCTTTATGCTTATCTTTGGTGTGTTTTTGTGTTTTTGTGTTTATATCCTAATCAAATATTTAATTAACCATGAAGGGGTAAATATCTCTTTAAGATATAATATATAGATAAAAATTATTCTTGGATACCATAAAAACATCTTTTATTTGATAGAAAATACTCTGGGTATTTTCAGTCACACCTGTAAGCCTTCCTCAAGAACATAAGCATTGATAGTCGAACTATCAAAGTCTTGCCTTACAAAGTACCTAAATAAGATCTCGATACATTAATAGGTAATTATTCAATTTTATATGTTATTAATTATAATGTAATGAACATTCAATATTTTTTTATTCGTATAAATTCCTATAAATATATATTTTCTTGTAAAATAGCTCATAATATTTGGAAAATATCGCAAGTTACTCATATGAGTTCATATAATCTAATAAAAAATAAACCAGGAATGTTAAGGGTTAAATATCAATAATTTTACATTAGATAATATAAAACTATTAATCAAATGTTTCATAAATACAATAGTATAGTAAATAGTATTAATGCTTTTGGGGAAACTCTAGATAATACAATTTTAATTGAAAGAGTTTTTAAGATCATTACCAAAAAAATGGAATGCTAAGAAATTTATAATTGATGAAGTTAAAAAAATAAGGAATATACGATGGTTGATCTTATTATAACTTTTCAAAAATATTATTTAAGAATTTATTTTGTAAAAGAGATGAATTTATTTAAAATAAAAAGTCATTACTTACTCTTTGGACTCTAAGTAATGGTTTGGTGAAAGAGATGGTGTTTCTCATATAAGAAAGTGTTCATATAGAAATATGAAAGGATAAATATAATGATTAAGAAAGTATCAATTTATATAATACTACAAATAGATGTAAAAGAAAATTAATGTTTCTAATAATGATCTAAAAAATATTTTTTATGAGGGTAGAAAAAGAGGCCACCTGAAGTCTAATTTCCCAAGGATCAAGAATTAAAAGAACAAGAAATTGAATAATAATAATAAAGAATATTATAAATCTAGATGAATTTGTATGGAGTATTCTAATTCAATTGTTTTTTTTTGTATTTATAAGTGTTAATAAAGTAAATTCTTAATGGATTTATCAAACAAGCTAAGTGAATTAAATTTTCCTTTTTCATCTGAATATTATTTTGATCCCCCCATTGATGAATAATATAATTAGATTGATTTTATTAATCATAAAATTATAAATAATCTTGGAATATAAAAAAACATAAAATGTAAACATAGTAAAGCTCTTTCTAAAAATAAAAATCTAAAAAAATACATTATATTGAAATGAATTGAATGTTGTTAAGGAATTAAAATATTCTTTAGAATATTCTTTTATATATTTAAATTCTACTGGAATTTAACAAAAAAATAATCATGATAAAAATGAAAAAAATGGCAGAAATGTTGATTTTTTCTCAAAGAATAATGTGTCTAAGGAAATTATGTTTAATAGTTTTCAAGAAGATAATGAAAAGATAAAAAATAATTTGAATGTTTGAAAATAGATCTATAAATATTTATTCAAGGAGGTGAAAATTATGATAAAATAGTAAGAAAGAAGGAACAAAATAAAATTAATATATTTATTATCTACTAAAATAAATTACCTAAATTATATAAGTATTTCTTTGTTAATGTTTCGTGTGTAAATGTTTCATGTGTTTCATGTTCTAGATTTCAAATAATGTGTCATTATGAAAATAGGAGTTACATAAGATTTATATAATCTATTTCTCACACTAAGGATTTTATTTCAAAATAATTATCCTCTATACTACCTATGAATATATGTTTTAAATTAGTTTTGGTTCCCAATAATTCTTATACTAATCCCATTATATCCAAATTTATATGGGTAAAAAAACAATCTTAAATAGATTTTTATAAAAATTTTGTTTTGGAAGAATAAAAAGAAAGATACATGGTATATGTAAAGTGGATTCTCAAGACATGTGACTGGTGATATCTCTATTTTTTTATCTTTAAATAAATTTTATTAAGAGAATGTTACATTTTGTGATAATTATAAATGTGTCGTAAAAGGTTTCGTGAATTTGGAATTTCAAGTTCATTAATTGTTTTTAATGTATTATTTTCTGGAGGTTAAAAGAATAATTTAATAATAATTTCTCATCTATGTGTTGAAATAATAATTTTTAATTTTCAAAATTATAACTGTGTAATTTTAGAGGATGAAGGTATATTATTTTATTCCAAAAGAAAAGACAGTATTTATTCAATCAATTTTTTTGAATTAACTAACAGAAATTTTAAATGTTTAAATACTATAAAATATTATGATATTCTATTTAATAGGATATTAGCTCATGTTAATTTCATTTTACAATAGAAGATTTATAATAACGATGTTGTTATAAAATTACCCAAACATAATGAGTATAAAACGTATATTTGGGGATCTTATAAGATGGGCAAACAACATAATGTAGTGACCCGGCCCCAAAAATCTCGAAGCTAGTGTTATGCTACCATTACATTGGTATAAGATACAATTAAATTTCATCCCAAAGGAATGAAAAATTTAGTAGTCTTGGTATACTAGATTCAAACATTAGTCCTTCATTAAAATTGAAGAAACTAGTTATAATGAAAAATCATTTTTAGGACGATTACTTTATTCCAACGAGCGTATCCTTGCATATATTTATTATTACACATTATGGAATCTTAGGGAATGGAAACATAATAAATGTGAGCTCAAATTATACATAAGGGTAAATAACAGTGGAATCAATAGTCAATCAATAATATTAATCAATATGGAAAGGTAATAACTAAACCCACATGAAATATAATCATTAAACTGAATAGAAAACAATATGGAATGGTAATAACTGAAAACAGAAGTCATTAAAATAACTAGATAAGACGTAATCAATATGTCAAGGTAAATAACTAAAATTCATTCCATTAAATTAATTAAATGATGATGAAATTTTTCTATAGATGTGTCGACACAAAATCAAAATGATAAGTAATAAATGAATCTAAATGAGTGAAATTCTTAATCATTGGACATTATGTTTCCTAGGTATATGGTACCTTTACCATCAATAACATTAATGAGATGGTTTAGCATATCAGGTAAAAACACATCAAAGTCTAGCCAAATAAAAAATCCCATGAGACTACCAAATCATCGAGGGAAAATTTATATCTATTCTTCATGTGTGTCATATCATTCCAAATCATTCCTCTTATAATGAATAATCTATTGAAAAATGTGCCTTATCAAATATATGTATGGAGTAAAAGATATAGATTTATCAATATTTCCCCAGTTAATCAAAAAACTATCAAGTACACACTATATGTAAAATGGTATAATATTAAGTAAATAATCATATCCACGATGAATGATATGGATATTTATGGGAAACTTAATTTTCAATGATCCCTATAAATTTAATATTTCAAGGGGACTAACAAAGGAATAAAGGAAGTGAGTGTCAATTTTATCCATGTACAAATCAATCCAAACCTATCCTTAGGTAGAATAATGATTCTATTAATATTACATATATCCATTGGAGTAATAATAAAAGGTTTTTTATTAATGAATAAAAATACTAAAAATATATTTTAAAAATATTCTTGTGGAAAAATTCGTTTTTATTTTGAATTTTTTTGAAAAACCTTTTATTTGAAAATAAATTTTTAAAACAATTCATTACAAATTAGACTTTTAAACTTTAAAATTATGCTTTAAAGTAATGATGGTGGGTAAATTTATATTTTTTATATTAGTTAAAAGGAACATTTCTTTTTCATGATAAATATGTTCGAAAAGTTCTCTATTTAGAAAGTAAAAATTAGATTATTTTGTAAAAAATTAAAAAAAAATTGTAAAATTTTATTTAATAAATTATTTTGTAAAGTTTGAAAACATTTTTGAAAACATTTTTGTAAAACTAGGTTTTTATAAGAAAATGGGTTCTCCAACAAAAGAAAGAAATGACGTCAGATTTTCTTAAAAACATTTTCTAAAACATTTTAAGTAAGAAAGAGTGTTAAAATAGTATTATTTCGTGAAAAATGTCATTAATGACCATAATATAATAAAATTAAAGTTTTTATTTTAAAATGATCAAATAATTTATTCTTATTTAAATTAAAGTGTAAAAAATCCCGAAAAAAATGAGATTGGGAGGTAAATCCTTGAAAATACCATAACATTGATGTGAGAATCAATAAGTGAATATATTATACGTAAAAAATGTAATTTCACATAAAACAAGTTGAAATAAAAAAATTGATAGTAAAATTTTATTACACAAAAAATATTATAATATTTACAACAATGAAGATTTAATATAACCGATTGAAAAGGAATCGGGTTAGGAAATTATTTACCACTTGGTAAATTTTTACTCAAATCCCCTTAGAAGAAATAATTCAAATTGAAACTAATAATTCCATGAGGATAAAATAATTAATGATATAATATATCAAAATGGTTAGTAGATACACCACAAAAAATACATAAGTGGTGAATATTACATTTATCTCATATATATAAAAAGTGAGATAAAAATCTCTTACCCTACATTTCCTTTCAGGTGAACACCTTATAACATCCAATATGATGCTTTTAAAAAAGTAAATAACTTATAAAAGAACCATAATCCTATATATAATATCATATATAATCTTCTTATAATATATTATTACCCCTTTTTAATAACCTTTCATTATTTTATATATTTTGGGTGTTAATTGCCCTGTTATTGGAGTATGTTTTGACATGTTATTTTTGTTCTTATTTTATTAATAGTGATTTAATAATATCAATAATGTAAAACATTATTTAATTATAAAATACTAATTATATAATTATTTATAATAATCTATAATATTTTGAGATAGAAACTTAAATGCACCATTCATTGAGACGGTAGGTCGTACGTATGCATGAACTCTACTTTCATTTATTTTTCATATTTAAAAGAATGAAAATTGAATGATTTATATGTATATTATAATTAAAGTATCATATTTATTTTATATATTTCACATAATTATATTAAAACAATCCTTTATACATTCCATGTATAGTTTGAATGAATCACATCGCTTTGAGAGGCGGTAGTCCACACTTCCACAAACTATGTTATCATATTTATGCAAAAAGGAAAGCATAAATGTATGTGTTATATAAAATTTATAGAATAATAAATACATTATAAATATAAAATATATCATATATAAATATATTTTCTATCATAATTCTCAACCCTAATAGATGGCATTGGAAACAAATGACATCGTTTTGTGAGGTGGTAGTTTGTCGTACACATAAACGGTAAGTTCGTTACCCATTAGATTGAAGTTTTTGAATTTTTATGTATAAACCGTAGAATAAAAATATATAGTTTTATTTATGTTACTTTTTCTATTATATAATAATATAATAAGAATTTCTTGGGGGGATAATGAAAATTACACAAAAGAGCTTAAGGAAGGATATTGCTAATTAGTTGGGTTACTCATTTTGGTTTAAACTAAAGGGATTCCTTGGTTTTTTTCATCTTAAGGTGAGTCTTAGAGGATTATGGGTGGTATTGTTTTGGAGATATATGGCCAGATTCTGTTCAATTCAAATTTTCATGAGAGTTATGAGGAAGTGGAAGGGGTGAGTGCCTTTTTCTAGTGGTGGAGGAGTGACAATATTGTAAATTTTCTTAAATGGAATTGCACACAAGTTTTTCCAATGAAAAGTGGAAAAACTAATGTAAAAACATAGATAAACGTGATTATAGGGTATAAAAATGAATATCTGATAGAGTTTGGACAATTGTCTCGGTCATTTTTTCCCATAATTTTATGGATTAGTCCCTTGTTAAGAAAATGTTTCTCTTGATCGCTATAATTATTTTTAATTAGTTTCAATAATATATTTGGTAAAAATATAAGGTTAAATTATTATAAATTATCAATTATTAATATTAAATATATATTTTCAAATTCCAATCACATAAGTGGTAGAAATTAATTTAAATATAATCTTAAACACATGACGACAGTGCTGGTTTTTAAAGTAAAAACGTTCAAATGTTTGCTATTTAATTACAATGTGAAATTGATTCCAGTGACCTAAATTAAATTAATTTAGATATAATTGATATAAATTGGATATAAAACAAATTTAAAATATAATTTAACTTTATTAATAAATAGGATGAAAAAAAACCGTTTTGAATTAAAATTTCTTATTTTTCATTATTCATCAAAAAATGAAACTTTATTAAAAATACCAAAAATTCACCATAATATAATTTTTATGTATATTAAAAAAATTAATTTTATTTTTAATTATAAAATTTATAAGAGTTCAAAAAATTTTATTTAAAATTGGTTCTCTATTAAAATGTAGTAAAATTTCCTTTAGAAAATATTGATTTCTATTGGAAATATTTGGTTTGTTCTTATCTTAAGACTATAGAATCTATTGAATGAATGTATAAAATATTAAATTTAATATAATATATATTTATAATTAATATCACTCAGTAATTGTAATAAATTTAATTTATTAGGATAAAACATCTTTTTGAGTGCAAAAAATAGTTTTCTATAAAAACATTCTCTTTATATTCAATTTCTTCATATATTAATTTCTAATTATTTTTTAACATATAAATTAAATATAATATATTAATATGTTATTCAATATTATTTATAACTACTAATTAAATTGTTTTTTTATGTATTATTATATTATATAATAATATTTTAATAATATATTATTGTTTGGAAAAACTCGGTCTTGCTTGTGACGCAAGCTATCGAAGAAAGAATTTTTTATGTGCAACACATAATAACTCAATATTATGTGCATTTAAATAAATATCATAGATTGAATTTATTTAAAATAATAAATATATTTTAATGTTTATGTATATTATATTCCATTACACGCTTGGTGTTGTGTGTCATACACGATATCGAATACAATGTTCTTACTTGAGAAATTTTGAGGCATTACATTCTCCCCACCATAATTGAATCACATCATCAAAATTTAAACTCAATATTGGTAATCTTTTATTTGATATTTCCTATTTTTAAATCCCACATCGTGAGAAGGGTTTATAAAACTTCCTCTATAAAAGAGAGGATGAGAATTATAAATGTCACATGGACTAATATGTAACTAGGTCTCAAAGTAGGAGAATATTAGAGGAAAGTTAAAATATAGACTTGGTGGGAAATAATATATATTTATAGGGAGTTATTGAGGTCATTAGTCAAAAATAATTTAATTATCATTGGATATTTTAGGGTCTCAATATAATAAATATGTAATGATTTAGAAGACCATCATTTTAACAAAAATTAAGGTATTTGGATAACATTTTATTTCAATATTATTTTCCTAATATTGGGTGATTATTTTACTACCTATGAATATAAGGAAATATAATCACTTAATATACTTCTATAAACACAATTTTTAACATTTTTTTATTCCTTTATCAATTTTTAATTTATCCATTAAATCAATAAATCGATATCCTAAAATTAAATTTGATTCCTAAAGAACTAAAATACACGTTTAACGAATCATAAGGCCTATAAAAGAGTGAAAAGTATAAATATTTGTCTTATAACTATTATCCAAATATAATATGGTTATGATATTAATCCTTAAACCAAAAAACTACACTAATAGTTCATCTTTAATATTTATTAGTAATTATTTTTAACAAAAATCAATTACATATCAATGAGGAATTTATTTGGCCAATGGTTGGTGTTAAACCCTTATCATCCTTTGGTCACAGGTTCAAGTCCTACGGCCTTTCGAGATCAAATGGTTTGACACTCATCATACAGTTTTTCCTTTTCAAAAATCATATTAATTAAATTTATAAAATAAATATGTTGTACATACCTGAAATGTAGTCATTATATAACCTTTTATCTAAGGATTACAATACAACCCCAATATATATTTACTTCATCCATTTATTTCCAAATAGTTTGTTCTATGGGCTACGGTTTATCCTTTAGAATATGGAACTTCCTAAAACCAAAAAACATAGTGTGAACATCAATTATCATATTGGAAAAACTATAGAATCATTTTTATGATATCTAAATCTTAACACATTATTTTCAGTCTAAGACACCTCAATTTTAACCTAGGTAATTCATTTTCATTATATATTCAATTCCTTTATTATGGTTTGTAGAGAAAATGGGAATTATCTGAGGCATATCCTCTAGAAGTGTCAAACCAGGTGTGTGGTAGGGGTCTTTGTCTTGTACCAGGTTATGATCGAGTTAGGTCTGATGCATCCTGTCAGAGTTGTTAACCCTAGGTACATATATTCCAGAATCATGTAACTTTTAGTATCTATATAGGGAAATATTTCTAGGAATACCCACATAATATCTAATTTACCAAAATTATAGGATGTTCTTTTATACTTATCCTCAAATTATACCTAAGGTATATGTTCTCTAATATATGTTTTCTATAATCTAGTTCCCAAGGATTCAAAAAAACTTTCTTCAAAACCAACTGTAGTGACCTGAAATTTGAAATCCTAGAGCTGTTGTTGTGCTATCATTACCTTGGAATAACATTCAAGCAAATCACATCTCAAATGACTGAACAGTTTAGTAATCTTGGTAAACTAGATACATACACGAGTCTTACATTAAAACGGAATATAATAATTACAATATAATTTTTTTATTTCAAGGATGATAAATTTATTCCATCTAGTGTATCCTTGAATATCATTCTTTGTACACTTCATGGAGTTCAAGGGAAATTAAAGTAAAATAACATAAACACATGTCATTAAATCAATGAACTGAGAATTGACTGCATTCATAGATATTTCGATGTAAAATATCATGGATAAATAATAAATTAATTTAAATAAGAAAAATTGTTAATTATTGAATGAAATGTTTCCTAGTTACATGGTACATTTACTGTCAATGCATTTCACTATAAGGTTTGACATATCTGGTAAAAACACATCTAAGGATAACTAACTAAATCATGCCATGAGAATATTGATGCATCGATGGGATATCTATAATCTTCCCCCACCTATGTCATACCAATCCAAAGAATTCCACATATATCAAATAATTGATTCAACAATGTGCATTATAAAATATCTGTATGGAGTTGAAGATATAGATTTATCAATATTTCCCTTATTCATCAAATAATTATCAAGTACACGTCATATGTAAAAAAGGTATATGTTTTGGGAAATAATCATATCCATAATAACTTATATTGATATTTAGGGGAAACATGATATTCAACTATCACTTAGAATTGAATATTTCAAGGGAACTTACAAAGGAATCAGGGAAATGAATTTTAATAGTAGTTGTGGAAAAATCAATCAAAAACCATCCAGATGAATAATTAGGATGGTATCGATATGAAATATACCCATTTGAGAATAAAGAAAACGTTTCTATGAAGAATATATCCGTTTTATTTTGAAAAAAAATTAAAATACATTTCTTTGAAAATAACTTTTACAAAAAAATCTTATTTAAAAATTAACATTTTAAACTTTCAAATGAAACTTGGAAGGAATGGCTCTGGGTAAATTCATACATGTCGTACAGGGTAGAAATAATATTCTTTTTGTATTGTAAAAAGGTTAGAAAAGATCATTTTTATAAAGTGGTAAGAATATTACTTTGAAAAAAAATTGTAAAAGAAAAAAGGATAAAAATATATTAAATATATAATTTTCGAAAGGGTAAAAACATTTTTGAAAATATTTTTAGAAAACTAGGTTTTTAGAAGAAAACAGGTTCTCAGAACAAAGAGATAAATATAGTTGGATTTTATTAAAAACATTTTAAGTACCAAAGAGTAGAAAAATGGTAATATCATTAATAACAAGATGAGAATAAAATTAAATATTTTATTATAAAATGATTAAATAATTTTTTCTGATGTAAATTCAAATGTAAATAATCCCAAACGAAATGTGGTTGTGATTTATACCCTTAAAAAGACTATAACATTGATGTGAGAATAAATCAATGTACAGATTATGTGTGTCAAATGTGAATCCAAATAATTTAATTTTAAATACAATAATATAAATTTATATTTTATTACATTCATGATAATATAATATTAAAAACAACAAAAAAATTAATATAACCCAATGAAAAGGAATCAAGTTATGAAATTATTTACCACTTGGTAACTTTTAACTCAAATCCAATTAGAAGAAATAATTCAAATTGAAACACAAAATAAAATAAATATAAATTAATTCAAGATATAATAAATCAAAATTAGTATTAGATACACCACACAAAATAAGTAAGTAGTGAATATGACATTTATCTCACAAATGTAAAAAGTAAGATAAAAATCTCTTACCTTGTGTTTCCTTTTAGGTGAACATCCTTTAACTTCTTATATACTTTTTTTAAACATGTCACTAAATTATAAAATAAATATAATCTTATATATGTAATATAATATATAATATTCATATAAAATATTATTACCCACTTTTTAATAACCTTTCATTATTTTAAATATTGCGAGTGTTAATTGCCATTTTTTAGTATGTTTTGACTTGTTATTTTTGTTCTTATTACATTGATTAGGTTCTAATAATATATATAATGTAAAACATTATGTAATTATAACATATATTCTTTATATATTTATTTATAATAATACATAATATTTGTAGATATGAAATTTACTGTATCGTTCATGGAGACGGTAGGTCATACGTACGCATGAACATTACTTTTATTTTTTGTCATATTTAAAAGAATGAAATGTAAAATATATACATTTATATTATAATTATATTATAATATTTATGTGATATATTTAACATATGTTTATTAAAACATACATTTGTACATTCTATGTATAGCGTGAATGAAATAATCACTTTGAGGAGGCAGTAGTCCACACTTCCATAAATGATTTATTCATATTTACAAAAAATAGAAAGCATAAGGGTATGTATTACATAAAAATTAAAGAAGTATAAATTCATTTTAAATATAATATATAAAATATATAAATATATTTTCCATCATAATTCCCAACCATGAAGGATGGTAAAGGAAAAAATAAATGACATAGTTTTGTAAGGCGGTAGTTCATCAAACACATAAACGGTATGTTTATTACCCATTACAAGAAATTTCCAATAATTGTAGGTAAAACCCTTAAAATAAAAAAATAAGTATATTTAGGATAATTGTTTTATTATATTATCATGTAATAATAATATTTTAGGGGTTGTAGACTGAAAATAAAATAAAAAGTGCTTGAGGAAGGATGGTATATCTGATTCAAGTAGCTCCTTTTTGTTTTCACCAATGGGATTAATTGGATTGTATTATTCCCAAGGAGAGGCTTCTAGGATTGGGTTAAGAATTTTTAGGATATATTTTGGAAGTTTTTGGTTTATTCAATGTTTCTTTATACTTGTGAGGAATTGGGATGTGTGAGTGTCTTTTTATTGTGGAGGAGGAGTGGTATTCTTGAAATATTTTGAAAAGGAAATCTCACCCACATTTTTCAATGAAACATGGCTCTAATAATATACCAAATTCAATAAAATTTATTATATGGTGTAAATATGAACATATAATGGATTTTGTTTAAGTTTCTAAGTCATTTTGGCCCTTAAGATTAAGGTTTAGTCCCTTATTATGCTAATTTCTCTCTTGATCGCTATAATTAATTTTAATTGCTTTCACTAATTTTTTTGGCACAAAACTAAGTTAACATTATTTTAAATTATAAATTATGATGATTCAAAATATGGCATCCATTTTTTCAAATTAAAATCAAAAAAAATCATAAATTAAGTTAAATTTAATCTCACATATGGGACGACAATGTGGGTTTTTAAAGTAAAAACGTTCAAATGTTTACTATGTTTTTATATTAAATTTAAATGTTAAATTGATTAAAATGAACTAAATTGGATTAATAGAAATATAATTGATATAATTTTACATTAAAATCAATTTAAAATATAACTTAACATAATTAATAAATTATAAGAAAAACGTTTTTGAATTAAATTTCAGTATTTTCCACTATACATCAAAAAACAAAACATCCCAACCAAATAGAAAAAACACCCTAACATAATTTTTATGTTTATATTTCAAAAATTAATTTTATTTTAAAATATAAAATTTATAAAAATATGATTTTAAATAGGATCATCAATAAAAGGTGGAAAAATTGCCTTTAGAAAAATATTGATTTCTTTGGGAAATATTTGGTTTGTTCGTAGATTATGACTATAGAATCTATTGAATAAATTTAAAAAATATTTTATTTAATATATAATATATATTTCATTAATATTACTTTTTAATTTGAATTAATTTATTTTGTTAGTATAAAATTGCTTTGTGGGCATAAAAATAGTTTTATAGAAAAACATTCCCTTTATATTCAATTGGTTATTATATTCATTTCTAATTAATTTGTAACCTATGAGTTCAATAATATATATTAGTATGTTATATAATCTTATTCGTAACTATTAATTTAACATTTATGTTATATCTTATTATATTAAATAATAAAATTTGAATAATATATTCTTCTTTCATAAAACTCGGTCTTGTGTTTAACATATGCTATCGAAGAAAGACTTCATTGAGTATACTGATAGATAACTCATTATCACAAGAATTTAAATATGTATTATAGATTTATTTTTTTAAAAATAGAAAATATATTATTATGTGTTATGATATTATATTCTCGTATTTTCTTGGTGTTGTGTGCCATATATTTTTTCAAATATAATGCTCTTACTTTATAATTTTGGGGCATTACACATAAAATTTCTTTCAAAGATATCAAAGAAGTAAGATTCATAAGGAAATTTAAACTCTTTCATTTAGATTTATTCAGACTATTCAAACCTATTATTCTATATGTAATTAAATATGTCTTAGTTATTTTTTATGATTTTACTTGATTTTAATGGCTTTATTTTTTTACACACAAATCTAAATTTTTTTCTAAATTTATGGATTATTATAAATTTATTAAAAATGAGAGTATATCTATTTATATCAATAAGAATTTATATAGTTTAAGAGTTATTAAATAAATAATCAACAGTTTTTTGAATAAAATTCTTATTTTTTTATTTAATAACTTTTAGGACATGAGAAAAAAATGGTGTTGTAGATAGAAAAAATAGAAAACTTTAAGAAAAACAAGAACCATGTTAAATGAATATAATTTACCATAATTATTTTATTCTAAATATATAAATTATTCTTGTTAAATTGAAAAAACAATTTGTGACTTATATTTAAAAATAATTTTATGAACTTTAGAAGAGAAGAAAACCTAAAATTAGATATTTAAAAGTATTTGGTCATAATGTTTTCATTATTAACACTAAGGTTACATTGTATAAACTTAATAAAAAAGATAATTAAGGTATATTTTTAATATTTTAAGTTTTAATCAAGGTTTATATGGTTTATAATAAAATAATATTGGTTTTTCAAGAAAATATTCATTTTAATTATTACGAAAGTTAATTAAAAGAAAGGAATAGTAATTTAGATCAAATTATAGAGGATTTTAGATAATCTAATTTTAGAGAATATGAAATTAGTAGAAGTAATAAACCTATTAAGGTGGATCATGAAAACATAACCTATTTACTTAAATATAAGAGTTTGAAAAATTATAAATATCATTGAAAAGATAATATAACTAGAAATTTTGAATCTAATGTTCAAATTTAGAGATTTGTTATGAACTTTTGTGTTTATAATTCCTTATTTCTTTTTTTCTCCATAGAAAATTAATTAATATTACAATGATTATAATTTTATTTTTGATATTCAATATGAGTTAAATTGATTTACTTAAAATAATGTATGGACTCTAGTTGTTCCACTTAATGACTCTCATATTATTGTACCTAAATAGACCTTTAAAAAATATTGATGAATATGGCCAAACTATTAAAAATAAATCTATATTAGTTTTTCTTGGATATTATCAAGAATTATTTATTTTGAATAATATTGTTCACCTATACCTAAGATAGAATCTATTAGAATACCATTTTCCTATTTAATTTTTCATGGATTAAAATTATTTAAAATAGATGTTTTTATAAATGGTTATATTTATAAATAAGTATATATAAAAATGATAAGTTTTTTAATCATGTTTTAAAAAATTATAAAAACTTATATGTATTGAAACAATCTCATTGATCTTTGTATGAAGGATTGTCAAGTTTTCTTTTGAAAAAGATTTTTGATAAAGGAAAATTTTATCCAACATTGTTTATTAAGAATAATTATAATGATGTTTTGATTGTTCGAATTTATATCGATGATATCATTTTTTATCTTTAAATAAAAAGTTGTGTAATGAATTTTTAAATTTAATAATAATTGAATTTGATAGGAATTTATTTTTAGAACTTAGATTCCTTTTTTGTCATCAAATTTATCTAATAAATGATATTATATTTTTTAACAAATATATATATTCTAAATAATTGGATAAAAAATTAGGATTTTACTCATGTGAAACTATTAATACCTCCAATTAGTACTACTATTAAATTATATTTAGATAAATCTAAAAAATATTTTCATGTTAAAAAATTTGGAGGTGTGATTGGTTGTTTATTATATTAAACTGCATCACAAATTGATTTAATGTTTTTAGTTTTCATGTGTGTTATATTTTTATGTAATCCTAGATAAATTCATTTGAAGGTTGTTAGAAGAATTATAAAATGTGAAAATGATATGTATATCATGGTTTATTTTACCCTATTAAAACTTCTTTCTATATTATTAGCAACTCTAATTTTGGTGGTTATAATATTGATATAAAAATCACATTGGTTTTGTGTTATGTAATCAATAGATGTTTATTTTAATTGATTTAAAAGATATATGATTAATTTTATTTATCTACTACTGAAAGGGAATATGTTGTTGTTATGTATTTTTTTCTCAATCATTCTGGATTGAGAAAACATTAAGTGATTTGGGATTTAATTTTGATAATTTCCCTATTTACTATGATAACACCTCTTATATCTCAATTTCTAAAAATACCTTACAATTATTTAGAACTAAGAATATTGATTTTAGATATCATTTTCATTATGATCATGTTCAAAAGTGAATATTAATTTGGAATATATTTAAATTTAAAATTAACATTTTTATATTTTTCCAAAACATTTAGATCTAGAAAAAATTGGGAAAATTAAATTTGAGAATGGTATGATGTATGTCAAATTATTTAGTAATTGGGATTTGGTTAAGGAAAATTTAAAATTTTAAATCCATTATTTGAAATCTATTTTAAAATCAATTTACATCTTATTATTGAAATTTATTATTTTTTTGTATTTTATACTTGAAACATGAATTTCATTTAAATATTTTATATTTGATTTTTGTGGTAACATTGATTAAATCTATTTTTTATTTTAATCTAAAATAGTTAGTTTCATTCCCATTAATTATTATTTAAATTAAGGGGGAGTTAAATTAAGTGGAAGATTTATTCTTTCTAATAGAGAAAACATATTTTATTTTTTTTATTAATTCAAAAAAAGGGACATATTTTTGTATTTAATTCTTGATTTTTTAATTATAAAAATAGGGATACTGTTAAGAGGATCTTTAATCTAATTTATATTTAAATAATTACAAAAAAATTATTTTTTTATTTTCTTTAACTTGATTATTTCAAAAATATTAATGTTAAATTATTTCATTATAATTTATTTTTATTTACTATTTAATTATTTTTGCTTAAATGTTAATTATTTATTCATATTTTCTCTTATTATAATTAATCCTATTATATTTTTTATAAATCAGAATTTAAATTTTTTCAATAATTTTTAGTCTTACACAACTTTTTTTTACATCTATACACTACCTAGTTTACCTTTATGTGGGTATGGATTATTACCTTTACATAGACTATAGAAAATTCATACTAACCTTACATAGCATATGAAAATTATATTCTAACTTTAACTAATCCTATTTCGTCTACCTTTATATATAGAAATTATCTTACCACAAGGAAAATTATTTTGAACTAAATCTTACCATTATGTATCTTTTAAAATATTTATTTTACCCTTATATAATGTTAATTAGATTAACCATACATATGAGTTACCATTAGATGTTATATTAAATCTATAGATTACTGAAACGCACGGCTGATTGTCGCCTATTGACCGGTCAAAATTCTGGTGCTCTGCTAATGTGTATAGCAGCACTCGGGTCGAATCCTCGGAGATGATACTTTGTAATAGTCGTTTGTTTTTAGTTGATTGTATTTTGATTAGGGGGGTTTGTTTGCAGAGCTTAATTGAAATGATTTATGGATGATGTTTGATTTACCAAATTGATAAAGATTGGGGTGAGTTCATCATTGGGGAGTTAAGCATGTGATATCCTTGAGCCTTGCTTTGTATTGCATTAAATTAACACCCATGTCATAAGTTGACGTTGATTGGAATTCCTAAGTGTGAAGGCTTTAATCCAAGCCTTAACGTAACATAGGGTTCTAATCTCAATCAAAACTTATTTATGGTATTGTATTTATGGTTCCAATAATCCATGGAAACCACTCGTTAAACAAAACATATCATTAATCCATGACATATTAAGTTTAACATAAACAATATTAATTTAAAGAATACTCATCGAGCAAAACTCTCAATCACTTAACATACCCGAATTATAACTCACCCCAATGAGAGATTTACTCAGCCATTTGTATGTTTAATATTTTGGTTAAAATAATTATGATGATAAATTAAGAATAGAAGAAAAAGAAATGGATTAGAAAAGAGTGGTACGTTGACACACACACGAACGATGATGATAATTAAAAACAGATTTTCGATTGAATGAGGAAGAAAAATAAGGGAAGGTGATTGAACTGAATTTAAAATATTTTAAGAACATAAATATTAAACTACAGATGGTGGATGAGAATAAGAGATATTGAAGAAGTAAATTGCATTAAAACAGAATTACAAAGAAAGAGAATTACAAGATTACAAAAATGAAGAACACAAAAGTAAGTGAAAACAAAGAGAGGAGGAAATGTCTCTCAAGTGAAAACATGAGTATGGCAGGTCCTCACAAGACTTTTTCAAGGCTTTGGTCATGCCAATATGATATCCTCTCTTCTGAAATACCAACCCCTCTCAAGGAGAGAAGGGGAGAGTATTTATAGCCCAAGGAGTGGACTGTTTGCATTCCCAATCTGTCCTTCCACTTGCATCGCCAATTTGGCTATTCAGACAGCCGAATCATCACATATCTCCTTCATCAAAGTTTTAGAAAATAATGTAGGACGACTACTGTCAAAATATGGAGTCATTTGGACAAGTGGAGCCAAAGTTATGGCGGTTTTATTAAACAAAGGTAAACTGTCCATTTCTATCCATGCTTTTTAGATGTCGAAAATGTGAATGGATTTTTGGATAGGAATATGCCTTCAAATACGAATTACTTCTTCAACAAAGTCTTCCTCCTATATCTCCTCTTTCACACTGAAAAATCTCAGCTCGATTTGATTCTTACATCATGAGATATGTCATGAATGGTATACTGATTTTAATTCTCGGACAGAATGGTGGGCTAGACTTCAAAGCTTCATTTGGGCCCCTTGTACTTAGATTTGGGCCATGAAATTTTTATCCAAGATGACATGTAGTGCCCCCGAATTATGGTGGAGAAGTAAGGTTTTTGGACTTCTGTATTGATCCCATTAAATCAATCTTCAAGTCTGGTCCAGTTTGTTCACAGATTCTTTAGTCTTGTTTGTGAGGACCATATGACCCTTCAAATGGCAGAATTGGATCATGGTTCCTTCTAATGAAATGTTTTATATTGAATGTAGAATCCTAAAAAAGAAGAACCACACAATTTGGATCAGTATAGTGACAGTTATAATTAAAACATTTAACTGACTCAATTGGACTACTTCTAAAAATGCTCAAATATTATACTTAATATTAAAACATTAATATTTCACACAAATTATGCACATTTCATATAAAATAAGTAAAGGGGGAATATAATAAGTCATGAAAATATTAATAACATCAACTCCCCCACACTTTTATTTGCGCGTGTCCTCATTTGCAACAAATATAAAAACATGAAAAAATCATTTTCACTCACCAACAAATATTAAAATTTTGTTTTCTCCAATCAGGGGAGGTTTAGACTATTTCACCCATCCATATTGAATTCCATCACAAATTTGGTTCACAATAATGCATCAGAAACAATTCATTTTTTCATGTTCAAGGTTTGAATTGGAAAATGTAGGCACTCAAAACTTACTCCTCTCAAGATGATAAAAATGTATTTTAGGAGGTTCACTCATTCACCAACAAAAAGTTAAAATCAAGAGTTTGTAAGAGCTCTTAGCTTCCATTCACAAATCTAATGTGTAAAAGAATCAAGAGGTCTTTTAAGGGGTTTTTCAGTGGCTATGGGACGGTAGGTATATAATGTCCAAAGGAAAATAGGGGTTAAAAACATTAACATGGAAAAATCAATGCACATTTTTTTTTTGAAATTTGATTTGAAAGGAAATAGAAACACTTATTTACAAGGTCATGAATGTGTGATGAATGAAAAGTGAGGGAGATAGAAAATGGAATAGGGTGAGATGATGGAATATGTACAACATGGAAGACTTCCAATAATGACACAATACAAGATGATTTAAGTGTTCTTTTTTTTCTCTTTTTGCTCTTTTTTTTCGAAAGTTGTGCTTGAAACAAGTCTCACAGTCATCTCCCAACCCATGTTTGGTCTTCTCATGGAACTAATTTTAGTAGTTATAACACGATCAAAGGTTGATGATGAATGATTTTTGACCCACCCAAGACACAACCCATTCCTTTTTTCCTTTTTTTTAATATAATTTTTTTTCATTTTTTTGAACACTTTTCAATAACTTTTGTAGAAATGAAAATTACACATATACACCCCAAAGCTCACAGAATTACAACCTCTCCCCCACACTTGAATGGATGCTTGCCTTCAAGCATATGATGACACATTGGAAATCAATGAAAGTACGCCCAAAAATGAAGTCCATTCCCCCCACACTTAAATTTCAATAAATTGTACAATGAAAATCCATGAAGATGTTGGGTGGGACAAGGTATTAGGCTAGTAATGTGTCTATCAAAAGAAAGGTTTTCATAGGCTCAAAGGGGCTTTCAAAAGTAGGATCAATGTAAGGTTAACGGGAGGCTATTTGGCTATTCTAATTCTCATGTGGCTTAGAAAATGCCTCTATCATATTAATGCACACAAAATATGGAAATTCAGCTCGAAGGTCTACAAACTCAAGACTCACAATCAGTGGTGAATACACACAATGAAAAATATGGCCATAGATGACCTTGGCATGAAGGCTAATGTTATTCCTCACGGTAGGGGAGAATCATTTTCCACCAAAAATTGTTCATTCAAAATGTTTGTTATAGACACAAAATTGTTTACCCAAGTTTGAGATAAAAAATCAATATATTGGAGTTAAAAACAAGCCTTTTGACTCCCCAAAATGGTTGGACAGAATTTCAATATTGGATAATGAGTAATTATGACACCCCTTTTTTTATTAATTTTCATTTTTTTTTAATTAATTTTTTTTATATATTTTTTTATATTTAATGACACATCAACACAAAAGAGAAAATAGAAAAAAAAAAATTGGAAGAATGTTGTAAAAAAAATGAGAGGGAGAGAGGAAGAAGAAGAAATAGAGAGAATAAGAGAGGGAAGAGAGATTGAGGAGAGAGAAAGTTAAAGGGAAAGAGGTGCCCCCTGGTTTGGATTTGGTGGGTCGCCATTTCCATCTAGTGGTGGGTCAATGGAAGTCGATGTGGAACCTGAAGTGAATGGCCTCTCATGGTGATGCTTTAACCGGTGTCCATTTACCGTGAATGTTCTTTTTAAAGAAGGGTCTTGTACTTGCACTGCACAAAATGGGTAAACATTAGTAATAATAAAAGGTCCATCCCAATGAGAATTCAGCTTACCTGGGTGAAGTCGAAATCGAGAATTGAAGAGCATTACCTTTTCACCTTCATGAAATACCTTTCGAAGAATGTTCTTGTCATGGATTGACTTTTCCCTTTATTTGTAGAGAATGGAGTTCTCATACGAATCGAGTCGAAGCTCCTCCAATTCAGTCAACTGCAACAATCTTTCTTCACCAGATTTTTCACAATCAAAATTACAAGTTTTGACAGCCCAAAATGACTTATGTTGGATTTCAACCGGTAAATGACAGGCTTTACCAAAAACTAGCCTAAATGGAGACATCCCAATGGGTGTCTTATAGGCTGTTCGATAGGCCCAAAGTGCTTCACCAAGTCTATCGGGCCAGTCTTTTCTTGTGGGCTTAACAATTCTTTCAAGCACTCTTTTCACTTCTCTGTTAGAAAGTTCATCCATTCCATTTGTTTGAGGGTGATATTCAGTGGATGTTTTATGTACAACCCCATTCTTTTTCAAAAGTGACTCCATGGTTCTATTACAGAAATGAGTTCCTAAGTCACTTATCAAAGCACGTGGTGTTCCGAATCGATGGAAGATATGGGTTTTGAGGAACTCACTCATAGTTTGAGCATCATCTTTCCTAGTGGGTTTGGCCTTGACCCACCTAGAAACATAGTCAACAGCAAGGAGAATGTAGGATAATCCATTGGAAGGGGGAAAAGGTCCCAAGAAATTGATGCCCCAAACATCGAAAAGCTCACAGAAGATTAATGGCTTTTGAGGCATTTCGTTTCTTTTGGAAATTGTGCCAAACTTTTGGCAAGTGGGACATGATTGACAGAACTTGTGTGAGTCCTTGAAGAGTGAAGGCCAAAAGAATCCAGAATCTAGGACCTTTCGAGAAGTCCTTTGTGGTCCAAAGTGGCCACCTCCAGGCATTGAGTGGCAGAATTCCAAGATGGAGGATTGTTCAGTTTCAGCAACACATCTCCTAATTTCCATGTCAGCCCCAGTTTTCCAAAGTTTATTATCTTCCCAAAAATAATGCTTTGAATCACTTTTCATCTTTTCTTTTTGTTCTTTTGAAAAATATTCAGGTAAAACACCAGAAACCAAGTAATTGACAATTGGGGCATACCATGGTTACTTTGGAGTGAGAGATGAGAGGTATTCAGTTGGAAATTCAGGATCAATTATTTCAGAATGAGAAGAATTAGAAATTCTACTCAAATGGTCAGCGACAGGGTTTTCTTTTCCAGGTTTATCTTTTATCACAAGGTCAAACTCTTGGATCATTAAAATCCATCTTATTAGCCTTGGTTTGGAATCACTTTTCTTCAGTAATAACTTTAATGCTGAGTGGCCCGTGAAGATGATGATTTTGGAACCTAAGAGATAGGGCTGGAATTTATCCAAGGCAAAAACCACAGCTAAATGTTTTTTTTCAGTCACAGTGTAGTGTGATTGAGTTTCATCCAATGTTTTTGAGGCATAAAGGATGACATGAGGAATGTTTTCTCTTCTTTGACCAAGAACAGCCCCAATGGACCTATCAGAAGCATCACACATCAATTCAAATGGTAAGGACCAATCTGGGGGTTGGATTATTGGAGCAGATGTGAGAGAAGATTTTAGTTCAATGATGGCTCTCTTGCAAGCCTCGTCAAAATTGAATGTGACATCATTTTGAAGTAAACGAGTGAGTGGGAGGGAAATCTTGCTGAAGTTCTGAATTAATTGCCGATAGAAACCGGCATGACCAAGGAAGGACCGAATGTCTCGAACTAATTTGGGTTCAGGAAGTGATTGGATCACCTCAATTTTGGCTGGATCAACTTGGATACCCTCTTGAGAAATTATGTGCCCTAGAACAATCCCATTTGAAACCATGAAGTGACATTTTTCAAAATTCAGCACAAGGTTGCACTTGAAACACTTTTGAAGGACCAAAGAGAGTGAATGTAAGAAAGATTCAAATGACTCGCCATAAATGGTAAAGTCATCCATGAATACCTCCATGCAATTCTCAATGAATTCAGAAAAGATACTCATCATACACCGCTGGAATGTTGTAGGAGCATTACAAAGGCCAAAAGGCATTTGCCTATAGGCATAGGTTCCAAAGGGGCAAGTGAATGTGGTCTTTTCTTGGTCTTGAGGTTCGATTGGAATTTGGAAGTAGCCGGTGTAACCATCAAGAAAGCAATAGTGTGACTTTCCGGCCAATCTCTCAAGCATTTGGTCAAGGAAAGGAAGTGGGTAGTGATCTTTTCGTGTTTCAGCATTCAATTTGTGAGAATCGATGCACACACGCCATTTGTTTTTCACTCGAGTTGTGACCACTTCTCCATGTTCATTTGTGACAACTATTATCCCACCCTTCTTAGGAACGACTTTAATTGGACTAACCCATTCACTATCAGAAATTGGGTAGATAATACCAGCTTGAAGAATCTTGGTAATCTCTTCCCTAACTACCTCAAGTATGAGTGGATTGAGTCTTCTTTGAGGTTGCCTAATTGGTTTGGATGATTCCTCTAGATGGATGTGATGCATGCAAAGGGCAGGGTTGATTCCTGGAATATCCTCTAGGGTCCAACCTAAGTCATTTTTGTTTTCCTATAACACTTGAACAAGTTAGGACTCCTCAGTTTCAGAAAGTGAAGCAGAGATAATGACAGGGTAGGAGGGATCATGGAAAAGGAATGCATACTTGAGGTGTGAAGGAAGTGGTTTTAGATCAGTTTCAGCCTTGATTTGAGAGCTAGACAATTTAGGAGCAGGAGAAGGGATTCCAGATGGGTTTGGATCATTTTCCTCAACACTTTCCAAGGTGGAGCAGTAGAGATCAGAGTTGATGTGGGATTCAAGAGAGTTTTCAAGTTCCTCTAGATTGATGGAGTCTATGAATGAGAGGTCCACATCAACTTCACCATTTATGACTTTGTTAATCATGGTGCAGATTTCACAAGATCCTTTATCATTAGAACATGAAGAACATGGCGGATTGGGGTTTGATTGAATCTTATAAGTGTCCTCAAAAGCATGGATTGAGAATGCAGAGTGATCCTCAGATGGGTATCGCATGGCTTGGAAAATGTTGAACTTGACCATTTGGTCACCGAATTCCATGGATAAGATGCCTGAATGGACATCAATCTTGGTTCTCGCAGTCATGAGGAATGGTCTTCCTAGAATTAGGGGAGATCGAGAAGAGGTCATCTCACCTTCCATGTCAAGGACATAGAAATCAGCTGGGAAGATAATATCATTGACCCGAACAAGAAAATCCTCAATTATCCCCTTAGGACTGGCAGTGCTTCGATTGGCTAATTGAATGACAACACCCGTTGGGTGCAAGGGACCTAGACCAAGGTTGGAAAAAATGGATTTGGGCATGAAATTTATTGAGGCTCGAAGGTCTATGAGTGCATCATCAAAGTTGGAACTCCCTATTTGACATGGAACCGTGAAGGTCCCTGGATCTTTGCACTTCATGGGAATGGACTGTTGGGTTGAAACATTTTCAATGTTCCTAAGTTGCCTCTTATGGGTGCACAATTCCTTAAGAAACTTGGCATACTTAGGGATTTTTTTGATGGCATCTAAGAGGGGGATGTTCACTTCAACACGTCTAAACATGTCAATCATTTCAGGATCAGGTTCAAAGGACTTCTTAGGCTTGGAGATGGCTTGAGGAAAAGGAATTAGGTTCCTTAGAGGAATGGAAGGAGGTGAATGAGTGGATTCAAGTTCCTTTTCCAGATTTTTGTTCTTTTCATTTTCTAGATCAACATCGAAAGGGGAGGTAGAGCAATCAGCATGGGGCATAACAATTTGCTTTCTCGATCTAAGTGCAATTGCACTTACATTACCCTTAGGGTTGGGTAATGGTTGAGCTGGGAGTTGGGATGAATTGGATGGTTGTTGCTGGCTACGGTGGGATGCAAGTTGACCTATTTGGGTTTCAATGTTCTTGAGGCTAGAACGGGTGAAGGAAGCAATATCCTCTACAACACTTTCCCATGGTTGTTTAGAAGAAGTGGCTTGTCCCAAATTGGGTTTGCCTTGATTTTGGTTCTTGGGAAAGCGATTGTATTGGGTGGGGAATTGGGAAGGCTCGTTAGGATAGTGGAATCCAGGAGGAGGATTGTTCCTTTGGGGTTGAGGAACAAAAGGATAAGGTTGATGGATGTTACCACCACTTTGACCATATTGGAACTGGTTTGGATTTTGATGAGGGAACTGAGGAGGATGAGAAATGGGATTACCATACCTCAGAGGTGGGTTAAAGGTAGAAGAGAAGGGATCAGAGTGGGGTTGGTTGAAGTTTCTAACAAACTAACCTGATTGTTGAGGGTTGAAGTTTCGCTGAGCATATGCCGCATTGAGCTCCATTGGACTAGATGAATCAGATGGATCATCTTGAAGTTGTGGACATGTGTCAGTCAGATGAGATGGAGAGTTGCAGATTCCACAATTCTTGATAGGTCCAGGGAATAGTGACTGTGGAGAAGATGAGGTTGGGGCTTTGGTAGCCACCGCTAGTTGACGCACAAGACTTATAAGTTCACTCATCCACTCAGTCATCTTGTTGGGATCTATGGATTGATTCTCTTGGGCTTGTTTCACTTGATCATGTGCTCGAGTATGGAATTTCTGCGTGTTTGCAGCCATGCTGCTTATGAGTTCTCGTGCAGCTGCAGGAGTTTTGTCAACAAGAGCACCGCCACTTGCGGCATCAATGAGAGTTCGCTCCATAGCCAATAACCCCTCATAGAATTATTGGATCAGGAGTTGGTCAAGGATTTGATGGTGTGGACAAGTTTCCACAAGTTTTTTGAACCTCTCCCAATACTCATGGAGTGATTCATTAGGGAATTGACGGATGCCGCTTATTTCCTTTCGGATAGAAGCTGTTCGAGAAGCAGGAAAGAACTTCTCAAGGAAAAGTCTCTTCATGTCAACCCATGGTTTTATAGAACCAGGTGGGAGGTAGTAGAGCCAAGACTTGGCAGAATCCGCTAGGGAAAAGGGGAAAGATCTAAGCTTTATTTGTTCTTCAGAAACCCCTTGAGGATTCATGGTAGAGCATACTACTTGGAACTCTTTAAGGTGAAGATGTGGATCATCACCGGCTAGCCCGTGAAAATGAGGGAGAAGATGAATCAAACCCGATTTGAGTTCGAAGTCAGCTTCAATGTTTGGATATTGAATACCAAGAGGTTGGTAATTCATATCAGGGGCAGCAAGTTCTTTCAATGTTTGTTCCCTAGGATTGGCCATATCTAATTCAATTGGTAGGGAAATGATTGGTTCTTGGGTGATTTGGTTATCCCTAATGGTCCTCCTAAGTCGACAAAGAGTTCTATCAATTTCAGGGTCAAACAAATCCGAGGGATTTTTTGGGAGGCTGCGGGGCATTCAGAGAGATTTATAAAGGATGAGGAAGATGGGTTTTCCTTTGTATTTTTTTCAGTTTATGATTTTTAAGAGGAAGACGGGTTTTTCTTTGTGTTTTTTTTTCAATTTTTTTCAAAAATTTTGATTTTTTTTGGTTTTTTTTACAATAACAAGGAACTAATGACTACTTAAAGCACCATCCCCAGCAACGGTGCCATTTGAAACGCACGGCCGATTGTCGCCTATCGACCGGTCAAAATTCCGGTGCTCTGCTAATGTGTATAGAAGCACTCGGGTCGAATCCTCGGCGATGGTACTTTGTAATAGTCGTTTGTTTTTAGATGATTATATTTTGATTAGGGGGGTTTGTTTGCATAGCTTAATTGAAATGATTTATGGATGATGTTTGATTTATCAAATTGATAAAGATTGGGGTGAGTTCATCATTGGGGAGTTAAGCATGTGATATCCTTGAGCCTTAATTTGTATTGCATTAAATTAACACCCATGTCATAAGTTGACGTTGATTGGAATTCCTAAGTGTGAAGGCTTTAATACAAGCCTTAACTTAACTTAGGGTTCTAATCTCAATCAAAATTTATTTATGGTAGTGTATTTATGGTTCCAATAATCCATGGAAACCACTCGTTAAACAAAACATATCATTAATCCATGACATATTAAGTTTAACATACACAATATTAATTTAAGGAATACTCATCGAGAAAAACTCTCAATCACTTAACATCCCCGAATTATAACTCACCCCAATGAGAGATTTACTCAGCAATTTGGATTTTTAATATTCTGGTTAAAATAATTATGATGATAAATTAAGAATAGAAGAAAAAGAAAGGGATTAGAAAAGAGTGGTATGTTGACACACACACACGAACGATGATGATAATTAATAGTTTAAGAGTTATTAAATAAATAATCAATAGTTTTTTGAATAAAATTCTTATTTTTTTATTTAATAACTTTTAGGACAT
The DNA here is from genome assembly GCA_963277665.1 of Viscum album. Classification (NCBI taxonomy): domain Eukaryota; kingdom Viridiplantae; phylum Streptophyta; class Magnoliopsida; order Santalales; family Viscaceae; genus Viscum; species Viscum album. Next base: position 580,756,244 of record OY728158.1, read on the forward strand.
GAGAAAAAAATGGTGTTGTAGATAGAAAAAATAGAAAACTTTAAGAAAAACAAGAACCATGTTAAATGAATATAATTTACCATAATTATTTTATTCTAAATATATAAATTATTCTTGTTAAATTGAAAAAACAATTTGTGACTTATATTTAAAAATAATTTTATGAACTTTAGAAGAGAAGAAAACCTAAAATTAGATATTTAAAAGTATTTGGTCATAATGTTTTCATTATTAACACTAAGGTTACATTGTATAAACTTAATAAAAAAGATAATTAAGGTATATTTTTAATATTTTAAGTTTTAATCAAGGTTTATATGGTTTATAATAAAATAATATTGGTTTTTCAAGAAAATATTCATTTTAATTATTACGAAAGTTAATTAAAAGAAAGGAATAGTAATTTAGATCAAATTATAGAGGATTTTAGATAATTTAATTTTAGAGAATATGAAATTAGTAGAAGTAATAAACCTATTAAGGTGGATCATGAAAACATAACCTATTTACTTAAATATAAGAGTTGGAAAAATTATAAATATCATTGAAAAGATAATATAACTAGAAATTTTGAATCTAATGTTCAAATTTAGAGATTTGTTATGAACTTTTGTGTTTATAATTCCTTATTTCTTTTTTTCTCCATAGAAAATTAATTAATATTACAATGATTATAATTTTATTTTTGATATTCAATATGAGTTAAATGGATTTACTTAAAATAATGTATGGACTCTAGTTGTTCCACTTAATGACTCTCATATTATTGTACCTAAATAGACCTTTAAAAAATATTGATGAATATGGCCAAACTATTAAAAATAAATCTATATTAGTTTTTCTTGGATATTATCAAGAATTATTTATTTTGAATAATATTGTTCACCTATACCTAAGATAGAATCTATTAGAATACCATTTTCCTATTTAATTTTTCATGGATTAAAATTATTTAAAATAGATGTTTTTATAAATGGTTATATTTATAAATAAGTATATATAAAAATGATAAGTTTTTTAATCATGTTTTAAAAAATTATAAAAAATTATATGTATTGAAACAACCTCATTGATCTTTGTATGAAGGATTATCAAGTTTTCTTTTGAAAAAGATTTTTGATAAAGGAAAATTTTATCCAACATTGTTTATTAAGAATAATTATAATGATGTTTTGATTGTTCGAATTTATATCGATGATATCATTTTTTATCTTTAAATAAAAAGTTGTGTAATGAATTTTTAAATTTAATAATAATTGAATTTGATATGAATTTATTTTTAGAACGTAGATTCCTTTTTTGTCATCAAATTTATCTAATAAATGATATTATATTTTTTAACAAATATATATATTCTAAATAATTGGATAAAAAATTAGGATTATACTCATGTGAAACTATTAATACCTCCAATTAGTACTACTATTAAATTATATTTAGATAAATCTAAAAAATATTTTCATGTTAAAAAATTTGGAGGTGTGATTGGTTGTTTATTATATTAAACTGCATCACAAATTGATTTAATGTTTTTAGTTTTCATGTGTGTTATATTTTTATGTAATCCTAGATAAATTTATTTGAAGGTTGTTAGAAGAATTATAAAATGTGATAATGATATGTATATCATGGTTTATTTTACCCTATTAAAAATTCTTTCTATATTATTAGCAACTCTAATTTTGGTGGTTATAATATTGATATAAAAATCACATTGGTTTTGTGTTATGTAATCAATAGATGTTTATTTTAATTGATTTAAAAGATATATGATTAATTTTATTTATCTACTACTGAAAGGGAATATGTTGTTGTTATGTATTTTTTTCTCAATCATTCTGGATTGAGAAAACATTAAGTGATTTGGGATTTAATTTTGATAATTTCCCTATTTACTATGATAACACCTCTTATATCTCAATTTCTAAAAATACCTTACAATTATTTAGAACTAAGAATATTGATTTTAGATATCATTTTCATTATGATCATGTTCAAAAGTGAATATTAATTTGGAATATATTTAAATTTAAAATTAACATTTTTATATTTTTCCAAAACATTTAGATCTAGAAAAAATTGGGAAAATTAAATTTGAGAATGGTATGATGTATGTCAAATTATTTAGTAATTGGGATTTGGTTAAGGAAAATTTAAAATTTTAAATCCATTATTTGAAATCTATTTTAAAATCAATTTACATCTTATTATTGAAATTTATTATTTTTTTTGTATTTGATACTTGAAACATGAATTTCATTTAAATATTTTATATTTGATTTTTGTGGTAACATTGATTAAATCTATTTTTTATTTTAATCTAAAATAGTTAGTTTCATTCCCATTAATTATTATTTAAATTAAGGGGGAGTTAAATTAAGTGGAAGATTTATTCTTTCTAATAGAGAAAACATATTTTATTTTTTTTATTAATTCAAAAAGAGGGACATATTTTGGTATTTAATTCTTGATTTTTTAATTATAAAAATAGGGATACTGTTAAGAGGATCTTTAATCTAATTTATATTTAAATAATTACAAAAAAATTATTTTTTTATTTTCTTTAACTTGATTATTTCAAAAATATTAATGTTAAATTATTTCATTATAATTTATTTTTATTTACTATTTAATTATTTATTGCTTAAATGTTAATTATTTATTCATATTTTCTCTTATTATAATTAATCCTATTATATTTTTTAGAAATCAGAATTTAAATTTTTTCAATAATTTTTAGTCTTACACAACTTTTTTTTACATCTATACACTACCTAGTTTACCTTTATGTGGGTATGGATTATTACCTTTACATAGACTATAGAAAATTCATACTAACCTTACATAGCATATGAAAATTATATTCTAACTTTAACTAATCCTATTTCGTCTACCTTTATATATAGAAATTATCTTACCACAAGGAAAATTATTTTGAACTAAATCTTACCATTATGTATCTTTTAAAATAGTTATTTTACCCTTATATAATGTTAATTAGATTAACCATACATATGAGTTACCATTAGATGTTATATTAAATCTATAGATTACTGAAACGCACGGCTGATTATCGCCTATCGACCGGCCAAAATTCTGGTGCTCTGCTAATGTGTATAGCAGCACTCGGGTCGAATCCTCGGAGATGATACTTTGTAATAGTCGTTTGTTTTTAGTTGATTGTATTTTGATTAGGGGGGTTTGTTTGCAGAGCTTAATTGAAATGATTTATGGATGATGTTTGATTTACGAAATTGATAAAGATTGGGGTGAGTTCATCATTGGGGAGTTAAGCATGTGATATCCTTGAGCCTTACTTTGTATTGCATTAAATTAACACCCATGTCATAAGTTGACGTTGATTGGAATTCCTAAGTGTGAAGGCTTTAATCCAAGACTTAACGTAACATAGGGTTATAATCTCAATCAAAACTTATTTATGGTATTGTATTTATGGTTCCAATAATCCATGGAAACCACTCGTTAAACAAAACATATCATTAATCCATGACATATTAAGTTTAACATACACAATATTAATTTAAAGAATACTCATCGAGCAAAACTCTCAATCACTTAACATACCCGAATTATAACTCACCCCAATGAGAGATTTACTCAGCCATTTGTATGTTTAATATTTTGGTTAAAATAATTATGATGATAAATTAAGAATAGAAGAAAAAGAAATGGATTAGAAAAGAGTGGTACGTTGACACACACACGAACGATGATGATAATTAAAAACAGATTTTCGATTGAATGAGGAAGAAAAATAAGGGAAGGTGATTGAACTGAATTTAAAATATTTTAAAAACATAAATATTAAACTACAGATGGTGGATGAGAATAAGAGATATTGAAGAAGTAACTTGCATTAAAACAGAATTACAAAGAAAGAGAATTACAAGATTACAAAAATGAAGAACAGAAAAGTAAGTGAAAACAAAGAGAGGAGGAAATGTCTCTCAAGTGAAAACATGAGTATGGCAGGTCCTCACAAGACTTTTTCAAGGCTTTGGTCATGCAAATATGATATCCTCTCTTCTGAAATACCAACCCCTCTCAAGGAGAGAAGGGGAGAGTATTTATAGCCCAAGGAGTGGACTGTTTGCATTCCCAATCTGTCCTTCCACTTGCATCGCCAATTTGGCTATTCAGACAGCCGAATCATCACATATCTCCTTCATAAAAGTTTTAGAAAATAATGTAGGACGACTACTGTCAAAATATGGAGTCATTTGGACAAGTGGAGCCAAAGTTATGGCGGTTTTATTAAACAAAGGTAAACTGTCCATTTCTATCCATGCTTTTTAGATGTCCAAAATGTGAATGGATTTTTGAACAGGAAGATGCCTTCAAATCCGAATGACTTCTTCAAAAAAGTCGGCCACCTATATCACCTCTTTCACACTAAAACATATCAGCTCGATTTGATGCTTACAGCATGAGATATGTCATTAATGGTATACTGATTTTAATTCTCGGACAGAATGGTGGGCTGGACTTCAAAGCTTCATTTGGGCCCCTTGAACTTGGATTTGGGCCATGAAATGTTTATCCAAGATGACATGTAGTGTCCCCCGAATTATGGTGGAGAGATAAGGTTTTTGGACTTCTGTATTGAGCCCAGTAAATCAATCTTCAAGGCTGGTCCAGTTTGTTCACAGATTCTTTGGTCTTGTTTGTGAGGACCATATGACCCTTCAAATGGAAGAATTGGATCATGGTTCCTTCTAATAAAATGGTGTATATTGAAAGTAGAATCCTACAAAACAGGAACCACACAATTTGTATCAGTATAGTGACAGTTATAATTAAAACATTAAACTAACTCAATTGGACTACTTCTAAAAAAGCTCAAATATTATACTTAATATTAAAACATTAATATTTCACACAAATTATGCACATTTCATATAAAATAATTAAAGGGGGAATATAATAAGTCATGAAAATATTAATAACATCAACTACCCATATATCCTAGTTACCTTACAAATTATATTGAAACTTTGGATTAACCTTATATAGTATGTAGTACCTCTATATGATATCGTTATGCGGGTTTGGGTGTTTTAATTGGTCTTGATGTTTTCATTAGTTGTGGAGTTTTTCAATGATTGATAATGACATCTAAAATCGAAAAAATATATCAATACATAATAGTGATGAGTATTTTGGATTTTAAATATACATGTGTAAATTGAAAAACTCAAAAAAAGAATGGTTTCAAAGGTTTGACATATTGTGGTAGAAATTAGGTTGAATTGTTGAAACTAAGCATTAAAATTTACAAATATAGATGACTATTCCATATATAATGTAAAAATATCTCAAAGGTAATATTTAGACACAAAATAGGGACAACTTTTTTATATCTCAATCTATGGTTTTTATCCTTTTATGGGGTTAAAATCTACTAAAAGATGATATGAAAAATGTTCATAAACATTTCTCAAGGTGATTTAAATGGTCAGGATTATTTATAGATTTAGGATTTGCTGATTAAAATCTATTATGGAAGAACATTGCACAGTATTTATTAATCTGGTCAACATCCACTTTCCTTTGATGATAGTTTTCTACTAATCATATTTTTCATTTCAGTTTTCAAATTTAAAATTTTTTATTTTAATTATTTTTTTTATTTTTCTAAAGACATAAATTTTGTCATATTTAATTTTGAGTTATTTTATTTTAAATCAAACAAAAATATAATTCCTTGGATAATAAATAAATAATTCTTATCATCAATTTTTTTTTGAAAAAATTGATATGTTGCATGCCACAAGAAATCCAACATGAAAAGAGCTATATACATTCAAATTTGGATCGTCAATCTAATGATGTAAAAGAAACACTATATATGGTGTTTTAAAATAATAAGTAAAAAAACAAGAGAAAGTATAGTGAGGTTATACTAAATTAATTTTACAATATATGATACACATTTTGGTTTTTTACACATCTTCAAATAGCATGACAACACCCTCATCTAGAATATAATGTATTGAAACTATACTGTTAAATTTATCTTGGATTACACAACAATATAGCTCTCATCATTTTAAATATGGTTTTATTATACTACGACTTTATATTATTTTATATGTGTGTAATTTTAAGGGTTACACTATCCTTTAAAAGGTATTATTCTCAGGTTATACCACCCCACCAAAAGGAACATGTGGATTATAAATAACCGGTAAAAGTTAAGGGGATTCAGTTGTACCTTGGTCTAGATAAAGGGACGGTTGGTTCCTTATACTACTTTAAAAGTAATCTAGTTGGGTTCTATCTTTATGGGTTAAAAGAAAAGTCTAGGGTTAAGAAACCAGAGATTAAAATGAAATTTTTAATGTTTTTTGACTCCCCATAAAAATTTATAGATTCCATTATATTGGGTGTCATTTCACTCTACATTTTAGAGAAGTAAAGATTATATGTTGAATCAATTTTATCTAAACTACTATAAAAAATTTATCTTATCTCTATTTCTATTTATTGATGCTATATAAATATATCAACTTTGATAATTTATTTACAATTTGTAAAAATGGCCAATTAACCCCCCTCCCCCGACCATTCATCCATATTTACATTAGGGAAAAAACACACAGGAGCACCCCATGGGGACATGTGTGGGTGAATAAAACCCTTAACCTCGAATCCTCTAGTTGAACTATATTCTCTCTATGATCTGTAGGTGTTTTCCTATAAGTTGGAATGGATATAAGATCCATTATTGAAAAAATATCAATCGTAAACATGAACTCTCTCATGGGTAGAAACCGTAAGAAATATTCAAGGAAAATATCTCGATAAGTTATCAGTAATGGGATGGAAGGTTATCTAAATTGTATCCTCATCTCTTAGAAAAAGGATACAAATCTAAGTTATGATTTCCCTTAGTTACCCATGTCTAGGACCTGAAAAGCATATCTATAGATCCCACTCATTGATGTAGGTAATCTAATACCCCTCTAATGATGTGAAGGATTCCCATTTAGGATATAAATCTATGTGTTATCAAAACAGAGTTTACCAATCCATTCTAAGGATCACTTAAAAACTTTACGTATTTAATATAAAGAAATCCTACATAAGTATATATTCACTAATCATGATAGAACACACATGACATATTAATATACCATCATATTGCACCCCAAATGGAATATCAATATATTTAACCCCATATAAATACTCTATAGTAAACCAAAAATCGTTATATAACTTGATATATTCAAATGATTGAAACACACTCATATAGAATAAAATGTGTTATAGGGTCAATGCCATGAGAATCATACTAAAAATTATTGATTTACGTTTCTTTAATCACTAATAGTATGCTTGTTGGTTTGAAGTTGTATTGAACCCCATCTCTATGCTCTCATTTTTATACTCCCTTAAGGGAAATCATTTTATTGATGTTTTCACCCCGGACCCAAGCCATCACAACCTCCTCCATGGATCAAATGACCATAGGAACAAAATTGTTTGACTGTTAATTTTCAATTTTCCCTAATCTAAAACCTTTAGTCTGACCAAACCCAGTCTCAAAAAACCAAACATGGATTTATGAAATAAAACATTTGTTGGTTTATTATCACACAATTATAGTGGTACTCCTTTTTCTTCTAGGTATATTCAAGCTGAATATTCCCCAACTTCCCACTATAATAAAACTCAATAGAGGATCGCCCTCTCTAAGGAAGTGACATACCCATAACCTAATTTACCTACTTGTATCAACCATATATAGTCACCTCATACCTATACTTTTCATTTCCGAGAATACCACTCCTGAACTTAGTAGAAAAAACAGGTTTCCTAGATATTCTACCCTTTATCTAGTTTTGTTCCATAATAAGGACCTAATTATCAACATCAGAGAAGAATTACAACTAGAATATATTCATCTATTATCTAGTGGAATTCCCTATTCCATCCCCAAATTTCATAACCATGGTAGTATCATCACTCTCCAATATAGGTGAAAATTGTAATATACCGATAAAAATAAAGGCATAATCTATCGCTAACATGCCTCCATAGATGATATTTATAAATTCTCTAGATCTATCATCCCTGAGAGTCTTTGGAAATAATTGATATAAAAATAAAGTCTAAAAATATTTTTATAATAGACTTATATATTGGTCTTTCGAAACTAAAAAATTCCACTTGTGATTCCATGGCCCCTAAATCACGTAGGTGATAAGCTTCACTCACCTATCAAGGGGTGTCTAAAGATGATTAAAGATGGATAACATGGACTCTATCCAAAAACATGTAAAACTATTTTCCAATCTCTCTTATAAATATCCGTGGATGTTGTAACTAAAAATATCTACTGAAGTTTGAAATTGTTAGTTTGATACTTGATACTCTATTCCCCATGACTATAAAACCAAAATAATACTCTCTCAACTCTATTGATCAATAGAAGGAATATAGAAAAAAAATAGGTAGATCTAGTTCCATTTCTAGTGGTCCATTATTATCCCTTCCCTCTTGGTACTCAATGAGATGTCACCATAGTTGTATGACACTATAATTCCAAGCACATTACAAGGATCACAGTTCTATCACAAGTTTTGGTATCACAATTTAGGGAAATTATTAACAAGAAACACATGATTCTACCCTAAATGCATTCCCTAAGTTATAAGGGTCTCAAAAATATTGGATCGAGGCTAGAAAAACAATCCACTCTCTGTTCAAGTAAAACATCACACAATTCAACATGAAAAATCAACATTTAGTAGAGTCAAAATCCAATATTCATGGGTTAGTTATATAGAGTGCCTCCAAAAATTTTAATGGTAAAACTCTATATAAGTTGTTGTTGACTATTTAAGTAACCAAACCCTATATCACAACTATAATATCAATCATAATAAATCTTATGAATGTCATATGATCCCGATCTGTCAAAGATGATGCATGGACACTCACACTCTTATTAATTTATTCCAAGATTGAAAATTAATTAATGATAAATCGAAAACCATTTCCTTAAAAAATATAAAATAGTAAATCTCAATAACTTGGAATATCAATCCCATTCCTAGTAACTTAAACTTCCCTCTTATGTGGGTTAGCTACTCTTAGTCATAATATATATGCTAAGTATTTAAAATGTCCTATATCATGTCTACTATATTCTAGAAATAAAGTAAAATGAAACATGTCTCTGATACAACTTTGTAACATCCCCAACTTGTTTCCCCTTCTTTAGGATCGAACCAGGTCTCTGAATGCATAAAGAACACCTCCCCATAATTCAAAGTCTTATAACTCATGGAAAGGGTTTATATATAGGATGAGAGTACCATAAGCTCCCTAGTACATACAACCATAATTCATAGTTAATGTAAAATTAATAGAAACAATCACAATATAATAGAAACTTAAAGATAGATATCTCATCTACGTTCTATCCAAAAGTAAGTAATAAATAACATGATATAACAAAATGGTAACCATAATTTCATATAAGTCACACAATTAATAATATGATTTACCATTGAAGATAGTATAAAACTAATTCTATAAGTAAATAAAATAAGAGAGCTACCAAAAATGGGTTTTGAGTCTTAGATTGATCCCTTATCTAAAATGTAACCCAATATATTGCCTCAACCATCCAATTGAGGGCACATAACATTACCTACATCATTAACCATGAAATATGTTAGGGTACTATGGAACTCGATCAAGGCGTGAGTATAATTTAGTAGGGAACTACTAATGGTGTCATTAAACAAGTATTATAATACATGTACATGATCGATATAGAATGATAAAAAAAATAAAAAAAAAATTAATCACTCATCACATTATTGAATTATTTGTATCCTAACAACATGTGATAAAATTTTATTTATCATGATTCATAATTGGAAGATGTACTGATGGTCTGAACATGGCTTAAGGGATAGTGATGTATAACCCCTCGTCTCACAATCAAGGTGAATGAGTTATCACCATCGGGTACCCTATAAATAATTCCATCACACACCATCTAGATGAATGATTTAACATTATTACAACATCATTGGAGAATGGAAAGTCTCTAAGTGAACAATGAATCATTAATTATATGTGGGTGATATACCAAAACTACCCATGATTAGGTATACAATTCACCATCAATCATAACCTCTAGGAGGAGGATACAACACCAAGATTAATGCTTTGTTAGATGATGCACTACCACTGTCAATTTCCATGGGTGGATGATATTACACCAATATATGTATTGGATGGATGATAAACCACCAACAATGATCCATGGGTGGATGATATACCAAAAACTTTAATCCTTGGTTGGATGATACAAAACTATTAATAATCATCACTTAGATGATATACCATTAGTAAAAATTACTTAGTGGATGGTATATCACTAATACAATCCCTCAAGTAAATTTTTTACCTATGACGCAACATCTCATGGTGAATGATGTATCACTAAAACTTACACCTTAGGTGGATGATATGTGACTAATATACCAAGTTTGGATGATATATCATCTGTAATAACCTCTAATTGGATGATATATCACTGATAAAACATCATGGTTAATGATATATCACCCTTTACCAAAGGTTAAAAATTCAAAATACTATACATTATATGAGGTTCATGATTACAAGAAAACTAAACCACTTAGGGTCTCATTCCTAGTCTATCTTATCCATATATTATCATGTTCCCATATTTTTCTGCAATATGGAATGGTGAAGGAAACACATCATGGTCTTAAAGGTAATTATTAAAATTAAATTAACCTTTTTTGGGCCCCATGTTACAAGGTACTAACTCGTGACATAAGGAAAATTGTTGTTAATGACCATGGAATTAATCCATGCCCCTCACATGACCACTCGTGACCACTCATGATTCGGTGTTATTATACTTTTACTCTAATATTCCTTTTATCACTTTTTATCTCTTCACTTATTTAGTGATAAGATCTATCTCTCTCTTTATATCTAATTTGGTCAATGTGTAAATATATAATATAAAATTAACACATTACAATACTAGGGTATTTTAATGAGTCTCGCCTCCAAAAGGATGAATACATCCTTAATATACCAATCTTATTATCACATGTACACAACTTAATTCTTATTATAAAATGAAGCATAGTCATGGGTATGACCTTCAACTTGTTATTATCGAACTAGCCAAGTACAAATAAATAAGTATATTTCTATTCTAAAACTTATTACATAATTAAAGAAATGACTTTTTCTTATTAATTTTGATCAGTAATGAAATATAATTTCCCTTCAGGATAGTGTATAACATTTCCTTTTGTAATCACAACAATCCTATGGACTGCCTTAGGTTTCTTCATACATCTAAAAAATATGACTTTATCCTAGATTTATCATTTTATTGGTCTGAATATTATTAGTATCAATCATGGTTGGATCATATCTTCCCATATTCTTCAGTATTAAAAATTAAAGAACCTCAGTATGCAATGATGTTTCTCTTTATTCTTCTTTTGACTTAATAAAATAAGCTGGTAAATATAGATTTAGGTCTGTCTATTTATTTTTATTATCTTTACTTGCATAGTATATGTTCAACCACTCACATGATTTATAATATCACATTTTATTTCTTCTTCTTATAATCTATATTCACTGTATTTCATGAATATTTTTTCCTCATAATTATCTCACTTTTAATCTCCTAAAATATTAGACTTGAAGCCTCCTTCTTATTTAATCTCCCTGAAGAATTGGCTTCACTTAATTATTCCTTATTATTTAGTTGAATATTTGGATCATTACTTCATCATTATTTTGATAAATATTATGGTTTTATTCTTAATTATAATACTATATAAAATTCACATCTTTTAATTTATTTGATCTTTACACATGTGAATGGATTAATATGGTTGTGGTGTGGTAGTGTATCTTATGATATAGAACTCAACTTACCATCCATCATCATCATACAATTGTATTTCCTTTAATATTCTCTTGAAATATTATCATTCATTTAACCATAATATTTTAAATCATTAAAGATCATTTCAATATGCATAAACATATTTTCATTCTTTTATTCAGAATATTTATTCTGAATTTTTATCATGTTTTTCACTAAAATACAGTGGTTTATTTAATATATAGGTTTCTCGGAAATTTTATATATGTTTTTTATCACATTTATATTGAGATATGATGAAATTTAAACTTTCTTATTCACACATGCATTGGTGGGTCAGATCACACATACACTCAGCTTGTTGACACCTATGTTGGTTCTTTAATAACACATATGTTGGACCTATCCAATGACATGTATGCACCCACATGCACAATTTATTTCTTTGTCACTCCATCCCACCACACCCAGTACTATGGTGTGATGAATTATAGATTCTTTTACAAATAATTTGGAATAGATGGGTTTTTCATTTTCTCATCATGACACCTTTTATATTAAACACTCAATACCACAATGTATTTTATCTTATTCTTTCTCCTAAGAAGATATCCTTCCTAAAACATTCTTCATTATGGTGTTATGTTCATATTCTTCCCATTTTGAAACTTTGGAATGTGGAATATATCTTCTCCTTTCAGCACAGTTGTATTATAGTTACCATAATCTCTTGAATGGTTCTTTAATCATAATGACTTGAATCAAGGTCAATAAAAATAATCATGATGTTTAATTTCAATGAAGAATGGAATCATTGCATCATCAGAATCCATATCAAATTATTTAGAATTAATATTTTGGAAACACTATTTATATGCTTTACATAGGTCCGGATTTATCAGATTTTCTTTTATATAGGTACTAATTTACCTAAACACCGCTCCAAATTACATTTATGTTGGTATTAAAATATTTATAATAATATTATGTATGTATTTTGTCATCATAGTTAACTTTACCTAGATCTTGGTGACCTTTATTCAGGTTATGAATTTACCTTTACATAGCCTTTAAAATTATTATCTTGCCTTTATATAGGTTAATATATGTTGATTTCACCTTTATACGGCCTACAAAATAATTAAGTTACCATTTACAAAGCTAGTACAATTTTAGACTTAATTTTGTTTAGCTTCTCAACTTCTCCAAATTAAATCAGAGGCTCTTCAAATTATCTTAAGTATTCTCATATACTTTAAAAACATAACCTAAGACACTGATAACATTATATTCCATTAACATCACACGTTGGTTTGGTTCTCCTTAGCTTCACCACTTTAATCTCCTTTATTTCATAAAATATAACAAAAATTATTTTTCATTATATGACTATGCATACTTAAATAAGATGGATGAACATAATTCTTCTTTCCTATTTATTCTTTGAAATGTCAAAAATTTATCTAATAACTTACCATTCTTCCCATATCTTCCCTCAATGACAAAAAATATGACACACGTAATGTGGGTTCATCAATCTCCTCTTTGTATTTTTTGTCAATGCCAAATATAATTTACTTACCTATACCATTTATTTAAAATAATTATAAATTATATGAGATAGGATAGTATTATTTCATTCTTATGAAAATTAATAACAATTATTCCACTATAATACCATTTGATCAATGATCATTATATAAAATAAGATATTTTAATTTAGACTACATGGTTTTCCGTAATCAACATAATATGATTTCAACTATTATATTTTTCAATTACCTTCCTCAAGGATTGTTCACATGTATCGAGAATGATATTACTTTTTGAAATATTTGTTTCAAATATTCTCAAACATTTTCAACTTAAATTTCCTACACTCACTCAACACATAGATTAAAAACATTCAAATGATATAAGCAGGTTTAGGTTTCAAATATCCTTAGAACTCCATAAATTTTCATTATTTATGTCATTGATTAAATGAATATCTCCCAATTAAATATCATATTAAATTATTTCAAATGATAAATGAGAGAGTATTAATATATACCATTTCAATGACAATTTCTCAAGAACCTTCCATAAAATATAGATTTATATGATTTGAATGATTCTGGTATTTTTTCAATATAAACTTCTCTTTAAGGGATGATATTCTGATTAACTTTGTCAATAGTGGTTTCAAAATAAAATAATATTTTTGATTTAATTTTTTGAGATAATGCCAAGATAGATGGATTAATTATTATTTCATTAAGGTAGATATAATTCTTCAAATAATTTTTAGTATATCATGTATTTAATTTTTTGAAGGATGGGTACTTCTATCAATTTTCTCCAGTTTTGATAACCTAATCACCTTCATCAGGGTAGTACTTTTCTCTAGATGCTATTTCAAATACTATTTAAAAAATAAATGAAATATGGTTTCATTTTATAATATAAAATTATTATTAAATATTAATTTTCTTTATTTTTTCACTATTTTATAATTAGAATCACTTTAATCCTCTTACATGGTTACCAAAAAATCATATTATATGTGATAAGGAATAACGTGGACTTAATTGTTCAATAATGTGAGAATTTGGATTAAGAATTTTTTCTCGACCAGTTTTCCCTTTTTAATTTAGGTCTATATCTAGATAAACTTGGAATGCTTGCACAACTATTTTAAAAATGTAAGTTTTCTTTGGGTACTATGGGTTATTTTCTTCTCTTTTTTTATTGTATTCCTTTTAACCTGATAAATAAAGGAACATGCATCAATTGGTGTTTATTTCATGTTATTTAGGATTTTTTATTTATCTGGTATGATTGTGAGACAATAATTTGAATTGTTTCTAGCTTTCTTGCAACTCCCACACAGCTCCTAATTGGATATTAGGTTATCCCCTTTTGAAAACCCCTCATAAAAGTTGATTTATTCTTCTTGTGGAATCTCTTCTTTCTCAATGGATATTGACTTCTCTTAGGATTCCATTTCACTTTCAATCTCCAAATCATCTTTATAGATTTTCAAAATCACGTTAGTAATGTGCTCAGCCTTTTTGTTTTTCCAAATCGTTTCTTAATAATTTCCCCCACCAAACCAATCATCTAGTTTTTTAATGGACTTACTCATTACTTGATTTATTTATCTTTCTTACATCAATTTTTAATTCCATGGATGTATTACAAAATTCCATTGTATATCCACTTATTTCCTAGTTGAATTAGAATGTCCCTTTTAGTGTGACATTTTTCATGATCTTTTTGGGTATGTTTTATTCTTTATTTTTATTCTTCTAGTTACCTAGTGATAACTCACCATTACTCATTGGTTTCATATTAGCATGATTATTTTTATCCTTTTTCTCCATTTTTCTTACCAAGACTATTGTATATCCAATATTTATAATTTTTGGTCTTCTCTCCTCATTTATTTTAGTTTTATACTTGAATGGTTTATAATTTCATGCCTCTTCAATATAACCACAACCATTATAAATTTCATATATGTTTCCATGAATTTCAAATCTATTTTAGTTTATAAGATTTTTCTTTCTAGTTTCTAGATGTTTCTTTATTTTATGCTTTCTCCCCCTTGATGTTGGATATTTTTTAATGACATAGGTTAACACAATATTCTGGAAGTCTAATGTATTATTCTAAAATATAATACAAAAATAATAATAACCAAAAAACATTGGTTTCTATTTATAAAATATATTTTGTTCAGATTTATACACAATATATTTTGTGCATTATTCTTCACTATTTTGGATTTATTTAGGGAGAATCTTCTAATAATATTTCTTCTGATAACCTTGGATATATTGGTTGGATTTTCAACATTTCTTCTCATCTACATTTGTACAGATTTTGAGTTCTAGACTATACCGTATAAGAAAATAGCTTTATAATGGATATTATTTTCATAGGTTAGTGGTACATTTACTTCTAAGGATTATATATATCTATCAGTGAATCATATCCTGATATTTTTCCAACTAGATATAGTTCTTTCAATATAATAATCCTCTTTAATAGTTTTTGTGGTTGTATCATTCCTTTTTACTTTTTATGAAGACACATATTAGGTTATCCTTAGATTGTTTAGTCTAACTTCAATATCTATGCATTTTATTTTGAGAATGTAATTTTAATTATATATTTTATTTAGTTTGTATTCAATTTATTTCTTGATTTTATCATCATTATCATCATGAATTGTTTTCTTCTCTTATATAAGATGGTTAAAATCTTTAATCTTATTGGATTTGGTCTCTAATTTATCATCATTTATGAAAGTTACTTATTTTAATTCATGGGTATTTTCTTTAAGACTATTATTAAATTATTATGTCTCATTAATTGTAGTGATCCAATCATTTTCAAAATTATATCATATTTATCTATGATCCTCATTCATCATATTTAAGGGTCTTAATTTTTTTATGAGCTTTATACACAATATTATCCTTTATTCCAAATCTTTCTCTTAATTTATTGAATTTTCCTCAAACTATGTGATCACCTCTTACATAATTTTTATAGATCCAAAAATTAATGTGGTTATTTCAATGGGAAATTTTTGAAGGCCCTTTGTTAAATACACACATGAATCAACATATAAATTATCACACACTTATTCAAAAATATGATCTTTCCTAATTCTGATTGGTTCTTATATAGTAAAATTATCACAAGAATTTTTTGTTACCTCGTTTTCTTATAGAGGTAATGAACTACATGGGACCTAAAATTTTCCAATTCATAAGTGGTGGGTTCAACCAACAAATATTCACCTTCTATATTATACTTTTCTTGTTCAGAATTACTACATGGAGAAAGAATTATCTTCCTATTTTTATTTTTGGGTTATCTTCTCAAAATATTCAAGAGAAACTTAATAACACATGTAACATAAATAATTCTACTTTTATTAAATAGAAATATTAAAGTTTCCTCTTTATTTGATAATGTTTTTCTATATATATTTGTAACTTTTTTCTTCATATTAATTATTTAAATAGTAAATGTTTCTTAAATGATTTATTTGATAGGGAATTCACAATCCTCCCCAAATCATTACTCCATAAATAATTTTAAAATATAAATTTAGATATTGAAAAAATGTACAACTGTAATATATAAGAGAATCTGAAACTAGTGTGATCATAAATCTGATACCAATTGTTAAGATCACATAGGTATGTTTCTAACACTGATAGGGGAGGTAAATCAGTTTTGGTATAATTTTAATATAATTTTCCATTTTATCCCTTTTCACCTCTTCAGTTATTTATTGAGTGGATATATATCTCTTTATCTCTCAGTTAGTAAGTATCTAGATATATAATATAAAATAAACAAAAGAAAACATCAAATTGTGTTAACAAGGTTTACCACATTAAAGGTGACTATGGCCCTTGTGTATTATGGTTATTGTCCCATGTACATAACTTCTATATCATTATAAAATTAAGAACAACAAATGGTGTGGCCTTGAACCTATTAACCTATATCGTTCATGTATAAAGAAAGCTATGAAAAACTAGTCTATAACCCCTTAAAGAATATAGGAATCAACCTGCTCATCTTGAATTTGATAAGAAGTGAATCTTTTTGTATTTATTGGATGGTTTAGGTGATCTATGTCATCATTCATAGCAATAAAAAGGGTTTCCTGAAGTTCTTTTAGAATTGTACATCAGATAATAAAAGGTTGGATATTTTATCTTCTTGGCCTGAATGTGATTAATAAGAGTCATTGCCATATCCTCTCTTCCCTTCTTCTTTTTCTTTAGTGAACAGGTAAGATCCTTTATATGCATTGCTAGTTCTCATTATTCTCTATTCTATTTCACTTAATAAATAGGTACATACAAATTTTTTTATTTTATCTTTATTATTCATCTTTCAACTTGTAGATTATATCTTTAGAAACATACATGGATAGTAATTTTACATTTTCTATATTATTCTCAGAATCCATATTCACTGTATTGGGTGAATTTTTTTCAATATAATTATTAAACTTTTAATCTCCTCAAATATAGAACATTAAGACTCTTTTTTATTAAATATTCTAGAGGACTTTGCCTCACTTTATTGTTCCTTTTATCTAGATAAATACATGACTATTTTCTTCCCTATGATATTTATAAATATCTTCATATTTTTATTAATTTAATTCGTCCATAAAATATGTAGGTTTTAATTCATTTGATATTTCTAGGTGTTCATTGATTCATAAAGTTGTGACTTAGCACTACATCTTGTGATTTGGAACTTAACACATCATCATGAAACCTCCTTGGATGTTATTTACTAAAATAATATCTTAGATTATGATCATTCATTTGATCATAATATTTTAATTATTTAAATATTGGTTCAATTGATATAAACGGATTGTATATCATTTATTCGGAATATTTATTCTCAATTTTTCTCATATTTGTCACTAAAATATAATGTTTATTAAGTCTACATATTACTCAAAAAATTTCTAAATGTTTAATCACGCGTAAATTGAGATTGGATGACATATAAACGCACTTAATTACGCACACACACATAGAACGGATCACATATACACTAAATTCGATGACATCGACATTGGTTATTCAATCAAACAAACTTTGGACCAAGACAATGACATGTATACACTCACATATATAATATATTACATTACTAATTCATTCGACCATCATTAGAACTATGGAATGTGACTATTAGATATTTGTTTATCAGATACCCTAACATGGATGGGTTTTTTCTTTTATCACAATGAAACTTTTTTCATGAAACACACACAATTATAATGTATTTTAGCACATTTTTTCTCATAGGTAGACATATTTCTTGAAATTTTATTAACTATAACATGGTGATCATATTCTTCTTCTTTTTTAACTATGGATTATGGTGTGTGACCTCTTCCTAAGGTTTGAGTTCATCTCAAACACCATCATGTCTCAACTAGTTCTTTAGTCACTATATCTAGAATCATAATCATCATGGATGATCATGATGTTTATTTTCAATAAAGAACAACACCATTACGTCATCATAATTCCTCTCAAATTGGAAAGATTTAATATTCTAGAAAAACACTTTATTACCTTTATATATTTATTTATTTATAAAAATTTTCTTTACATAGGTATTGATTTACCTTGATGAAGTTTTGGAATACCATTATACAGGTATTGAAATATTTAGAATACCAATATGTAGGTCATGGATCATTAGAGTAACCTTTACCTGACTCCTAATAAAAATTACGTAGTCTATAAAGTTTTTGTCTTACCTTTATATTGGTCATTATAGGTTAAGTTTACCTTTGTGTATCATATAGAATTCTGGAGTTACCCTTGCATATAAACTACAATTCTATACTTACCATTACGTAGCTTCTCAAATTATGTAAATTAAATTATAGGCTCTTAAAATGATATTCAGGGTTCTACAACACTTCCAAAACATCATAAAAGAAACTCATAACAATAGATTCTAGGTACATCATACCATGGACGGGTTCTCCTTGGATTCACATCTTTAATCTCCTTTATTTCATCAAATATAACTAATCTAAGTTGTCATAATGTGATTGAAAATTCTTGAATAAAATGGAATCACATCCTTCTAATTTTCTCATTATTCTTAGTAACTTGAATATAATTTCAATAAATTCTTCTTCTTCATATATCTACCTTCATTAATGAAAAAAATAAATATAAATTGGTTTCATCATAGACCACACATGATCTATAAATAATAGAAGAACCAATTTCAAATTTATTATTAGGGTATATGCATACTATTTATTCTAGTTGTTTTTCAAATGATACATCTTTAACTTGTAAAAACCAATGAGAATGATAAAGACTACCTACTTAGAAATATGATTATCCTAATGATCAGATATAACCAGTGGATTTAGCCTTAGATGGTTGATTTCTAAAAACTTAACAAAATCCCAAATATTAGGCATAACTGGTGTAGGATGGTGAAATAATAAGAGAAATATTGATTATATGAAAAATATGTATACCCTTTTCCATAGCATTCCCATATGATATATGAAACTGAAAACCAACAAATAAAAAATAATACACACCCTTAGAGAGGGGGAAAACAAAGGTATAGTGGGTGGGATGTGGCTAGAATGAAAATATGATGGTTATGTTCAATATTTTTATATAAATATTAAAAAATTAAATAATTAAATATAAATTTAAAAAAATACCTCCAAGAAATCACTAGGTAACCCCCTAACATCTATAATAGACCCAGTTTAGGGTCATTTCCCACTTGATTCCCCTCCCAAAACCACCCCCTCCACTTGGAGTTCTACGAAGTACACAGTACCAAACCACTATGTACCTAATAAAATCCTTCTAAAACAAAAACACTCTTGAACCAATTTTTTATTCCTAAAACCAACCCTCAGTTCCCTACCAACTCCTTGAACAATCAAGAACCATTAAAATTCATGAGGTTTGGAAAAAAATGCATTTATACCTCAATAATGTGTAGGGTGTTACGTTATGAAACAATTATTTTATAATGATGATATAAAAAGCTAATGAGGAAGAAATTTATGTGACTTTTTATTAATACTATTTTATTAATCGTCGTCATATATAATTAATGTGTTTTAAAACATTAACTTTCACAAACTTTGTAATAATATAACACCCTTTATAATTTTCTAGCAAGACCTTGTTTATTAGTTTCACTTACAAGGTATTATTTCAGTTTTACAAAATTGGATATGGGTTTTAAAATATATTTCAAGGGTTAAAAATAATATATTAACACATTATTTCAATCTTGAGAAATTTTTTATTAGTATTTAATTTACTCAAATATAAGAATAAGTTACTATGATTTTTTATTATAGTAGGATTAGGCTTAGTGAGGTCTCTTATAGCTGAGATAATGACATACGATAAGTTTTTTATGCTTGTTTTAAGTCATGGTATTTTTTCTCCTAATTGAAATAGGAGTTTGGTGATAAATAAAAGTGTTTGTGGTTTTTAATTCCCTTAAATATTTTTTATTACATAGAATAAGTATTTCTCAATTCGATTGAATATATAAAATATTCTATGTGTCATCAATAGAGGTATTATTTATATCCTTCTCATGAGGTAGAATAAAATGAGTTGAATTTAATAGAATATATGGAATTAATGTAGTAACAGATAGAGAATTTGAATAATCATAAATAGGTTGTGTTGGAGCTATTTTAATCCCCAAAACCATATGTTATGTGAGGAAGGATTACTTATTCAATTCATGTGTGATGGAGGCATGGATTTTGTAAATCCAAAAACCAAGAATAATATATATAGTATGATGGTGTGTGATGTGGCTTTATTTTAATACTTGTTTTCAATATTTTTTTGATAAATAATTTAATTTTATGCTTAAATTTTCTTTTAATGGGAAGTAATTTATTCTTGATCATTTTGGGTGTAAAATATTATTTTTGAATGGTAATAATTATTCTTTGTGCTTAATTATTCAATTGATATTTTATTTAATTATAATATATTTTAAAGGTAAAATACCATGGTTGATTTTAGTGAATTTTTATTGAAATTTTATTTTAATAAATTTTTAAATGGTTTTAGATTTTTGAATTAAATTCTTGTAATTTATATGTTTTTATATGAATATTCTTGATGAAACAAAATTTTATCTCATTCATTCAAGTTTCAAAAGTCATGATAAATCCATTATGAAATTTTCTTAACATTGAATTCATTTTATTTCATATTATAATTTTCACTATGATTTTTACTCCATTTTTCTGGTATTCATTTTCTTCAAATTCATTTTTAAATATAAAAGGATACATAATTTGACAAATATTTTCATAATAATACAAATGAAATATTTTAAGAGTTAATAGGTGCATCCAGATAGCTGAAAATTATCTAATTTCATATCTGTAATGGTATTTCCCAACATCATAAATTTTTTCTCAAATAAAAAAAGGTAATATCCTAATTTTAATGAGTATCTTTGGGAGATCCCCACTTTTAAAGAGTATTATTCTAGTTTTTAATAGTAACCTCATCCTCTTTCTTTGTGAAATTTGAGCTAGGATTCCAAGTTTATACTCTAGGGGTATTAAACATCCTCAAACCTTGGACAAATAATATTGATGTAGGTTGATGCATTTTGAAACTGAATTTGAATTATTCAATATTGATAAAATAAGAATATTAATAACTGGTTGAATCTTTTGAAGAGGATACAGGTCGAGCATCAATAATAGGGAGGCTAAGTCACATATAAGGGGGATTAGAAGTTAGAAAATATTTTTGATTGAATATAATGTAAAGGTATTAATATGCTTTCATCAGATAGATTTGGGATCAAATATTAAAATAAAAATTAGATGAGATTTGAAAATTTGAATAACATATCCATGAGTCAGTGAACTCGACCCAAGAATAGTGAACCCAAATTCATGGAATCCAGATTAAATCTGAGTGAGATCAAGTGTCATTTAAGGATAATGTGGACTAGATCTAATGATATTTGATTTAAAGATCATGATCGATGGATAATATTTGGTCTGTATGTTTTATCATGGAGTTGAATTGGGACCAAAAGTTCCAAACTAGTGTGGTTTCATGGATGAAGATATTTTCACTCCACGTGGTTGGCATATTTCCTTAGTAAGTTTTGGATTACATAAGAAAGGTATGGAATTCTGATTTGATATAGTGGAATGATGGTGAGATATTATTGATAGAGAATCTAATATTTTTAAATACTATTATCAATGAAACAATGGGTTTTAGTTCTAATGTTATCTAGAAATATAACTTCATGGAAAAAAATTAAAATAAATTTGAAACCGAAAGAATTAGAAGATACATGGTGTTTTTGACTAACATATGGCCTCTGTAATTCTATAAATTTAATTCTTTAAAAATTTTAACTAAATATATTGAGGACAAAAGGGGGAAATTTCCTATCAATTACAAGGAAATAATGGTGGTGAAAACAAGTTCAATGATTTGGTGAAATTAAAAAATAGAAATAAATATATTTTTAGAAAACATTTATTATTGAAAAGAACTAATGGGGGAGAGGCATATAATTAATTAGAAGTATTGATCAAGTGTTTAGTTATAGAGAGATTTTGAGCTTGGAGAGGAATTTGTATAAGTTTGGAATATTCCTCAACTTGTTCTTTTTCTTTTCTTTTTTTCTAATTTAATATTAAATTACTAAATTACATGATTTCAAAAATGATTCTTGGATAAATATATTTTGGAGAAATGAGATTGGTTTTTAATTTACTTTTACTTCATTTGTGGTCCATTATTTATTATAAGTCATTTCTCCCAACAATTTTATTTTTATACTAATATTTTTTAAAATATTTCAAGTGCTAAAATCAGTTGATATTGAATTAAAATAATTAAATATTAAATGTATTTTCATAAATAAATATTATAATAATCTTTGAATATAATAGAGTATTACACCAATATCAAATGACATATTGTTCTTGGGGAAAATGACTCTATAATTCCCAATAGCTGACTAAATTTATCATTTTGTATACTAATAAAATTTCTTAGTTATAAACTACCATCATCGACATAAGTTATTCTTTATGTTTCTTAAAAGATATTGTTATATATTTTTCTATTACAAAAGAATAAAGGAATATCATTTTAATGAAAAATAATCAAAATTCATGATAATCCATTAATAACTTTTTTTAACAATTTTTACTATTATTATATCTATTTTATCATATTTTTATCACAATCCTTTTATTTTTTTCATTTAATTTTCAATCAAAACTCACCTCATTTCATTATCATTCACAACCAAAATCATTTTCCACTACTTTTTTTAATAATTTTGAGTTATTTTTTCAGATCTCACATATCCACACCGTCCCAATGGGTTCTACCCTACTCTCCTTATACTATGGTTAGTAAGAAATTGAATAGATATTTTGATCTATCCAATTATTAGTTTAGTGTTCTATCAGAATTGTTTTTTTCCTACAGAATCATATTATATATATTTATTATGGATAATTAAATGAAAACAAAGTTTTATCTTGACTTGAGTATTTGATTATGGAAAAAAATTATTCCTTTAAACATTGGGAAGGTGTATCTTATATTAAATTTCATGTTATATATTTTTGAAATTCCATGAATTTAATATTTTAGAGGTTGTTAGAATGATTTTGGTTTTTCAAGGATTAAAATTTTTAATGGTGTATCTATTCTAATTGTCAAAAAATTATAGTTTTAGAGTTTCCAAAATTCATGTAAATTTTATTGATTTCACACTTAAGTGAAAAATCATAGTTAATATTAGTAAATAATCCTAAAATAAAAAAATTGTTAGTTTTATTGATCTTTAATTGTTTTATTTACCTTTAGGAGGAATTTTGTTGAAAATTGTATAAGTTTTGGTTTTAAAGTCGTTTATTAAATCAATTATTTAATTAACTAAATGTAAAATATTTTTTTCAATATTTAGAGAAAAATTATGATATATTTAAAATAATAGATCAGACTAAGAATACTTTATTTCAATATTAGTTAAGATGAATTGTTTTACTTAAGTTTAATATAAAATGATAGTGGGATTCTGGGCCATTGAGGACTCATGTTTCTATAAATAGCATAAAAAGGTGAGAAATATTATTGGATATACAAAATTTATGTTACTTATGAGTTAGGGTCTTAAATAACATTTTAGTCCACCTCATTCTTTTTTAACATTGTAGTTTGATATAGTATATAGTTTAAATAAATTAATAGATTAGTATTGAAGAAAATATACCTTATCATGCTTCTACATTTTTTATAATACAATGAGTGTGATTCCAACATAAGAATTAAATTTTCCCTTATTTATAATCTATAGTCTTCCCTATTCTACCAGGATGAGAGGTTGTGGCCTCTCTTCCACCAACCCCAACACTACCACCTTCCAAGATAGTAGTTCTGTTTAATAAATCAAGAATAGGGTTATAGAATATGGGTTTGGATAAATCTAGATATTATCAAGATAAATAAGTGAATCGTGACAATTTTAAAATAGTGAATAAATAAATTATAGGTGTGTGGTCTTGGACACTAAATGGAAGAATGATAGCCCACTAATTATATAGTTAGTTCATGGTAGTATGATACTGCATGGATGGTTGTAGTGGTGGATCACAAGGTAGTGTTGAGGGACTAAAAATAGGGTGTCTTCAGAGTATTGTAGTGGGTGATAATGGGGTTTCTAGTCACATGAGGCAAAGAACAGAATCAGAGTGGGATTTTTGAATCTGTGGTGCTTCAGTTGATAGAGATAGTATGATGTAGATGCATTAATTGAGGTGGAAATGGTGGGATTAAAGGGAACTATTAAATAATGAAAACAGTTTTTTGTTGTTTTTAGAGTGAAGACTAAGTTATTTAGGTGAAAAAAAAAATATAGGTGACCATTGGTGGCATGCAGCAGAGGGGTCTCAAGGCTCGGGCATTAGAGGTTAAGCATGGGAGGCAATTATTAGTGATGAGGGATCTTGGAGAAGGATATATACGTAGTTCTTTGACTAGGGTTACACAACTAAGAATAAAATAAAAAATATGAAACTAAAATTATTAATAATAATAAACTAAAATAAAATAAAATAAAATAAATGTGAAAGGGGTGGTTTCTTTGGGTAGAGAAGTGTTAGTAAACCTCAACCACATTATGGGGTAGTTGAATAAGGATTCATCCCTTAGGGGTTGTTGTGAGCCAATCGCTACTGAAGATTCACATTTATTATGCACTACCGTTTATCAATGCTAAAAACACTGATAAAGGGTGTACTTTTATCAATTATAAATAAAATCACTAATAAAAGTGGTCCTTTAATCAATGATTTTTATTGCTCATAATGGTATCCCTTTATCAGTGCTAAATGGTTGTTTTAGCATTGATAAAAAAGTATAATTCATAATAAAACACTTTAAATACTATTAAATAAAATATTGTAATATATATATATATTTATATATATTTATATATATAGATATAATATATTTTCTTAAATATTATTTAAAAAATAATAAATATGTGTTTAAACTTATTTAATAATAGATTAAGTGAAAATTTTTATAAAATAATTAGCATTAAATATTAATCAAAATTTTAATAATTAGAATTGATTAATATAAATGTAACAACAATTTAGTAATAAAAAAATTATTAAACTAATTAATACCTTAAGATAAGTAGGAAAATGGGTTTGAACTTCAAATAGCCCTAACTTTTGGTCTAGGAGTCCTTTTGGGCTCTACGATATGCCAAATCAAATATTTCAAAATGATATATGAATTTTTATACAATTTTTACCATTTAATACATTTTTTCTTGGTCAAAAAATTCTCATCCGGCCTCCAAACCCGATTTTTTAGTTAGGATAGCATAATTTTTCAACATCTGGAGGAATTTTCTCTTTTTTTAAGAGGGTCTTCTAGTATTGTTTTCATTAAAGACTAAATTTATTCACAATGATTATATTCATATGGATATTTTTCTGTAAATATTTTACACTTTTTTATAATATACTATTATTTATAAATTAAAATATAAATATATGTTTACATATTTTCATATATTTACATAAAAAATTTAATTATATAAATAAATATTTACGAATAAAGTTTATTTTTAAAAATATACACTATATCTAAATAAAAATTAATTATCAATTTTATTTAATAAAAGTTTTATCAAATTGTTTACATTATAAAAAGTTATGAATATATATATTTACCTATACAAGTGTGTATATATTGTTTATATATAAATATGTGTGTGAGAGTATTAATAACCATATATATATATTATATTCTCATATATGTATATGTATATATGTATATATAAAAATAAATTTATATTATAATATATATATATATATATATATTTGTGTGTTTGTTTGTGTGTTTTAATATATAAAGAGTAAAATTTGTTCGGCTGGTAGTAAGGGTGGTTGTTGAGAATGTGGTGGGTAGGGGTCCAAATCTCAACCTGTTCAAATTAATTCAATATTTAATGGATATTTTCATGTGTGTGGTGGGAATAAGGGGTGGGTTCATCTGTTCATGTTTCTAGGTGTGTGGTCTATGGGGTCATTTTTTAGGTGTTTCAGAGAGGGTGGGGTTGAGTGTGCAGCCAGAAAGTTATATTTTTTGGGTTTTTTAAGACTCAAAATATGTTTTATCGATGCTAAAAAAGAGTAGAAGAAATAATTTTTGATAATTTTTCTTCTAATTAGTTCTAAAAAACATTGAAAATGGTGTCCTATATCAGTATTCATAAAATTCAAGTTTATCGGCATTTCTTTTAGCACTGATATAGGTAACCAGGTTTTAAAGGTGCTTAAAAAATAAACTCATTTTTAGTATTGAAAAAATTGAATTCAAGTACTGATAAAAGCCTTATGTTTTTTATTAAAGGTAAATCAGATGTAACACCACCAAGATTTTAAATATATTTCCTTTGAAATAAACTTGATGTATTTGATATCTTGCTTTACACGTAACCCCGAGTCAAAACGAACAATGATATAATATACCTTTATAACATAGTCATTTTATTAGAAAATATTATTAGTCATAACCACATTATTAAATATAATTATAATGGGTTAGAATGATACATATTTATTTGAATTCATTTAATGATTAAAAGGCCAATTTTTTGATGAAATGTACTTTTCTACATGTTATGTATTCTTATCTAAACAAAGTATATTTACAACTATATAAAAATTAATTCATTTAAATACATTTATAATTTAAATTAATAAATTAATAATCATCCATAAATTAGTTATCTAAAGGCTAAGAATGAAGATAAAACGATTTAAAGTTAAAAATGAGTTATTTTTTATAAAACTTTGTTTTATGTTCCTAGTGTGATTTCATTATAATAAAATAAATAAATAAATATTTATTATTTATTTTAATTAAATTTAAATATTATATTATATAAAATATTTTAACATTCATTTAATAATTTTTATTAGTAAATAAATGATAATAGGGTCATTTTATGCTTCAAAAGTACATTTTCTTCAAAAATGGTTTTTGTTGAATTTTGTGCATAAATTTTTTAATTAATTTATATAAATTTAGGAAATTATATTTCATAAAAATAAAATATTTTAAAATAATTATATAAAAAGTATCTTATGTTGATTTTTTGGTATTTTTCTAAATTAATTAATGTTTTAGTGAATAGTGAAAAAATACAAGTTTTATAGAAAATTTTATTGTCGCTTCAATTATTTACAATGTCCCATTTTATTTTGAATTTATTTTAAAATTTAATTAGTTTCTTTTTATTAAACATAATCCAATTAATTTTATTTCAATTCAAAGTATTCTTAATTTTGGAATAAAAACATTTTTATAACCATTTTTCATCACATTATATTGGTTTATTTTAAAAGTAAGTTCTCCAACTTAAATAAGTTGAATTTGATAAAATTTAATCCATATTTTTAATAACCACATCTAAATTTATTATTTACGTCGCTTTATTTTTTGGTCATTATGAATTGTAACTTTGATAAAAATTCAGTTAAAATAATAAGATTTAAAATGGGATAAAACTGTTAAAACAAAAATGGTAAGGGTTAAAATAACCTAATAACTTGTCTAAAGCCTATTTTATGATCATATTTATACCATATATCATATAATATTTTTAAAAAATTCATTTTGGATCCATTTTAATTTAATAGTAAATTAATATATTTTAAAATTTTAAAAATTTCCAAGTGTGTACTTTCCATCACTTATAAAAGGACACCCCCTCTCATCACTTTTCCATACGTCAAGAGACTCAAATATCATAAAATACCTACCCATATAATTTTACATATTCATTCAATTAATCATATATTCCAATTTCTTCTCTTAAGCCAAATATTTCAAGGTGTATGTTGTCATCCAATGGACAACCGCCTCCACATAGAGATATGATTCATTTTCCATCACCACATCATGTGGTTGTTTATAATGATAGATTTAATGAATATATATGGTATTTATGATTTAATTATTTTTCTTAAATGATCAAATATTTTTTATCATTCTTTCCTTCTTTTCATTATAAGATGATAATAGTGTTCGTGCATACGTACGGACTACCCTATCTATGAATGGTTTAATTCAATTTTATCTCTATACATTTTATGTATGGTTATAAATATGAATATAAAGAAAATATTTTACATTTATATATTTATTAAATTTATTTATATGATATATATATGATCAAAATTCAAGGAATATAACTATCAAACCAAAACTTACATGAAAAACAAAATAGTTAACACCCTGAAATGATGGTTTATTAAAGAACAACTAATAAATGGGTATTGAAATATTATAAGTGGATCATATATGATATAATAATTATTTATATAGTTTTATTATATAATTATTATAAATTTAAATTTTTTATATAATATTTAAGAGTCCTTATGAAAAAAGTTGGACTTGAGGTAAGGGTTTATGTTACGATCCCATTTATTTTTGAGAATGTCTATGCTAAATTTCCATTGTGAGAAATTTTATAGATATTATCCTTTAAAATCCATGTATTTTATTATTATATAGTTTCTAATTTAAATTTAAATTTCTTTTTCCCTTTATTCTCTCTTTTCTACTTAAAAATTCTAAAAAACATCAAAGAAAATCTGACCTAATTTCCTCTTTGGTTGAATAATTTTTTTTTCCGTATCCATACTCTTCAAAATTTTCTTATAAAATATCTTACCTAAACTTGAAATTATTTAAAAATTCCATTTTCACAACCTTTGAACATATTTA
Source organism: Viscum album (assembly GCA_963277665.1). NCBI lineage: Eukaryota > Viridiplantae > Streptophyta > Magnoliopsida > Santalales > Viscaceae > Viscum > Viscum album. The sequence continues at coordinate 580,786,052 of OY728158.1, forward strand.
AAATGTAACACCCCAAGCTTCCATGGTACGATTCTCTTTGAATAATACAGTAGCGTGTGTTGTACGCAACATCGAGTTCTAACACACCACAACCAATCAAACTATCTGTTATGAATAGTAATACCCACTTTTTGAAATTTTATAAATTTTATCATTAAAAACTAACTTCATTTTTGGATTCATAATATCGAAATTAGATTAGGGTGAATTTTTGGTACTTTTCTAATAACTTTCATATTTTAATGAATAGTGAAAATTATGAAATTTTAATTAAAAACAACATTTTTAATCGAAATAATTAATAGTGATAAATTAATAATTTAGTGATTTTAAAGTATAATTAGATTATATTTGAACCATTAAATCCAATGTTGTTTATTGGACATAATTTCACATTTAAATTGGACATAAGCAAGTGTCAATCTTTTGATAGTTATTATTTCTTAAAAACGTATTTTTCTCTTTTGACAACGGGAATTAATTTTAAATTAATTTATACCGCTTATTTGTTTTGAATTTAGAAAAATGTATTCCATATTTAGAATCAGGATATCCAAATTGTGTAAATAGTTAACTTTTATTTTTATAAATTTTGAATAATTACTTCGGTAAATATTTTATTTATCATGGTTAAAGGGTATATTCGGTAAATAATGGTAAAAATAATATTATAATAATATTAAATTATCTTAAAATGTGTCCTATCCTTATTGGTTGATACATTTCCGACCATGGTCATCTTTGGGTCGATTTTGTGACCCCATGGAACCACTTGTAAGTGATAATGACACATTATATTAATTAAGTTAAAACTAAATACAAAAATGACATAAGCATACATATTTTAGCAAAACAATTTTTACATAAGGTTATATATGTTATATTTTTGACTATAAATATTCATTAGAGATATTAAAATATTTCCTACATAATGGTATTTAATTTATATTTTTTAAACATTAAATAATTTAATTTATTTATGAGACAATTGTGATGCAATTATTACCTTATTAATGAAATATTTAAATAATTGATATTTTAAATACCCAAATGAATGTAATTTGAGGCTTTTAAAAAATTCCAATAATTTACTAAGATAATATGACATATTAGGGTTGGTTATATGAATTTTTTTTTAATAAATAATGTTGTTATGAATTTAGCAAAAACAAAATACCAAATAGTGTCAAAATTGACATAAAAGAGTTTTTAAAACAAATATTATATTATTAATTGAAATTCAATTTATAAAAATCTAATATTCTGCCAAAGGACTTATATAATGATATTTTTATCATTAATTAACCACTCGGGGTTCTCTTAGTAGTATATAGTAAGTTTATTAACCATATAGTATAAAAAACAAAGAGACATGGTAAATGTAAAAGTATTTAACTAAGTGTTAAATCTAAATGTTAAGGTTAATATAGTGGCCCAAACCAATCTAAACCCTATCGGTTGAGTTGTTGTCATCCAATCCCCACCTTATCCTTTAAATAATCCATTTTTTAGCCATTAGAAACCGAATATGAATTTATTATAAAATAATATTTCTATCTTTTCCTAAGGTTCCCCTCACCCCTCTTATAAAAGGGAACTCCCCCTTCTCTCTAATTCACACCTTAAAGGCAATTTGGATCATCCAAAACCTGACCAAATATCCTCTCAACTTACCTCAATTCAACCTAGAGGACTTATTGTGATAAAAAAATCCAACCTAAGGATCCCTTTTGATCAAATCAAAAGGAAGAACCCGAAAAAGAGGTAATGATTTCACCACCCTCTTTCGATTTCCTTTCTTCTTCTACTTCTTCATTATTTGTTATTTACATTATAAAATAATAACTCTAGTATCTTCTATATACTATGATTTTATTAAAAATATGGTACAACAATGTTCAGTATTTTATCTATCCTTTGAATGACATGTCATCATACGTGTGTACATACAGCCTACCGTCTCCAGGTCATGGTATAATTGTTATTCAATATATTATTATTAGGATAGGTATGATAATGATGTGTAATTGATGTAAATAATAAATATAACATGATAATGATTCTTTATATATGATATACCATCAAATTATATATTATTTTAATATCAAAAGAATGATATTTTCACTCGTGCGTACGTACGGACTACCGTCTCCACGAATGTGATGAGATTCATTCCCCATCGTATCCATTCAAGAATAATTTTCATTTGATGGTTAAAAATAATTTTTAAAGACTAAATATAATTCAGGATATGAATAATATACAAACTATCCATAACAAACACAGCTTACATAACAAATCATATAAAGGAAAACAAATCAGTTAACACCCAAAACAACGATAATACAAAGATATTATTAACAAAGCAATGTTAAAAGATCATATATGATATCATATTAATGTATATGATTCTTTTATAATTTAATAACAGTTATTTCACCATTATATATGAGGTTAAACTACCCTCTACCAAGTAAAATAACAAGGTAAGGTTTTATTTCACAATCTCTTCATTATCCGAGGTTTTTTATAAGTAATTATCTACTAGGACCTCTTTATCATCCACATCCATGTTTCTTAAAAATGTATTTAAAATAATTATTAATATTTTATAGACTATGGGATAAAGTCATTTATACCCTTGTTTACTTTTAATAAGATGTTTATAAAGGAATCTTTCTGTCGTTTTCCAAACAAGGTCCTTTTTAACCTTTTTGACAGAATTAAGGTAAGATTGTCTTTTTAACTTATACGACGGGTGTGGCTATTTTCCACTGATATAAAACTATTGAATATTACCTTAAAATATTATAATAATATTTTCAAAGTAAATTTTTTCTTTTATAATTAGGTGACTTTTAAATGATTTAAAAAAAAGAGATATTTCACTCAAATAGTTTTGATATCATCTATGTCAACATACTTTGATAGATTTTAATATTATTTGAAGTTGATTTATTATGATACAAAAATTCCATATTATATTGAAGGTTTTTTGATATGTTTGACTGTGGATGTTTTTTTTTTATACCATTCATGGTTTATTGAGAAAGTATTGACATTTTTTATGCTAGTTTATTACAAATGTTTATGTTATTTTTAAACATATTAATAAGAGGAATGAATTGGACTTAATAAGTGATGGGTGGAGCATGCTATATCTCCTCAATGCATCGGTAGCTCTCATGCGAAAAACTAGTGTCTTTGCACAAGTCCTTGAAAAAACCTTATTTGTAGTCTTGGCACAAGGCATTGATTATGTGGTTATGATAGTATGTAATTATGCATTCCATCATTATGAATGTGGTTATTGATATTGCATGTGATTATTCGACTAGTATAATATCCATGTGAATATGTAAATGGAATTAATTCATTATATTTCTACCATATTATGCTGAAGTTAAGTTTAAAAGTCTTCTGTTTTAGTTATACATTGCCTTAAATGTTTATGCTTATTTATGAAAGTTTCCTCTATATTGTTATCCTTACTGGTCATCTGATCTAACCCCTTTCTAGGTTTTATTTGTTCCAGGATGTGAAAAAGTATTTTATGAATGACCTACAGGGATAGTAAGAGGGGATATGAATGTGGTCTATGGAGACAAGGTGTTTTTTTAGTTTTTAACTTTATGATGTAATGTAAACTTTATGAATGTATCTAGTGATTCCAAGGATACTAAACTAATCGGTATTTCGAGACATGATCTTTTATGATCATGCCAATGTTATATAATAATGCACCGACTCGGGGTAACTGGGGTCGGGGCGTTACAGTTGGTATCAAAGGAAGCTAAGTACAAACCTTGAAATCTAGATATAGATAAACTCTGATTAGAGCACATAGACCTAAGATGGACTTTGAGTATTAGTATAGAAGAACTTCCTAGAATTTTGGTATTGTAGAGATTTTGTGAGTTTTCTGAGTAATACATCCCTGTCTAGATATGAGAAGGTAGAGGCAGCTCCGGCACAGATGTACCTAGGGTAATACCAGAAAACACTGCTTTGAGCTAGAATCGAATGAGAACTGGTGCACGACAATGGGTCTTGATACACTCTTGGTTACAAAACTCTCAGGGGATATGCTTAGGATAATTCTCATTTTCATTACAAACCATTATGAAGGGTTTATGAGTATATACTTACTCAAAGAAAACATTTTTATGATTATGGATTATATCCATAAACTGTTCAATTTATGTTAAGTGTTTTAGAAGTTTTAAATTATGTATTTCAATTTATAAACTAATCTAATTTATGCCATTGTTTAGAAATGGCGCCTAGTGGAAGGAATGGAAACCGTATCAATGCACTCACTCCATGTAGGGATTTCCCTCCTACTTAAGATAATTATAGTGGAACTGGTGACACAACTGGTGTTGATCAGCTTATCACCATAATGGGACAACTCACTCAAGTTATGAATAATAACCTTACCCATATGGAGCACCCAGATCCACAATGTGGAGGATCAATGTTAGATCACTTCATGATGAAACAACCACTAACATTCAATGGGGGTACAAATCCATTAGTAGCTGAGAAATGGATAAATTACTTGGAGAAAATATTACATGCCTTAGGGAGTAGTGAAAGAGAAAAAGTTATCTTGGCAGTTTACCGCCTCACTGGAGATGCTGACCAATGGTGGTCATTGATTCAAAACACAAAGGAAGATTATGAAGTATCAAATATGGAATGAAGGGTGTTCAAAGATCTTTTCTTAGAAAAATACTTTCCTCATGACCATCGAGTTGATATGGAAAGGCAATTTTTGAGTCTGAGACAAAAGAAGGATGAGAATGTCGCAAAGTATGAGGCTAACTTTATAAGGTTAGAAAGGTATGTTGCATATTATATATGTAACCCAAGAAGTAAGATTGATCGTTTCATTTATGGGTTAAAACCGTTTCTCTGTCGAGCATTAGTCTCACAATCTTTCTCATCATATAAAGATATTGTCTCATGTGCTATCAAGACAAAAAAAGAATTATCTAAGTCTTACTACTTTAAAAAGCAAGAGAAGAAGAGATCTGCGGATCACCCTGGAAATGTAAATAAGGGGAAGAATGGAAAAGTTGATTATCCATACTTTAGTAAATGTGCGACGAAAAACCCCGATACTAGCTTGAAAGTAATGGGAGATTGTTACAAGTGTTGTGAAAAAGGCCACCAAGCTCATGATTTCAAGGGGAAGAAAGAAGATACCAATGTTTAATGCTACAACTACAGGGAGATGGGACATTATGAAAATGAATGTCCTAAGTGTTAGGAGAAATTACCTCAGAAAAGGAAAAGCTTATGCTATCACTACTGCTGAGGTAGAAGCTCCGACAGACGTGGTGGTAGGTAATTTATTGGTTTCCTCAAGTTTAGAAAATGCATTATTTTATTCTGGATCATCGCATTATTTCATGTCTTCCCAGTTTGCTAATAAAATTAGATATTTACAATTTTATTTAATAAGGGAGTTGTCAGTTAAAACTCCAAAGGTAAGTATCATCGCAACAAGGTTTTGCGAATCTGTTCCCATTAGAGTATATAAATGTTCTTTATTTGTGGATCTTATCGTCATATCCATGATTTAATTTGATATAATCCTCGGTATGGATTTCCTTTCAGACCATGATGTGAAGATTTATTGTAAAAAGAAGGAGGTTACGATTTTTGATGATATCGATAAAGAACACCTTATCTTTAGAGAAGAATCATCACCGCCTGATTCATATCTAGATCCACCCCCAGTAGCTCAACTAAATTCAATTATTGGGGAATAAGAGAATGAAATAACTATGGGCAAAGAAAGGAATGTTCAAATAGATGATGTTCCTATTGTGAAAGAATATGTAGATGTGTTTCTGGAAGATTTACCTAGACATCCTCCAGAATGAGAAATTGAGATTTCCATTCATTTAATTCTTGGTTCAAGGCCCATATCGAAGACCCCTTATAGAATGGACACTGTGGAATTAGTTTAACTAAAGAAAAAACTAGGGGAATTGAGTAATAAAGGATTTATTCGCCCTAGTGTTTCTCTATGGGGATCCCCTATCCTTTTTTCTAAGAGGAATGATGGATCTATGAGGTTATTTATTGACTATTGGGAAATCAATGGTATAATAATAAATAACAAGTATCCCCTACCTCGCATTGATGATTTATTTGACCAACTTCATGGAGCTCAATACTTTTCAAAGATTGACCTTCGATCTGGATACCATCAGTTGTGTGTGAAGAAGGTAGACATTCCAAAGCCAGCATTTCGAACCAGGTATGGGCATTACGAGTTTACAGTAATGCCTTTTGGGATAACTAATGCACCCTCTGTTTTCATAGATCTAATAAACAGAGTTTTCAAGGAATATCTCGATGATTTTTTAGTCTTATTTATTGATGATATCTTGGTATATTAAAAAAGCTACGAAGATCATGAAAATCACTTGCGCATTATCCTGAATACTCTTAGAAGACATAAATTATATGGGAAGTTTAGCAGGTGTGAATTCTGGCTTCAAGAGATCACTTTTCTTGGCCATATTGTCTTTAAGGATGGAATCTCTATTTATCCTTCTAAGACCAAGTCAATCCAAGAATGGCCAGCACCGATGAGTATAATTGAGGTATGCAGTTTTATTGGTTTAGCAGGTTATTATCGACATTTCATCCAGAATTTTTCTCGATTGGCTAACCCATTAACGAAGCTCACACATAAAGGGGTTAAATTCGTTTGGACAAAATATTGTGAAGAATATTTCAAAGAACAAAAGATATTATTAGTCAATGATCCTATATTGACTCTACCATCGGTGAATGACTGGTTTGTAATTTATAGTAATGCTTCAAAGAAAGGACTTGGTTGTGTCCATATACAGAATGATAGAGTTATTTCTTATGAATCATGATAGCTGAAAATTCTGGAGCAAAACTATCCTACTCTTGATCTTGAATTAGCAGTTGTAATCTTTTCTTTGAAGATTTGGAGACACTATCTCTATGGTGAAAATTTTGATATATATACCGATCACAAGTGTTTGAAGTATATTTTCTCACAAAAAAGAACACAACATGAGGCAAAGGCGATGGCTTGAACTACACAAGGATTATGATTTCACTATAAAATACCACCTAGGGAAGGAAAATAAGGTGGAATATTCTTTGACTAGAAAGGATCATGGAGTTTTGAACAAGATGAGAGTTGAAAAGGACCCTATTTTCATGGATCTAGTAAAGATGGATATGTGAATCACCATGGAAGGAGAAACATCAATAATTTTTCAAATGGTTTCCAAAACATATTTACTAGAAATGATAAAGAGTTCTCAGACCAATGATGAAGAGTTTCAAAATAAGATTAAAGCTGTGAATGATGGGAGATTGAGTGACTTTGTGTATAAATATGGAATTTTAAAATTCGGGAAGAGACTTTGTGTTCCTAATATACCTGATCTAAAAAGTGATTTTTTGGATGATGCTCATAGTTCCAATTTCTTTATACACCCTAGTAGCACTAAGATGTATAGAGATATGAAGGAACATTTTTTGTGGGACAATAAGAATAGGGAAATTACTGATTTTGTGTCAAGGTGTATGGTTTGTCAAAAAGTGAAAGCTGGAAGGCAATGTCCTGGAGGAGTCATGCAACCTCTTCTCATACCTGAGTGAAAATGGGATAATATTACAATGGAATTTTTCATTGGACTACCAAAGACTCCTATAAGAAATGATGCAATATGGGTCATTGTTGATCATCTTACCAAGTTAGCACACTTTCTTTATATAAGAGAAGATCTACCACTTGAACGTCTAGCAAGAATATATATTAATGAAGTTGTGAGACTTCATGGAGTACCCCTATCGATTGTTTCTGATTGTGATCCACGTTTTACTTCAACATTCTAGAAAATTCTTCAGAAATACTTGGATACTGAACTTCGTTTGAGCACTGCCTACCACCCTGAAACAGATGGACAATCAGAATGAACTATTCAAACCTTAGAAGACATGTTGAGATCCTGCTCACTTGACTTTCACGGTATGTGGGATCAATATTTACCTTTGGAAGAATTTTTCTACAACAATAGCTTCCATTCAAGTATTCAGATGGCACCATATGAAACATTATATGGAAAGAGATGTCACACACCAACTTGTTGGGATGATGTTGGTGTAGGGAAACTTGTAGGCTCAGAACTTGTTATGGAAACGATATAAAAGGTGAAGGTAATCCAAACCCACATCAAAGAAGATCAAAGTAGGCAGAAGAGCTATGCCGATAACTGAAGGAAGGATTTGGAATTTAAGGTAGGAGATCATGTTTTCTTGAAGGTATCTTCATGGAATGGAGTTATACGTTTCAGTAAGAAAGGTAAATTGAGTCCCAGGTACATAGGACCATTCAAAATTCTAGAAATAATTTTGGTTGTATCTTATAGTTTGGCAATACCGCCAAATCTCTCTAAAGTTCACGATGTGTTCCACGTATCACTGTTGAGAAAATACATGCCTGACCCAATGCATGAACTCACCTATGAGGAATTAGAACAAGAAACGGATCTGTCTTATTGCAAATATCCTGTCAAGATTCTTGATACCAGAGAACAATTGTAGAAAAACTGGATGACTTGTTTGGTAAAAGTTCTATGGAGAAACCATAAGAAGGAAGAGGCAATGTGGGAACCAGAGGAACTTATGATGAAGAACCACCTGAGTATTTTCATGCGGTAGTATAATACAAATTTCAAGGATGAAATTATTTGAAGGAGTGTAGAATGTAACACCCCAAGCTTCCACGGTACACTTATCTTTGAATAATATAGTAGCATGTGTTGTACGCAACTTTGAGTTCTAACACAACACAACCAATCAAACTAGCCATTATGAATAGTAATACCCACTTTTTGAAATTTTATAAATTTTATCTTTCGAAATGTACTTCAATTTTGGATTTTTAATATCAAAATTAGCTTAGGGTGAATTTTTTGTACTTTTATGATAACTTTCATATTTTTATGAATAATTAAAATTACTAAATTTTAATTAAAAAACTATTTTAATTGAAATAATTAATAGTGATAAATTTTGAATTTGATTGATTTTAAAGTATAATTAGATTATATTTTTACCATTTAATAAAATTTTGTTCATTGGACATAATTTCACATTTAAACTGGACATAAGCAAATGCCAATCTTTTGATAGTTATTATTTCTTAAAAACACGCTTTTTGTTTTGACAATTGGAATTAATTTTAAATTAATTTCTACCACTTCTGTGTTATGAATTTTGAAAAATGGATTCCATATTTAGAATCAGAATGTCCAAATTTTTTAAATAGGTAACTTTTATTTTTATACATTTTGAATAATTACTTCGGTAAATATTTTATTTACCATGGTTAAAGGGTAAATCCGGTAAATAAGGATAAATAAATAATATTATAATAACATTAAATTACCCTAAAATGTGTCTTAACCCTATTGGTTGATACATTTATGACCATGTAAATCTTTGGATCGATTATGGGACCCTATGGAGCCACTTTTAAGTGATAATGACACTTTATATTAATTAAGTTAAAGTAAATACAAAAATGGCATAAGCATACATCTTTTAGAAAAACAATTTTTACATAGGGTTATATATGTTATATTTTTTACTAAAAAAATAATTATAAATATAAAAATATTTCCTACATAATGGTATTTTATTTATATTTTTTAGACTTTAAATAATTTAATTTATTTATGACATAATGGTGATGTAGTAATTACCTTAATAATGAAATATTAAAACAATTGATATTTTAAATACCCAAATAAATGTAATTTGAGACTTTTAATGAATTAAAATAATTTTATAAGTTAATATGACATATTATGGTTGGTTATAAGAATTTTATCAAATAAATAATGTTGTTATGAATTTAGAAAAAACAAAATACCAAATAATGTCATAATTGACATAAAAGAGTTTTTAAAACAAATATTATATTATTAACAGATATTAAATTTCTAAAAATATAAGGTTCTTCCAAAGGACTTATATAATGATATTTGTATCCTTAATGAACCACTTGGAGTTCTATTGGATGTATATAGTAAGTTTATTACCCATATTATATAAAACTACAAAGAGACATGGTAAATGTCAAACTATTTAACTAGGAGTTAAATCTAAAAGTTAAGGTTAATATAGTGACCCAAACCTGTCTAAAACCTATTGGCTGAGTGTATTTCAACCCATACCAACATTATATTTTAAATAATCCATTTTGGAGAAATTATAAACCGAATATTAATTTATTATAAAATAATATTTCTATCTTTTCCTAAGGTGCCCCTCACCCCTCTTATAAAAGGGCGCTCTCCCTTCTCTCTAATTCACACATTCAAAGCCATTTGGGTCGGCCAAAACCTGCCCAAATATCCTCCCAACTTCCGTAACTTCATCCTAGATACCTTATTTAGATCATAAATCCACCCTAAGGTTCCCTTTTTCTCAAATCAAAAGGAAGAACCCGAAGAAGAGGTAATGATTTCACCACCATCCTTCAAGTTCCTTTCTTCTTCCACATATTTTTTATTTGTTATTTTCATTCTAAAATAATAAATCCAGTATATTATATGTACTGTGATGTTTTTAAAAATATGGTACAACCATATTCAGTATTCTATCCATCTTTTGAATGACATATCACCATACGTGCGTACGTACGGCCTACCGTCTCCACGTTGTGGTGTAATTGTTATTCAATACATTATTATTTGGATGGGTATGATAATTATGTTTAATTGATTTAAATAATAAATATAACATAATAATGATTCTTTATATATGATATACCATCCAATTATATATTATTTTAATATCAAAAGAATGATATTGTCGCTCCTGCATATGTATGGACTACCGTCTCTATGAACACGATGAGATTCATTCCCCATCGTATCCATTCAAGAATAATTTTCATTTGATGGTTAAAAATAATGTTTAAAGACTTAATATCATTCTAGATATGAATAAGATACAAACAATCCATAAATAACATGTCTTACTTAACAAAGCATATAATAGAAAATGAATTTGTTAACACCCGAAACAATGATAATACAAAGATATTATTAACAAAGCAATGTTAAAAGATCATATATGATATCATATTAATGTATAAGATTCTTGTATAATTTTATAACAATTATTTCACCATTATATATGAGTTTAACATACCCTTGACCAAGGAAAAGTACAAGTTAAGGGTTTATTTCACAATCTCTTCATTATTCAGGGTTGTTTATACGTAATTATCTACTGGTACCTCTTTGTCATCCACATCCATGTTTCTTAAAAATGTATTTCAAACCATTATTACTATTTTATAGACTATGGGATAAAGTAATTTATACCCTTTTTGACTTTTTATAAGATGTTTATAATGAAATCTTTCCGTTGTTTTCCAAACAAGGTCTTTTTTAACCTTTTCGACAGAATTAAGGTAAGAATGTCTTTTTAACTTATACGGTGGGTGATGCTATTTTATGCCATTATAAAACCATAAAATCTTACCTTAAAATCTTATAAAAATATTTTCAAAGTAATTTCTTTATTTTATAATTATGTTCCTTTTAAATGATTTTAAAAAAAGAGATATTTTTCTCAAATAGTTTTGATTTCATCTATGTCAACATCCTTTGACGGATTTTAAGCTTATTTGAAGTTGATTTATTATGATACAAAACTTCCATATTGTATTGATGGTTTTTTGATATGTTTTACTCTAGATGTGTTATTTTTATACCATTCATGGTTTATGGAGAAAGTATTGAAATTTCGTATGTTAGTTTTAATACGAATGTTTATGTTATGTTTAAACCTGTTCATATGAATAATGCATTGGAATTAATATCTGATGGGTGGAGCCCGATATAGCTCTTCAATGCATCGTTAGGTCTCATGCGACAAACTAGTGTCTTGTCACAAGGCCTTGACAAAATATTATTTGTAGACTTTTCACAAGGTCTTGACTATGTGGTTATGATAGTATGGAATTATGCATTCCATCATTATCAAAGTGGTTATTGATATTGCATGTGATTATTAGATTAGTAGAATATCCTTGTGAATAAGTAAATGGAATGATTTCATTTTATTTCTACCATATTATGCTGAAGTTCTAGTTTAGATGGTGTTTTTTTAGTTATACATTGCCTTAAATGTTTATTCTTATTTATGATAGTTTCTGCTATATTGTTATCCTTACTGGGCATCTGAGCTCACTCTTTTCTTTGTTTTATTTTTCCCAGGATGTGAAGAAGTATTTTATGAATGACCTGTAGGGATAGTTTGAGGAGATATGAGTGTGGTCTATGGAGACAAGATGTTGTTGTAGTTTTTCACTTTATGATGTAATGTAAACTTTATGAATGTATCTAGTGATTCCAAGGCTACTAAACTAATCGGTCTTTCGAGATTTGATCATTTATGATCATTCCAAGGTTATGTAATAATGCACTGACTCTGGATAACTGGGGTCGAGGCATTACATAAAAATTTTTAAATATTTATATTCCTAAAATATTTATGAATAATTCCTTTTTGATTTTTTACCAAGGTATGAAAGGAATTTCATATTTTACCATATACAACATGAACAGATTTCCCCACAATCATGAATATAATTTTATTTGAATATTTCTTTACAATATTCCATTGTTATTTTCAAATAAAAAATAATTAACACTATGAATTTTTAGTTTAAATGTTATCAAAGAAAAAATATATTTTCTCATGTTTTCAAAAAAATGTTTGAATGTAATTTTAATGGTATTTTTTCATCTATGTCTTAATCCTATAAATATTTTTATTATTTACTGGGGATATGATTCAATAAAACCATATTTATTATTTCTTAAAATATTTTATTATTATGATGATGATTTTTTATAAAAACCATATATTTTCTATGGGTTATGCTATGATGATATGATGAATGCTTTATGATCTTGTGGAACATATATGTATAGTTTTTATTACATGATTTGTGGGAATACAATTATGTAGTCCTATGATTCATTAGGTAAAGCCTTGTATATCATGATATAATTACGGTAAATGGGTTTATGTGCTTGATCTGCAATGGTAAATATATAGAAATTACTGATCCACTATGATATGTGAAATAGGGGATGATTCATTATCCTTTAAGATATGATGGACTTGATAGTTAAACATTACATATGATATAGTATCTATAACTATGATCATGAAACACATTTATGACATGTTTATCGGATTTTGATTTCAAATCATGGCTCAAGAATGATTTTTTTATAATTCTCCAATCATGTGACATGTGAAAGTTTTATTACATTACTCATGATTATGATATATGATTATTGGGGATGGTTTTCTATTGATAATTACATGGATTAATACCCTTATTCTAATGATATGATTACATATGATCATTGATTGATATCTTCCATGTTTACAATTACTGATCATATAATATCACACCTTCTTATGTTTTAATTTTTCAATGTGATATAGTGAATGGTACAGAGTATTATGATCCTTAAAGGGTATCTTATACAAAGAATGATTTTAGATATGATTAATATTCAACTTGAATAATATGATTGTGTATATAGTCCACAAGTACACTAAAACTTTATGATTATTAGGATTTTTATTAGGGATATATATTGATTATTCAATAAAAATATGTAATATGTATATATGTTATGATTTGGATGTATTTATTGGTATCGGATAATGTTTTAGTTTTTTTAGAGATTAAAATCAGAGAACTATGTTGAAAACCCCTAGGTATATGTCTAAGTATAATATAACATCCCAAAGATTTGGTAATGTAGAGATTGTGTGGTTTTCCTAGAAAATTCATCCCTATCTGGAAACTAGAAAGTAGATGTAGTTATGGAATATATACACCTTAGGGAACAATTGGGAAATGTTATGATTGAGTATTAACTTAATCATCCTCGGTGCGTGATGAGTGGTCCTGAAACTACACATCATGGTAGACACACCTACAGGATATTCATGGGTTAATTACAATTTTCTTGATAAATGGTTATAAAGGATTTGAATAAATGATAACCATTAATGGCCTAGGTTAAACCTAAGTTGTCATAGATTGATAATATGGTGTTGTAATTTATAAAATATTATGAATGATTTTATTATTATATGATTGATCACTCTAATTAACAATGATTTATGGTTATGTTAACCATTTTTATTTTAGTAAGGGTTTGAAGATATAATGATAAAGTTGTAGTTTTGATAGATACACTTGAGTATTTAAGTATCTTATTTTATATTAGTCATATTAATTCCTTTATATCATGAAAAGTATCTTGGAATATTAATTCCTATCCTCAATGATTATTTGTTGGGATAGAAGTGAAGAAATTTAATGGTATGATAATCGCATCTCAAGTATATATATCCTCTCTGATAAAAGTGTGTGGGAATATGCTTATTGAGAATATTATTATTCTTCATCTAATTGTATTTGATATTATTTTGGGCATGGATTAGATTTATCTATATAGATCCCATATTATGTTTTTTGGATAGGAACTCATGTTTGATATTCTAAATCAACCTATGATCATATTTCAGTGTGAGGATGATTATAAACTTCTGATAGAAGTAACTTTTGTTATATAGGTATTACTACCTATTCATGAGGTGTATTTTTCTCAAATGTTTGGGGAGAAACTCAACATAAAATATATTCCTACTGTTTGGGGTCATACTGATGTATTTTCTTAAAACTTACATCATCTTACCCTAAATCTTGAAGTTGAGTTTTTAATAGAACCCATACCTAGTGGTACACCTATTTAAAATAATTAAAATAGAATGGCCTCAAATGAGTTATAGGAATTGAATAAGAAACTCTAAGATATTATTGATAAGGGATTCATACACCTTAGTGTGTCACCAGGGGGTGAACATGTTCATTTTTATAATAATAAAGATGGTACAATTAATATTTTCATTGGTTATAGAGAACATAACAATATAGCTATTAATAAAATGTATCATTTCCCCATATTGGTGACTTGTTTGATCATCTGTGTGGAGCTCAATACTTTCCCAATATTGAACTTCATTCTATATATCATTAATTGAGGTTTAAAGAGGATATACCCAAGACATAATTTCATATGAGGTATGTTTATTATGAATTTATAGTAATTCCATTTAGACTTACCAATGACCCCACAATATTCATAGGTTTAATGAATAGATACTTTATAGGTTACCTTAATTAGTATCTAGTTATCTTTATAGATGATATTATTATATATTCCAAGAGAATTTAAGAGCATGAATATCAATTGATAATTGTACTGAATAACCTAATTAAGGATATGTTTTATGAAAAAAATACTAAGACTTAATTTTTACAACATAATGTTTTATTTTTGGGATATATTATCTTAATTTATGGTGTATCGGTGGATCCTTCAATGATAAGAGTTATTTAGAAATGTCCTAGACCTACCATGGTAACATAAATCCATAGTTTTATTGGGTTGGATAGATATTTATGATGAATTGTGAGATATTTTTTCATGTATATCTAATCCTATCACCAAGTTGACTCGGAAAGAAGTTATGTTCTTATAGGCATATCAATGTGAAGAGAATTTCAAGGAGCTGAAGTAAAGTTTGGTCAGTGAACTTGTACTCACACTACCCTATAGTGGATGAGGGTTTTTAATATTTAGTGATTCATCGTAAAAGGTAATGTGGTGTTTCCTTAATTATAATTATATGGTGATAACATATACCTCTCACAAATTTAAAATAAATGATAAAAATTAATCAACTCTTGATTTAGATATGGAAGTGTAAATTTTTTCATTGATGAATTTTTGGCATAATATTTATTGTGAAAGGTGTGACATATAAAAGAATCATAAAATCGTGAAGTACATATTCACATAGATAGAGTTGAATATGTGTCAGAGAATATAGTTGGAAATGATTAAAGTTTATTAATGCTCAATAAATTACCACCCTATGAAAGAAAAGAAATATTTAATGATCTAATTAAAAAGGACCATACTAGTTTGGACATGATGAGAATTAAAATATATCTAATACTTATATATTTTGAAATGATAGAAATTAAAATCTTTAGAAAAGGGAACAAATTGTATCTTTTTCATATGATTTTTCATCCATCCATCTATGTGAGGCTTAAATAGGTGCAGAATTAAGATGTAGACTTGTAAAATAAAGTGAGAAATGTTCCTGAGTTTAACTAGTATTGTGATTAAATGATATAGTTTGGGAAATATGTATGTATCCCCTAAATAACTGACTTTAAGGAGTTGATGGATGAATATCATAGTTCATCATTCCCTATTCATCATGTGAGTATGAATATTTATAGATATCTGAAAGATTATTTCTAGTGTAAAATAACATTAAAAGGGATGTTGTAGAGTATGTATCTCGATGTCTGGTAAATCAAAAATTTAAGTTTGATAGATAAAAGTTTATGGGTATGTTACAACAATTTCTCATACAATAATAGAAATGGAAAAACATTACCATGGATTTTATTATTGGACTCCCTAAAAAATTAAAGGTTCATAATTCTCTTCGGGTTGTAGTTGATCATCTCATTAAATCTTCACATTTTATTTCCATTACATAATATTTATATCTTGATCGTATTTCTAGGATATAAATTAAGGAATTGGTAATATTGCATGGAGTTCCACATTCTATCATATTTGATCATGGTCTAATGTTTACCTCAAAGTCCTGGAGAAGTCTACAACTGTCTATTGATACAAAGTTGAATTTCAGTATTATATATTATCCTTCGATAAATGGTCCATCCGATAGGACCATGAAAACTCTATAAGACATTTTAGGATCTTTCCTTATATATTTCAAAGGTGTTTGTTATCCACACCTTTATTTGATTGAATTTTATGGCAACAATATCTGTTACTTGAGCATTTAGTTGTCTCTTTATAAATCCCTCCATGGAAAGAAGTGTAAACTTACAATATGTTGGAATGAAGTTAGAGAAACAAATATGTTGGGACCTGATCTTTTTGGGGAAATATTATATATTGTTAGAAACATTTGGTAACACATAATCCTATCCTAGAGTATATAGATAATTTATACTGGCAATCATTGATGAGATAAAGAGTTCAAATTTGGTGACAATATATTATTATAAATATATACTAGGTTGAAGGTTATGATATTTTGAAAGAAGGGAAATTTTACCCTGATATATATTGGTCCCCTTTAAATTCCTTATCATATTGGGATAGTTTCTAATCGCTTAGTTCTTTATCCAAACCACTCTTAACTTCACAATGTGTTTCACATATATATCATGAGGAAGTGCATACTTGATCATTCGCATGTACTAAAATCACAGGTTATACAATTTTAGAATGTTATTTCCTATGAAGAAAAACATTTAAAAATATTATATCATAGAGATAAAGTTCTACATAAAATAACTACTCACCTGGTTAAAGTTCACTAGAGGAATTAGAAATTTGAGGAAATTACATGGGAAAATATGGATGTGATGAAGAATAGAAATCCTCAATTATAAGTATTATATTGATATAATTTCAAGGTATAAATTAATTTTATGGGAGTTATAATGTAACTCCCAAATATTTTAAACTCATATTATTTGAAATAAACTCGATGTACTCCATAGCTCGTCTTACACACAACCTTAAGTCTAAATGAGACATGATATATTATTCCTTTATAACACAGTAGTTGGATTGGAAAGTATGACTAGGATTAATCACATAATTAAATATATTTATAGTGGTTTGTTATAGTAAAATTTTATTAGTAAGAACACAATTTTTTTAATAACATCATTTAATGATAAACAATATGATTTCTAAAGAAATGTATTTTTCTACAGGTTATGTATTTTTATCCAAAAAAAGTTTATTTACCACTTTATAAAAAACATTAATTAATATATTGAGAAATTATATGAATAAATTAATAATAATAGATACATTAGTGGTCTAATGGTTAATAATGAATATATAATCATTTATCGGTAAAAAATATATAATTTTTATAAAGCTGCTTTTTTATGTATAATGTATTTTTATAATAATATGTAAAATAAATCATTATTTATAAAAAATAATGAAATTTATATATTTTATATTCAATAACATATTTTAACATTCATTTAATCATGGTTATTAGGAAAATCTTGAAAATAAGATCATTTATCCTTTAAAAATTTATTTTTTGTAAAATGTTTTTTATTACATTTCAAGCAACAATAGTATAATAAATTTATTCAACTGTTATAAATTTTATTTTATAAAAAAGGATATTATTTTTGAAATCATCATATCAAAACTATCTTAAGTTGAAATTTTGGCATTTTTCTGAAAACATTAATTCTTAAGTGAATAGTGAAAAATACCAATTTTATATAATAAGGTCTTTTCCTTTCAAGTATTTACAAATTCACATTTTTTATGAAATTATTTAAAAATTTAATTAGTTACATTAGATTAAACATAATCCAATTAATGTAATTTTAATTTTCATTATTCTTAATTTTGGTATAAAAAAATTTTATACTTGAAAATGAATTTGTCTGGAAAACTGTTTTTCATTATGTTTTGTGGATTTATATTAAATTTAATTTCTAAAACATATAGAAATTAAATTTGATAAAATATAATATATATTTGGAATCTTAATTTAAAAAAAATTAATGAATCCACGTTCATTTTTTTCCCTTATGAATAGTAACTTTTTTAAAAAGTCTGTTACCATAGAAAGAGTTAAAACGAGTTAAAAGGGTTAAAATTAAAATTATTCAGGTTGAAAAACCTAAAAGCTTGTATAAACCCGATTTTAGGGTCATATTGAATTTCTATATCATCACCTATTCAAAAATGAGTCCTTGTGGATCCATTTTTCTTGATTAAGGCATTAATATGATTTAATGTTTTAAAGAATTCCAATTGTGTCCTCTCCCTCACTTATAAAAGGACTCCATGCTCATCACTTATCCACACTTCAAGGGCCTATTATATCAACCCATAACTATCCAAATCCTTTCCTAGTTTCCTTAGCTTTATCATAGATCCCCTATTATTCTCATAATACCAATATTTTGAGGCATCAGTTATAAGACAAAAGAGGCCACTCAAAGAAAATGTATAAATCTTAACCTATCTCTTTCAATTTTATTTCTTCTAACACCTTCTCTAAACCTATTGTATCCATAATAAAATTGTTAATAAAGTATTATAAATATAATTAGATGTTATTTTGATTATGGAACAACTATTTTCCATCTCTTTTCCATCCAATGGGAAATGAAAGTATCGCTCATGTGTATATGTCGACTACCCCCTCCATGTAATGATATAATTAATTTTCCACCACTACCTCACATATATATTTATAATTATGAATATTTTGAGTATATAATATATTTTATATATAATTATGATTCTCAAAAGATAAAATATTATTTATATTTATTTCCGTTCTTTTAATATAAGTTGAAAATAGCATTCACGCGTACATACAGACTATCGTCTCCATGAATGGTGTAATTCATTTTTCTATATATACCATTTATAGATAGTTATAAATATGTATATAAATAATATATATAAATTATAACAATATTAGAATTATATTTATTATGTGAACATGATCAATATGCAAGGACCAGAACTTATGAACCAAAACTTACATGAAAAATGAAATAGTTAACACCCAGAAATGATAATTTTAATAAATAGTTATTAATAAATTGGAATTTAAATATTATAAGTGCTTAATATATGATATTATAAGTATTTATACAGTTATTTTAAATAATTATAATAAATTTAAATTTATTATTAATTATTTTAGATCACTTATGAATAATGTTATACATGAAGTATCGGTTAATGTTACAATCTCAGTTTTTTCAGGATTATCCATGTTAAATTTCCATTTAGGTAAATTATATATATATTGTCATTTAAATCCCATATATTTTATTCTCATCTATTTATTCATGAAATTTTTAAATATTAGTTCCATTTTTCTATCTTTGGAACTTAAAACGATCTATAAAATATTTTAAAAGAAAATTTGACCTTATTTCCTCTTTGGTCCGTAAACTTTTTCTTATATGTCCATACTCATAAAAATTATTTTAGGAAATTTATTAAATACACTAGAAATGTTTTAAAAAGTTAATTTTCACAACCTTTTAATTTATTTAAAAAAATTATTGATTCTTTATAAAAAAATTCTAAACAAGTTATTTTTTAATTTTTTATAAGTGTTAAATGAATGATTTCTTTTAACGTATACAACATGAATAGATTTCCTCACCCACATTATTATTCATTAATATGAATATTTCTTTAAAATTTTCATTGGTTATTTTCAAAGAATGGATTTTTTCAACATTATGGGATTTTTTTAAAATTTTATCAAAGCAAAAGGATATTTTCTCATGTTTTTAATGAAATTTTCAAGTGATCTTTTAAAGGTGTTTTTTATCTATTTAATTATAATTTAAATATTTTTATTCTTAATTGGGTATATAATTAAATTATAACATATTTATTATTTATCTGGATGGTTTACTATTATTATTATGAGATTTTTATGAAAACTGATAAATTTTCATGGTTTATTCTATGATTATATGATGAATGTTGTATGATATTATGGAATACAAGTTTATGATTTTTATTATGTGATGGTTAGGAATAAAATTATATATACCTATAATGAACTAGTTAATGCCTTTTATATCATAATATAATATAATAAATTAGTTGATTTGTTTGATCTGCTATAATAAATGGGTAGGCTTGCATGATCCACTATGATATAGGAATAGGTGGTGATCCCTAATATGATGTGATATGATGTTATCAGTAGTTCCCATTGATATATGATATGGTTTATATACCTATGATAGTGAAATAATCTTATAAAATTTTGATATGTTAATGATTTAAACTCATTGGTCATGATTGATTTTTTTTTTAATCACTAATTTTTCAACATACTAAATTTTTAAGTCCTGATTCATGATTATGATTTATGAATGATTGGGAATGATTTTATAATAATAATCACATGTTATCATACCTGTGTGATCATTATATACTTTCATATGATCATTTATTGATTTATCCCATGTTTACACTTACTAAGCATCATATATCACCCCTTATTATGTTTTAATTTTTTCTTAGGTTTTGAGTAAGGGTACTAATTATGATGAGTCTATAATGGTATGATATGTAACAAATGATATTACAGATTATAAAGATTTTAATTAAATAATATGTTTATATATCTAGTCTCCAATTACAGTAAAGATTTATGGTTCTTAGTCATGTTTATTTGTGATATATATTGAATATTCATCAAAAATATGTAATATATATGTATATTATGCTTGGGTTTCCTCACATAACCTATTTTTTTGGTAGGTTTTTCTAAATATGGTATGAATAGACACATGGGTGAAATAATTTTATTACATATATAGAGAGAGAGGAGGGGGAATACTTGTCCACCTCAATGGATAAATTTGATTAGAGAATAGTTTATTTCCATTGATTTTTAATGGAGATAACAAGGGTGATATTTTTTAGACCAATGAAGATAATTTATGAATAATTGTTTATATTATATATTATTAGACATTAAATTTTATAGAAACATGGTACATGAAAAATTACGAGGCTACCCATTTTTTCTTTTGGAATAGTAAATAATAATTATTTCTCATGTTATATCATATAAAGATTTTAATATAATGTGATTTATAAAATAATATTTATAAATTAGGTTGATTATGGATTGTTAAGTGATTATTATGATGATTACAAATCACTTGGATCTTCTAGTGACACCTGTGACCATAATAGTATTTATAATGACTCATATCGATTAGTGATTCAGTATGATAGGAGGTTTGTTTACATTATTCATTATGGTGAGTATTGATGAATCTTTCTTAGGTATTATGGGCCAAGAAATAATTATGTGGAGATAGAGATAATCAATATTATTATAATGGACATTGATGATATGATAATTATATTCTTTTCATGATAATGATTATATGAACATCTCAAGGAAATGTCATTGATTGAATATTGTCATGAATTTAAATTTGATGTATATATATTTTGAAAATTTTTATGATGTGGTTTGATATGGACTCTGATCTTGGATGTTGTGTTACAGCGTGACAAAAGAAATTATGATATTCTTATCTCTCTCATTATATTTTAAAAAAAGGGGTAGTATATATAGAGTATGTTTCTTTGATAAGTGGTGTATAATCCACTGGTTTTTTACATAATGGGGGTTGTATATGTAATTTATGGTTCTTATCTCTCTCATTCTAGATTGGTGAGTGGACCAACTAGATGGAAAGTTTAATATGATCTTTCTTACTTAATTACTCAATAAGGATTGTATATATTTCAAATAGATTTTTTATATGGATGTAGATGTGTTGTGGCTATGTGGGTGTGTTGTGATGGTGAAATTGGGTTAGTAATGTGATATTAAATATTAGATATTCGAGTACTTGATGGTGAAATGTTTTTTATAGGGTTTCTTATATAATTTAATGGTGTGTATTATACTGTATGTACTTTGATATTTAGTATTTATTGCATGTGGTGATCTTGGGAAAATAATACAATGATATGATAAACTTATGAATGTTAACATATAGATGTATTTAATTAGATATACTTGTGTGTTCAATATTATAAGGTTTTTAGGATGATAGTGTTTAGAAGCTAATATTTGACCTAGATTACTCTTTAAGGTTTTATTTAGTGAGGATGTGACTATGTATTATGATTTTATTATTTTGTTTACAATTCATTCATTATATTGAATTCTTTATTCATCCTTAGGGTATATACTGATAAATATGTGGATATACTAATCATTTTATTTATATATAGGTTTATAGTTTAGAGGAGTTTTCAAGTGGTGTTAGCTCGATATATAAGGTTTATAATGGGATTTTGGTATTTAGAAATTGATTCATATACCACAAAGGTATACAGGTTATTTTTGTTTTATTATGTGTTGTGGGTTAATGGTTTTTTATACAATTTGGAGTTCCATTATATTTTATTTATTTCATATTAAATCCATTAATTTATTATATTCGTCATTATGGAATGAATCTATTTTAATACTCATAGTTATATTTTTCAATTATTATATTATCTTATGTTTTTTTCTCTAAAGAGAAGTGTCTCCCATTTTTCAGTTTTATACTATTTATAATATTTTAATTTTTTCCCTTGAACCAACTTACGTTACACTTTTTATTGCCAGTATATTAATAAATATATTATCACATAATGATTATTATTCTACGTAACATTAAGGTGATAATGTCCCTAAAGTATTTTTTGCATTAAAATGTTATATCAGTTCCCTATAATAATGAGAACCTAGATATTTTATGAAAATATTATTAAACATATGTTTTTTAGATTATCCAAAATCAATCGGATGCAACAAAGGAGGTGATTGACTATTAAGTGTTAGAGGCCTATATGACATTGAGGTTTTTTCTTGTGAATTTCACTCTTTTTGATCTCTATGAATGGTTTATCATGATGATAGTTTCACTAATTGTAATTACACATGTTTTTTATTTCATTGGATATTTTTATATATGAATTTATATATTGGTCCTTAGATTTGGTATTATTATTAATGTGTATCACAAATCACGTACTTTTATGTATAGACACAAACCATGACAACATATGATCACAATAAGGTAGAATATGTTGGGTGTTCCATTGGTGATATGGAATTAATTAAAAAATTCAAGAGAATATTTTTACCTTCTATGTTTATTCAATAAGATATATATATAACATTAATTGAAATGTAACTATCTAATTAAATCCATGGTCATGGTATTTCATAAATGAGTTCATTTCATAAATTCAAATAAATATAAATCAAACATATAGTGTGATGAAATAAGCATTCATTTTACATGTTGAGATATCAGTAGAGAAAGGGATTATATAGCACAGTATCATACATAGGAAGGTTTCTGTTGTTGAAACATTAACATCTTCCTCGATCGATGTATTTAATTATTATTTTATGTTGATCTTGGACTTTATATAAGATCACTTAATACTAATAATAAGGATGCCCAGAGGGTCACATGCTAAGTGTATCCAAAATCTCATTAAATTATATTGAATTAAATATTAATAGTAAAAATTACTCTTATTTTCTATAATAATAATTATTCAAGTAAATTTGATCACATAAATTCAATCATGAGATATCCATGTTTAGAATATGTGAGTTGAATTTTATCTCTTAAATATCATTCATAAGTTAATAAATAAATATTTTTTTATTATCCAATTTAATGAATAGATTAATATGAATATTTATTTAGTTACTCTAATATTAAAATAAATATTTATTTATAGGTTTAGTGAATATAATATTTATTAATTTTAAAATGAATAATATTTATTTAAATAAGTATTTTATTATTGAAGGTTCAATAAATCCCATAGAGGATAATGAGCCAAGTTAATGGCTCAGTGGAAATGATATATTTTATTTAATATCATTTAAAAAATATTAATTTTGTTATTTATGAAATTATATTTAAATAAACACATGATATGAAAATATTATTATTATTATTTGAAAGGGGTATTACATAGAACAATCAAAATGATAAGGTTTTCTTAAGAAATTATCAAAAGTTTAACCCTAAGTACAAATTCTACATTTTATCATTTTAGAGACTGTAATGAGACATGTTGTGAATAATGAAAGTTCTCAAGAATTATATCGATCCTAGAAAGAAAATTATCCCATCCACCCTCTCAAGAATATAGATATAAGAATATACCTTGTTGTAATTGATGAATAATAGAATCAAGCACATAAACCTACTATGCTAGAACCCAAATATTCAAGAACGTAATTTAGAGATTTATAAAGAATATATGGATATAACTATAGTGGTACTTTTTTGGATTCTTATTATAAATGACAATAAAAGAAGAGCATAAATAGATTTTTATAAAAAAAAATTAAGTTTGAAGTGATTTTAGATATAAATTAATTACAGATTAAATGTAAAAAAAATCCTCTCTAGAAGATTATGAGGTTGTGTGTGTCAAGTTATTCAAATAATATTTATTAAAATCAATAGAATTTCAATATTAGGAACTCTCCCAATGATTTTACTTTTCACCATAACCTTTAAGTGGTATCAAAGAAGTCACATTATAATTTTTATTATTTATAATTTATTTGATCAATTTTCTTTGTTTGGTTGTTAGTTTTAATTAGGATATTTGTACCCTTATTTCTATATTCGTGATAACATGTTCATCTGAGTTCATATTGTCCAAGAAAAAGTCAACATATGTTAATAATTCTCTAAGATCTCATCTATAGCTTCCAAGTTCAAAGGTTTCATGACACATAGACATGTCATGTAATAGTAAATTCATTTTGTGTACCCATGGTCAACCATACATGGAGTATATTATCCACTATAAGACCAGTGAGATACGTCTAGACTTTTAGTGCCATGGGTAGTGGGTCTTCCCCACTAATGGGGGATAAATTGTATGCATCAGGACCTATGTAGTAAAATATAATTTCAATGGGGTACAACAGAGTTCCATCTAGATACCTAACCCTAAAATAATGTGGAGGGGTATTTTTTATTTTTTTCCCCTCTAAAAATTATATTAAACCTCATCGTTTTCTTCCACTGACCCACATGAAACAATTATTACTTCCACTTCCATTTATCCCTATTTTTTAGTACCCTATCATTAATTTCTCAATGAATTCAAGTGAATAAGTGGTGTTAAACTCTCATCAATATATCTAATTCTTTGACACCTCTGTTTTCTGGTATTTTTATTGTATCTTGGTGATTCGTTCTAAATACCTAAAATAATGATTTTTATATAATTTTTTAATTTCTATTCATTGAGATCGATTATACCAATGATATCGGAGGAGTAGGATTATCTGATTACAAGTTAGGTGATCCCTTGATATTTTTCTTATTTTATATGAGTTTCATGTGCTTCATAATAGGTGGGTGTAGGCGGGTGAGTATGAATGAACTGAAATAGAAACAATTTTTTTCTTTTATTTCTAATTTGTGAGTATGTATTCTCTAGTTTATGATTGGTCCCCTAAACCATATTCCTTAAATAGACATCTTACAATGAGAAATGGTAATATTATTAGATAATAGAATCTATGAAAGTATTACTTATTTAGGACTTGAGTTAGAGATCCATGTAAGGAATACATGAGTGTTCCTTATTGAAGGGAATATAGTGTCTGGATTATTCTAGTGATGAATTTGCATTATTACGGGACTCTGAGGATGGATACTATCCATTATGGAACCATTCATGTGATACAGTTTGGTTTATGGAATCCTAAGCTTTGGTAGTGTAGTGATAACTCATTCACCAATATTTTTTTAATTGTTGTGATGAATAGATCACTTTATTTATTGATATAGTGATGTATCCTTCACTATTTATTGATATATGTTAGTGAATAACAATTTCCTTTTTTATTATACTATCAGTAGATCATCCACCCTCATTATATAGTTAATGTTGTATCATTACCTAGGCCTGATATATTATGGTGATACATTATTTACCTAGGGGTATTTTATCGATATTTCATCTATCACCTTAGGTATGGGTTTTTGATACATCATTTACATTTTTTAGTGATATAATAGAGATATATCATTCCCCCATTTCTAGTGAGATAGTGATAACTCATTCACCATCTATTTTTTATTAAAATATGGGAGGATCATCTCATTTTTATAAGTAAAAGGGTACTATGGTCGATGGAGAGGCTAGAAATACATAAATAGATTGGGATACAGTACCAGGTGGTGTCTCATGCCCAATTTTTATAGATATTTCTATTCTTTTAAATATTTTGGATTATATTTTTTACATAATTAACCCACTGAGAAATCTTGTATTTTATTTATGACTTATATGACATTAAAATGGGTTTAAATTTTACTATATCATGCGATGTTTCATTATGGTTAGCTTATTGTTGTAATTTTTATATTAAGTTGTTATATTATTAATGATAAGTTATTTTAACTTTCACTTTTAAATTTCTTGGACCTAGGGACACCCTGATATGGGAATTTTGAATCAAGGTGACAAATTTTTCTTTTGATTTAAGCATCTTATTCCCATGACGGTAGAAACTTTTTAAACCTATCTGATATATTTTCAAAAAATAAAAATGCAAAAAGTGAGGAAAATTAAACTAAAACAGCCCATACTTTACTTAGTTCACTATAAAGGGATAGTCTAAGGATCGCAAAATGATTATGTCTTGATGTGATAATATTAATTACGGTTTCCTAGATTCTATGTATTGAAAATTTTTACCATGGTCACTCTGTTCCTAGGATGATAACTTGATAATGTATTCAATGATAGCACACAACCTCCCTATAATTCTTTAATTTAATGACTCAAAAGTAAACATCTTATCATAAAAATTATGTTACATTTTTTTATCATTAATTCCAGAATATGATGCTTCAATATGATCCTTGTTATTTGCAAAAACGTCAATAATCACCTCTTTTAGAGTTTAAATTTATTTTTCTAGAAAAAAATATGGATTGGGAACCCCCATTGCATAAATAGATCACATGACCCAAAGTAAAAAACCTTCAGTGTGTATCTCCCTTTCGAGGCCAGCTCGTGTGCAACCCCAGTAATAATTAATCAAGTGCATGATTGTTTCACATATCAAATTCATGAAACTAGCCATCACATAACTCTTTATCATGAGAGACTAAGGTAAAGATCATTATTCATTTCTCTCTGGTTGCAATAGCCTCAGAATGAGGCTATACCATATTTCTTCCTGATCACATGATTTTGAAAGTGATATCTCAACACATATCTATTTTTTAAAAGGTTGGGGCTAATGCCTCATTATATTATTAAAGAAACTAAAAGTCCTCTTTAAACTAGGCAGAGGGGGACCCATTCCATAGACCAAAGGCCCAGTGGGCATATATCCCATTACATGGCCCGTAGACCCAAATTTTTTGTCCCGAGGCCCAATCTGTGAATAGTACTTCTATAGTACCTGCTGTTGCAGTACCGTTCACTACTATAGTGCCCTACCGTCACTACAGTGTCCTGCCACTACTATAGTGTCTGCTATTGGTACTTTGTTCGCCGCTACTACAGTACTGCTATAGTAACCTCTTCCCAAGGGGTTGTGAACCCCCATTTTCATATAAGATTATGGGGAGCTTACCACTAAGCCAAACCCTAACTAAAAATTAACTATTGAAAAGATTTAATCTCATCGCATATCTATTCACTGATTATTCAATCACAATACTAATTCGTAGGTACACTCCTAAAACTAGATTAAATATTTTTAATATCATTTACTAATCCTTTAACATGGTGAATAGTTGTTATTTATTAGGGATTTTCCACCAACTTAGGTTGTCGGTTCTCTATTATAATGACTAGACTATCACCATTGTCATGTGAACCCCTTAAAAATACTTGATTGACTAACACACTTTCTCTTAGATTCATGATATCTTCTTCAATCATGTTATTCTCAAGATCTCAATAGGAAATATCTTTTGAGATTTATAAAATCATGTCAGTTTATCACCTTTGATCATTAATGAAACTTCCATCACATGTCTTCTTTAATCAATTGGTATAAACCCTTAAACCATATATGATTCTCCATATCTCATCATGATATTCATTTCACATAATCACTTGATCCATTCTAAATTACATTATTTTTTAACCATTATATAGTCATGTGATGAACCTTCCTAAACACCAAAATTTAAGACTAAAAAATTGGCAAACATTGTGAAATGGCTCCATCTTCTATAATATTCTTCATAGTCTCAAATGGACTTCTTCTTCATAGATATAAAATTACTTAAGAATATACCAACATGATCATCTCAAAATAAAATTTAAAATAAACACAACAACATATTTTTTGCAGAAAATACCTTAGTTGAAAAATTCTTCACCTTTGGGTTTGTTTTCATTCCAAGGTAAAATTCACTTTCATTCAACTTTCATATTGACATAGAATAAATCATCCATCACTCTATATATACATGACTAGTTTTTAGTGTAGAAATAAAAATATTTTAAGAGAGAAACCCACTCCATGATATATTATAGAAACTCTCTATATATCTATTTATTGAACAAATTCCATTCCTAGTACATAAAACACATCCCCATGAGTCATATATCCCCTATTTATAGAACATGTAAACAATAAATTTTACCAAATCATTATTACCCTATGGAAATAAACCTAATGTGTAAGAACATTACAAAAATGTAAAAAATATTTAAATAAATATATACAATGGGGAGATAGGATGTTTTTAAAAATACTCCAGATGAGGGAGGTGGTGGAACCTTGAGGTTCAAAAAATAATGTGTAAACACTGAAATGGGTGATGAATATTTCATAATATTTTCCAATTTATCAATTATTTCAATATAATTCATTTTGATCAATTATTGGTCAACCTTATATTTGATAAAGTGGTACTAGATTTTAATATACTTAGTACAAGATTAGTGCATTGTATTTTTCATGAGATCAATCACACTTTTATTATTAGAGAATATCATTATAGATTGTTTCACTTATTCACTAATATCTTCTAGTAGTTTCTTTTTCTATAGTAGTTGAGTAATTATTTTGGTTACTGCAATGTATTTCACCTCTACTATGATAAGTGACATGATTTCTTATTTCTTACTCATCCATACTTACATCCATTGAATAATTCTCTACAACTTAATGAATTTAAATATACTACTTATGCACCCAAATTTTCATAAAAAATTTCAAATAATTCACAATATTTTGTAATTTCAAACAACAATCCATAATTGGGAGTTCCTTGAATATATCACATAATAATTTTAACAATGTTAATAAACTATTTCTTCATATCACTCTAAAAAGAGTTTTCAAACATATTGCAAGGATAATGTTCATCTATTTTTCATTTAAGTATAGTAAGCTTCTGGTTATTATCCTATATAAGGTAGGATCCATATATTATCAATCCTATTACTTTTTATGTTTTTTTCCAACCAAAATTGATGTGGAAATTGGATTTGAATCATGAATGTTGAACTTTCTATCATTTCTCATGAAAACTTCTCCTAGGAGGAAAAAGTATATTTATCCTTATGAATTACTTACAACTATATAAATTATGTTAACTCCTCAATAATATACATCTAAAATTTCATTCTTTTTAATCTTGAAAATTCTTCCACCAATTTTCTTTCTACCAACAAATTTGATATCAAAAACCTAAATAAGAACCATGAACTATTCTTCTTGAAAGGTTTTATATAAATTTTGTGATTAACTCCACATATTTTGGATTCCTTATTTCTCAATTTTGAATATATACATCAATATTATGCATGAGTTTCTTTATTTAGTCTATATAAGGCCTTCCTAAACCTTTACACTTTATTCTAATCATTTTCAATCAGAAAACCCATATGATATTAAATATAAACTTCTTGTTTAAGAACACCATTTTACAATATTGTTTTAAAATCATTTTGAAAAACTTTGTTCTTTCTTTTAATTTCCATATTCAAAAAGAGTCTTATTGACTCTATATGAGATACTAGAGAAAATTTCTCTTTAACATATATTCCTTTTATCTAAACATAGAAGTTAAAAACTAACCTCACTTTGTTTCTAATAAAATTTCCATGATAATAAAATTTATTCTTAGACATCCATTTTTTCCAATCACATTATGAATCTATTTCCTTTCAAAAAGTTCTCAGGTTTAGTTTTAATCAATAGGATCCAATTCTTCATTCATAACGTTAATCCATGATTTTTTTCACTTCCTCTTCAAATTAATTCATCACTTCTATAGATATTTTAGTTTCATTTTCTATACTCTTTATCAACCTTATTTGAATAGTAGAAAATTGGTCCCTAATAATGTTAATATTATCAACCTGTATTCTTCTATTTCTTATTTTTGGCACATGATGACTATTTTAGACAATTACTTCCTCCTTTGATTCATCCAATAAATATTCATCATTGGTGGTTCCTGGACATTTGGTGTATCTACCACAATATCAAAATTTGAGTCAATATCATGATCTTATTCATTTTCTTCTTCACTAATCACAATATAAGTTGTGTCTCTAGTGTTCTTCAGTGCTTTATCCTCAAGAATCATAACATTGTTTCTCTCTATAATTTTTTCAACATATTATTTTAGAATTTTTAGGCCTTAATTTTTATATATTATCCAAGGAATACCCCTTTATCTACTACATATCCATACTTTCCTTGATTACCTTCTTGTTTCCCAAAAACATGAAAGTGATTTTTTTGAAGGCTTCCTTACAGACCATGTTTTACAGGGTGTTCTCTCTTCTCCTGGACTCATCACTACCCAAGTATGAGTTTTTTTTTTAAGAAGGTTGAGGTGGAAATGCCCCTATTATTAAAAATAAAGTCATATAAGGAGTAAAGACAGAGGAGTAAAAACAGCAAAATAGGTCCATAAAAAATTCATCAGTGCACTCGCGAGCGAGTGTTCATACTATGAAGAGATGTTTGAGCACCCCTTCCACTTAGTTGTCTCCCCCTCCGTCCAGCCTTTTCCTATATCCAGGGACCTCTACCATCATCTAGGATCTCAGACGTTACATCCGTGTTCACACACTTAACTCCATCCCAATTATCCATTGGTTTCCTATCATCATCACTACTAGCAGATTCAAGTAATTCAAACGAATTATAGGTACTCACCTATTTTATAACTTTTTGAATTTGAGATTGAGGGGTGCCATAGCTTGGTGAAGGCTGGGATGATCTTGACATTATGTCATTTTTTCCCTCCATACTGGGAAGGACTGCCTGCAGTTCAGGGGAGTCTTGGACAGATTCTTTCAGAGGACATGTCTGTTTATACTGCCCAGTTGGAGTGGGTTTATGGTACATGGTGGGGGTGTACTTGGCATCCTGGGGAATAGTATTTTTAGAAGATACCAAGTCTGTAACAGAATATGTATCCCGACCTTCTTTAGCATGCAAAGGTGAAGAATCATCAGCACTAGACTTTTCTGGAAAATCATGGAATAAAGTGGTCTTAACTTGGGCTCTAGGAGTACCTTCCGGAGGGGAGACTCCCATATTATAGACATGAAGAACTTTAGAAATAGTGGTTGCTTCTATATCTATTGTAAACAGAGACTGACCAGAGGGTTGTACCATTTTATTGTCCTTTTTCAAAGTATAGATACAAACATCAGTCACCTCTTTCCTTTCATTAGATTTACTTGAGATAGGAAGGCCCATCTTTTCCTTGCCTCTTCTTCTTTTGGCATTGACCAAGATCTGTTCTTGTCTTAGGCAAGATTCTGCGTCTTCCTGAGCAGCATTTTCCAAAGCATCAAGGCTATCAATTGATTCATCATCTTCATCATCTTCATCATCTTTGAGACCTCTTGTCAATATTTCTTTGAATGAGGCTCCATTCATATCATCCATACCAGAATATTCATCAACAGGTAGCTGGATATCATTAGAAAGATCTTACCAGGATAAGAGAACTCTCTTGTTTTTTTGTGAAGAAGTGCTGGTATTGATATGGTCTTCAGAACATCCCTTTTTGGGCTCTTCATCAAGTGACCTTTTAGACTTTTCAGTAGACACAATAGTCTCTTTATCAGAGTCCTTTAGCAGATCATTACCAATAACAACAGTTGTCTTATTATGCTCAATGCTTTGTGTCATACCTTATTTGGGTGTCTTACTACAGTGTTGTAGGTCATACCCTTTAATTTGATAGTGGCCACAAATAACATTTCTTCTGCATGCAGATTCTTCATGCCCAATAATTTGACAAGAAACATAGAAAGGAGGAGTTCTTTCATATTCAATTCGAAGACAAATATCATCCTGTTGAGTAGATAAAATCACCATATCTATTAAAGTAGAACTAAGGTCAATCTCTACTAGGGCCCGAGAAAAATTACTATAGCATACTGATTCTGTAACATGATCCATTCTAATCGAAATCCCAATAGCAGATGCAATATCGAACAAAATCTCAGCATGCCACAATACCTAGTTGAGACCATGTATATTTATCCATACATGCACACAAGTATCCTTAAAATCAAGAAAATTGAAGTTCAATTTCCACTCATGAATTCTAAGTGTACCTGGCCTGATATTAATGAAGCTGATACTCGATGCACTACTTTTGAGCTCCACCAAAGGAAATAGGATGTGAAAGAGTCCAAGAATGAGGAACACACATTTGAATTAATTGAATCCCAAAATATCATCTAACCGAGACATGATATCTGAAGTCCACCAGGGTTTCATACCTTTCATTAAAGAGATGAGAGTGATAAATGAATGCTTACACAGATCAATCCTAGCCGCTATTGCATCCTATGAGGCTGAAACATGTGATGTTGACCCTTTCCGAATGATTCGATGGGGAGCGCAATTTGCAAGAGGAATGAATGATCCCCCCAAGAAACCCTTAAAAGAGGATAGGTTATTCAGCGCGTCATGATCCTTCTTCTTTTCCTCTGGATCCAGAAAATTTTGATTTGCGAGTCGAAACGCATCAAACGAGTGAAGATTGACATTGCGTGGGTGAGATAGGGCATCCAAAGCTATGGGGTGCGGCGATGAGGGTTTCCTCTCCTTTTCTTCCATCCTAGTATTTATTCCTTATTACTACCCATGTATGAGTGTACATGGAAACTTGAATAGAATATTTTCAGTAGTGATGAGAAAATACACTCTCGATTAACATAATTTGGGCCATATTTTTTACTTATTGATTTCTTCGTTCCAAAACCCCATTTTATTGTGGGGTTCATACCAATTATATATCATATTTAATTCCATGTTTCTCAATATAGTTCTAAAACACAATGGATGTTTACTTTTATTAATTTTTAGAATATAAAATTTTAATAGTATGCCTAGTATCATTTTCAACTCTTCTTAAATATATCTCCATGCACCACATGACCTCCCACTTACTTTACTCGAACAAAAAACATGCCATTACACTATAATTGTCTATAAAAATAATGAAATATTGTTCTACGCATATCTTATATATATTCTTTAGACCACACAAATCAGTGTAAATTATATTGAGAGGATTTCATGCCCACATGTTCTTTGGTAGATATATATTTCAGACCATTTTTTCACCTATACAAGCATCACATGTATTTTAATGATCTTGTTTTAGATTAGGAATATACACTGTGGATTTTATCTTGTACAAGTTCTCCATGATCTTTTTGTGAATATGACCAAGAATCTAATTCCACAATTATTTTTCCTATTCAACATTTAGAAGGAGGATATTCTATTTATTTATGACCAAGTATAGATTATTATTGTCCATCCAGCCTTTCATAAGAGTGTTCCCAAATTTACCTTTCATAATGTATCCATTTTGAATTAATGATAAATTTATTCCTAAGTCTTATAGTTGACTCAAACTCAATAGATTGTTTCATAATCCATCCACATATGGAACATCTATTTTTATTAGTTCAACTCTTTCCAACCTTGTATTTCCACTACCTTTGATTTTCAGGGCTCCATCATTCCCATAATGCCCTATTCCATCATCTCTTTAATAAAATTTCATCAATAGATTCTTATTAATAGTCATGTGATATTATAAACCACTATCAATAATCTAGGTGGTGTTATTATATTTCAAATTAAGTGTAATTTCTTCCAGATTATACTTCTCAATCATCTTCTTCTCTTTCCACAATATTTTTGGGTCAATTTTGGAGCATAATGTTGATATTTCTTCCTTTCTTCATCATATGATGACCAATAATAATCATATTCATTTTCAAATAGTGAATATGTATTTCTCAATGTAGTTTTATTGTGTTGAAATTAATTTGTGTATCTTTGAGTTCTATGTTAGAAATATCTTCTTCTCTTTTCCCTACCATCCACTACTATGTGCCTGAAGATAGAAAAATAAAAGAAATATACATATAAGGAATTAATTTTATGATATGGTTGATATGGACCCATTATCCTTTATTTAATTCCATGTATTTATCCATTCAAATAAATTCTTCCTTCATTACAATAATACATGGTGTGACCATGGTATTCATAATACTGGCATTTCATAAGAGTAAATTTCTTCTCTTTTTCATTCCTCAACATGTCTCCAGACTTCTTAAAACCCTATATTTATTAGTTAAACCTTCCATATTGATAGGTATATTAAATCCTATGATTTTATATAATAGTTCCAATCTTTTCTAAAATAACTACTATTTTAGTTTTGAAAGAATTATTGTTAAACTTCTATTTTCCCTTATATTGTTCCATCATAGTGGATTTTTAAATTTCTAAACCTCATAGCCAGTATTGCATTTATATTTTAATTCATATCTTTGTTTATCTAGTATTTTTTACACTTTATAAGGCTCACTTGACTCATTCTATCATTTAACTATCTATAAACCTCTATAAATAATGTTTCTTGTATGGATCTCCTGATTTAATTTATGTCTAAAAGTTGTTTCTTAGATAAAAAAATATCTTCTTTAAGAGATTAAACCTTATTTATTCACACTTGTATACACAAATTTAAGTCATAAATCAAATTATTTGGTTCTTATACCTTTATATTGAAGTTTAAAACTTCTTATGCATTAAATTTTTTGTTCAACTGGTCATCTAATTATTCTTGGAGATGGTCAATATCTACTTCATGATGATCCACATATTAAGAGGATTACCTTAGAAATCTAGTAATATTTAAATTTTTATTTCATTGAATATCATGATCTTTGAGATAACCTTCAAGTTCCACCTTAATATCAATTTTTCCTCTGTTACATTATCATTTTTTGATTCAGTATCTTTTTTTCAACATTATTCATCATAGAATCATTAATATAAAATTTTAATTCTATTTCAAATATCTCTATAAATCCATCATTATCATTATCTTCTTTTCTCACAAAGATCTTTCTCTATAATTTCCTTCCCAGTGAACTATTATTTTTTGGTGGGGAGCTTCATTTTCACTTTTGTAAAACATTCGGTTCCTTTTCTTCATCATAAAATCTTTATGGTCAACTTGCAGTAATGTATCCAACTTTTCCATATCAAAAGCATGCAAGTGGAATATTTCATTTTAACTTCTTTATTTGAATTTTCTAATCATTGATATAAGATGTTATTACTTATCATATCTATTTTCATCTTTTTTAAACTTTATATTTTCCATTACCTTCATTGAAATTTCCTCTCTAGTGTGATTTGAGGTAGCCCCTAGTTCAATTTATATTTCATATGTCACAGTACTAATTATATGTTCATCCAGAGATAGTTTGGTCAAATCATTTTCTTTAAGAGAATAAATTTTTGGATTTTAATGAGTTGTAATTTTCTATAAAATCATTTTGAAGATGTGTATATATAATATTTTTTATCCAAGCCCTTCGATATATCCAACACCAAATTCCCTAGATATCACAAACACCCTCTGTGATTTGATTAAATAAACTATCTGTATTTTTATCTAGATGAATTTTCAAATCATCTAATTTGGTATGAAACAATTAGATATTTTATTCATTCACCTTGATATCATTTTTATATATATTTCATAATTTTTCCTTAATTTTATCAGAACTAGTGAATGTAATCACTTTGATATATATTTTATATTTTAGAGATCTATTTAATACACTTAACTCTATAGCACCCACAACCAAAAAAATTATGTCACTTTTTGTCATATAAATTCATGTTGTATCACTTACCTGAACCCAATTTATAGTATCAAAAATAACTTCCATACCCAAAACAATTATGATGAAAATTCATCAAATTTTTTGTATCTAATAGTTTCTCACATCAATGACAGTAATTCCTCTACCATTTAAAATGATCCTTATGAGATTTGAATTCTGAAAGTAAGTTCAACATTGATAACCTTGACTCCAATACCACTTTTTAGGCCTAAAGAAACCCTGAGAGGGGAGGGTGAATCATAGTGTTATATTTTTATTTCAATTTAAGTAACTTGTTCCCATGATGGTAGGATATTGTCAAACCTATTTGATAGTATCGTAAAAACACCAAATACAAAATTCCATAAAAGTAAAGTAGAACACAATAGATATTACTCGGTTGACCATAAAGGGTTATGTATATGAAGTAAAAATTGAATATGTGTTGATGTGATAATATCCAATAAGGTTAAATAGATTTTTTGTAATTTTTATTTTGGCCATAGTAACTCAATGCCAAGAACACTACCTTTAAAATGTATTTATTGATGGAACACTACCTCCCTCCTATAACCTCCATTAACTCCACTTTATACACTACTCTAGATAAATTATTACTAATTTTAATGACATGAAATCCATCTTATTATCATTAAAAGGAATATTTGTGTTTCACATAATTAATGTGAGAATAAGATGTTTCAATATGCTCCATGTTCATTGAAACGACTTCATAAATCATTGCTCTTAGAGTTCAAATAGATTTTGTTAGATAGAACTGTGAATTGGATACCCATAGTGCATAACCTGATCATATAACCCCAAGAATAAAACCTTATGAATATATATCATTTATGAGACCAACCTTCCTAAAACCCCATTTGCAAGAACCTGAGTGAAATACCATTTCATATATCACCATCACGAGACTCTTTGTTATTTAACTTCTGATCACAAGATCCCAATCACATGACCTTGGTTCATGTCTCCCTAATTGCAAGAGTCTGATCATGAGACCCTAACATTTTCTTCCATAGTCACAAGATCTTGATCATAAGACACTAGTGTGTAACTCTTCACATCTTATGTGATCGTGATACTGATTCATAGGTACGCTCCTAGCACTAGATTAAACATTTTTAATCTCTTATACTACACATATAACAATGTGGGAAATTGGTATTTATAAGGGATTTCATGCTAACATAGCTTTGAGAAATGTGGTTAGCCTTCCAAATCACTGCTTCAATAAAAAAATCACTTCACCTGATCATCCCCCAAGACAATCATGTAATATCGTAAAACACATAAGAACACATGAATTCTATAACAAGATCACTCTTTACAAGTCTAATTTCTTCTAAAAATCACAATATCTCTTTAAGTTCATATGTTCGATCTTTATTTCAAGTCACAGTCATTTCCACCTTGTAAATAGGTAACTTTAACATGTACCTTGTGTATAAGATCATGAGATTTAGAGCATATGGAAGAGCCTTCCATCATTTTTATATACCTACATTTAATAACTATCTAGTTATCTCTTTTTATGAACTACCTATCACCTATATCATGTGAACCATTTTACCATATGATATTGACCATCACCCTTTCTCATGGATTCATGATCTCATCTTCAGTCATGTGTTTCATGAGACCTAAATGTGAAATCTCTTTGGATTTTTATGCAATCATGTTATTGTACCACCTCTAATTATGAATGAAACATCCATCATGTGTCTCTTTTATGAGATCATAATATAAATTTAAACCATACACAATATACTAAACCTCATATCGAGATTATTTTAACATGATCATGTGGTCTCTTTTGACTTACACAGTCATGTGATAAATATATGGTCATGAGAAAACCCTTTCTAGTCACCATAATATAAGAATAAAAATATGAAAAACACTAGGAAATGAAACCATCTTATTCAAAATTCTTCATGGTCTCAATTGGAATTCTTCTTTATAGACATCAACTTCCTTAAGCATCAACTAACAAGATCATACCAGAATCATATTGACAATAAACCCAATACTGTATTTTCAGCACTAATCACATTAGTTCGAAAAAAATGTTATTTTATAGAGGGTATTGTCTAACCATGATATCAATAAACCCTCACATATAGTTAAAAACCTCTATTATATAGGTAGGTTCACTTGAGTTTACATGGATCTTAAACTTGGAATTATTCATGCTTACTATTTTAGGGAGGATACAATTATATTCTATGTGATATAATTTGGTGATTCAATCCGAATAATAAATCTCTACTTATTTTCTCATGAATCTACTCTACATCAAATTTGTGATCCTATACATTAAAATCTTTTCATATCATTTCAATCCATAATAATCCATTTTTTACCCATTTAACACTAAAATACTTTAGATGAAACTCATGTTTCTTATATTGGAAGATGTGATGGGGTGGTTTAGTAAGAGATAGTAGGGGTTCAAAGAGTATGGAATTTAGTTCTTTTAATGGGAAAAGTAATTATATTATGGTATAGGAAAGAGATATGGTTACTGGTATTTTTCTATATAGGCTTTAGAATTTCCATAAAATGGAAGTTGAATCTGATTCTGCTGTTCTAGTTGGGTTACTCCAAAGGATAGATAAAACACCATGGGAGATAAATTATCTGGTTAGGAATTGAAAACTTATTTTAAATTAGGGTGCTAGTCTTGGTCACGCCACTAGGGAAGGTAACTTTAAATCAGATGTTTTAGATATAAATGTTATCCTAGGTGAGAGAACTATTATATATACAACATTGGGATCTTTACCTAATGACTATAAGACCATAGTTAGAGTTGATTCTCTTGGGATTCACCAGTGCTAGACCCAATTATTTGGACAAGGATTGTTTTATATTTTGTTCTTTTTTAATGTATACTTCTAAATAATAAAAAAGTTAATTTTTTATTCAGTCTTAAGATCCATTTGGATTGTAGGAATTATTGAATACTTGTTGTGTCATGAACTATAATGTGGAGGGTTAAAAAAATTAGTAGAAATCTGAATTTTTGTTCCTTCGTGGTTTTAAGAGAAAAAATGGTAATTAAACCTATCATAAGATCTCAAATAATTTTTTTAACCACTCTATTGGTCCTAGAATATGGTTTTTACTGTAGAGAAGGAGTCTTGTTGAATTTTGATCAATTCAAATTTTCACTAAATATCTGTAATTTAATTAATAAATTATTAATTAATCACGTACATTTGAATGATGATATACTCTATTTTGGAGACTTGGATTGGAATTATAACAACTTGATTGATTCTAAAATGTGGGGTTTTCCTAGGTGTTGGATAACCATACATAGACCACCAAGGCAGGGTCTAAGTCCCTTTTCTTTTTCTTTTTTTCATTCTTTTCTTTTCATTTTTTCTTTATTTCATCACATTTTTAATTTTATATAAATGGATCCCCCATATGAGTGTTTCATTTATCTAAGATATAAAGGGAGGGAGAAGATATGGGATCAAACTAGGGCTCATTCAAAGAGGTATATTGGGACTCTATGGATATGTGTTGTGGATTCGATATCAAATCTTTAGAATTTTATTCCTAAAGGTGGTATTATTTTATTTTTTCCACCATTAGACCTTTTTTAATTGATATTATTTTTAATATTGTTTCTGTATTTCTAAGGTCCCCTTGAAGATCAATATGGATTGTTTGTAGTGAAATTAGTGGTTTCTGGGTGATGGAATGTTTTTTTTGTTCTGGAAAACTAGATATCACGGCATGTAATTCAAAAACACATTTGTGTGTTATTATTTAAAGTGATAGTTTTAGGATGAGTTTTACATGGCATATGTTTTTGGTAAATACCATGTAGAGCCACCATAGTGTGTTTGGCCACTTGGCTTAACAATTCGTGTGTTGGAGAACATGGTTATATAATATACATAGACAACGTTCATGTGTAGTACATGGTAAGAGGCCATGTAGGGTACATAACCTTAACCAATGTAGGTATCATGGCTAAGTTCCCTATGTTGACTAAAAGTAATATTTTTTTGGTCCATGATATGTATTCAAGGTTTGTTCATGCCGATTGGGGCTGAGGCACAGTACCAGGTACCCCATATAGGGTACAAATAGTGTATGAGGGAGGCAAACCATGTACTTTGGAAAGTACATGATAGTTTTTTAAGTGGTTCATGGATAGGGAGGTTGGTTAAAGTTATAAATGGTGTACCCAAGCTACACACAGTGTTCTCCCTCATTTTATGTGCCTCACTTATTCTTCACCATAGAGTTGGAACTAGACTTGTGAGTAATATATTCAGAGAATTTTTTCACATTTAACACCATGCTAAGAACCATGTATTGTTTAGAGTACATTTAATAATTGGTTTGGTTGGTTTTAGGTTTTAAATAGATTCTTTATAGTTTTTTGTTGAAAAATAAGCTCATGGGTTGTGA
Source organism: Viscum album (assembly GCA_963277665.1). NCBI lineage: Eukaryota > Viridiplantae > Streptophyta > Magnoliopsida > Santalales > Viscaceae > Viscum > Viscum album. Next base: position 580,827,508 of record OY728158.1, read on the forward strand.
AATTTTTAGTAAAATTGGCTTCGGAATTCCCAAGGGTTTAGTTTGAGGTTCTTTTGGATGATTCCTAGAGGGAAGGATAAATTTATTTCATGGATGGTTTTATTTAGTTTGGTTTCTTAAGAATTATATTTCTTATATCCTTTGGGTTGGGGTAATATCATGGGGAATTGGGTATGGTTGGGTTCTATTTAGTAGAGAATGAGAGATTCAAGGGACCTATTAATGAATGACCATGGGGGCTTAATGTTGTTCTTGTATAGTTTGTGTATTTTGTGGTTGGTTGGGGTTTCTTATGGTGAGTTTGGCCTAAAGTTTTTCTTATGTAATAGTATCCCCTAGTAGGGTGTCTTATTATTTTTGATTTTTAAAGGACCACTGAGTGTTCCTCATGATTTTTTGACCCTGAGAGGGTCGGTGCTAGTTTCATCATTGGTGGTGATGGTTTTGGCACTTGGCCCACACCTATTTTGGGGTTTGAAATTTTAATAGAAGGTTGAGGTTATTCTTGTTCAAAATTTGATGTAGGAGAGACCTTTGGGATTCTAATGGATTGGGTGTGGGATATGAGATTGATTTTATGAACTCTTATATTGGTTATTTGGTGTTAGGTTGGTCTAGGGAGTTAATGGACAATCTTGATGGGTGCACCCCCCCCCCCTTCTGGTTGAGTAGTACTCTCTTGATAGAGTGGATTTAGACCCATGATATGTCAAGGAACTCATGTATTGGTAATTTTATATTAGGATACATATGATCCATGGGTCTCCTGGTTAGGTTATAGGTATTGGTGGTAGTTACATATGTTAGCTAGGCTAATTCTATAATAAATCTATCACATGATAGATTATTTAGTTATATTGACCAAGAGGTTCCTTTTACTAGTTAATGTAGTATTATTGGAGTCCTAGTTCCTAATATATGTGTGTTATTTTCATATATTCCAAGTATGATATCCTAGGGTTCATTTTCATATTTTTTGTTGTGTTAGACACCTTGGAGATCCTTGTAGTCTAGAAAATGTGCCAGATATCAGGCAGATGGATGATCAATGTTCAATAAATCCTCTATCTTATGCTAGAGTAGGGGTAGAATTACCTTGGAAGTCACTAAAGATCCCAGGGTTCATTTTTTCTTGTTTCTATATTTTTTGTGAATATTTTATATATTTTTAGTATTTTTTATTTGATTCAAGTTTCTATTTAACTATGTTAGGCATATCATGTGTTGTATGAACATGTTATAATAGTAGATATTAGGACCACCATTGGGGGTGGACTACTAAGATTTATTTCTCAAACACTATATGGGTATCATGGTGTCTACACATACCTTAAGTATACTTTCGGTTTGAGAATAGGATACACTATGATTTGGTGGAGGCCTAATGTTTTATGATTCAGTGGAGCTACTCATGTGGAGTTTAATATTAGAGCTGGAGTAGATTGACAGTTGTGGAGATTAAGTATGTGGTATGTATAAGAGTTTTTAGTAGATCCTGATGTTTTTATTTTTAGTTTCTTATCCAATATGTATGGTTTTCCCAGTGGATGATTTTTTATTTTAAGCAAGCATGAAAATGAGTCTTTATGATTCTATATTTCATTTATTATAGTATGATTTCATTTCTATTTAATTTTTATTATGTAATCTAATATTTATGGATGTATATATTTCTTGTTTATTCTTTCATGATTTATTTAATATGATATGAGGGTATTATCTCCCCATTATATCGTTTTTTGACCCTTATCTCTAGTTTGTATCCTCTAGCATATGGGGAGGTAAGCTTGAGGACTTGTCGTTATCAAGATCAAGTGACGGTTTAGGTTGACCCGGGATGGTTTGTGATAAAATGGTATCAAAGATAGGTTTTTCTTTATCTTTATATTTTTTGTATGATAGATAGTAGGTTTAGTAATGTGTCATAGAATGTTATGGGAATCAGACTGGTGTGCCATGAACACCTTATTTGAAGGGAAGCCTAGGATACCCTTTATTGGGATTATTATTCTCAGTTTTCACTTTTATGATGGGTGATTTCACCTCATGCAATTCAATTTAGTTTTTTTATTAATTTATGATATATTATTTTTTTATATTTTCCCTTGAGAAAGAGGCTAATGTACCTGAATCATTCTAGGCATTAAGGATCCTCATGACATATTCATCTTTGAGTGTGATTTTTTCACTAATGATAGGGGTTTAGTTGTTTGATGTGTCAGCAGAAACCTATATGGAATTGTCCCATGTAGATTTTTGGTTTAATTATAGTCAACTAAACCATATGAATTTTTTATGATGATAGTTCATGTGGATATTGTTATGAGATGCTCATTGGTTATAGAAATATAGTCTATTCATAGAGGGTTGTGAGGAGACCCTAGTGGGTTTGTTGGCGATCTATGTAACATCCTAGGTTAATAGAGAACATGAAATTTTTCAAATTTATTAATATTTGTGAATTAAATATTAATTTTACTTTAAAGGGCTTGCTATGTTTGATAGCGTACCCGATACACAACAACGGGTTTCTTTGAAATCTTACCTTGCACGCTAATAATATAATATTAATATTTTAAATGGTAGTTAACTCCTAGGTGTTGTATTGGAAAGAATGAAAAAAAACTAACTAAAATATGATTATACATGTTTGTTATATGAATTTGAATTTATCCAATAAAAGTTAGAGGCTTAAAATGTGAATGAATCTAATTTTAAGCATAATTTACATTAAAAGGTCGATTTAACGCATTTTAATGGAGAACCCTATTTAAATATAGTTTTGGTAACTTTTATATGTTCTATTTGAGCAAATAAAATTCTTCTTTAGAATCAGAACATCAAAATTTACTTTGGATGAAATTTTTGTATTTTTCTGATAAAATGCAATTTTTAAAGAAAAGTGAAACATGTTGTATTTTAATTCAAAATTACCTTTTAATATATTTTATTTATATGGATATATTATCTTTTTAATTGGTTTTAAAGTATAATTATAATATATTTTTACCATTTAATCCAATGTTGGTCATTGGAATTAATTTCACTTCGAAATTAGACACAAACAACTGTCAATCTTTTGATAGTTACTGTTTTATAAAAACACGCTATTTGTTCTAACAATGGGAATTAATTTTAAATTAATTAATTCAAATTCTATGTTTTAAATTTGGTAAAATAGAAATCATTTTTGAATTTGGAATATAAAATATAGATTTGGCTGAGTTTTTGGTATTTTTCAAAAAAACATCAATTTTTTATGAATAGTGAAACCACTTAGTAGTAGTTAAAAAAACTGCAGTTTTCATTTAAATGAAATTTTACCACTTCTGTGAGTATAATTTCAAAAATCTGGGAGACACGGTTAATATCAAGAAGTAAAATGTGGTTCAATAAGATTAAAATAATTTTTGGTGAATAGTAACTTTTGACTTTTATTTACCATGGTTAAAGGTAAATAGGGTAATTCAATGTAAAAAGAATATTATAATTATTCAAAATTATCTTAACACTTTTCCTAACCTTATTGGATGAGTCATGTCTGACCAAGGGTATTATTTGGTCGATTTTGGGACCCCATCGAGCCACTTGGTAGTGAAATTGACACATTAGATTAATTAATTTAAAGTAAAGGCAAAAATGACATAAACAAATATCCTTTGGTAAATTAATTTTAAATGGTGTTATATAAGTCATATTTTAGACTATAAATATTCATTGGAAAACTAAAACGATTTCCTACATCATGGTATTTTTTTATAATTTTTAGACATCGAAAAAATTAAATTATTCAAGACACAATAATGATACAGTATTTAACTCATTAATAAATGATTTAAATAAATAAGATTATAAAGACTAAAATAATATCCAAAACCTTTCCAATTAATATTGGATGATTTTATTTCGAATATGAGTCATATTATATTCGACTTTAATGTGTTTTGAACATTTTGAAACCGAAGATAAGTTTATAATAAAATAATGTTTTCACACTTTCCTAAAGAGCCTCTCCTCTCCCTTATAAAAGGAGACCAATTCTAACCAATTCCTCACACCTCTCATGCCTTTTGTCTCCTCCAACCTCTTACCACATAAGCTCCCTAAATCCCTCTGCTCCTCCTAGAAGCCTTACCTTAGGAATAAAGAACTTCAACAGTCTTTTTGGTTCAAACCAAAGGGAGTTACCCAAATTAAAGGTAACGGTTTCTCTTAACTTCTTTTCTTTTATTTTACTTCTAAAACCCCTAAAATATTTTTATTAATTTATTTTGTAACAACAACAGTATCATAAATATACTAGGGTGTCATTATGATAATTATTCAAACTATAATTACACACACCTCCATCTAATGGGTGATGAACATAATGTTTCTGGGGATGGCAACCAAACGACTCACGAAACGATGATTGTTCAATTATCTCCTACCACCTATCATGGTGGCCATTATGATGGAACTGTATATATATATATGATATATATTCTATTTATTTTTTCTTTATGCTTCTGTATTTTCCATTTATAAAATTTCTTTATGGTTTCCATAGTGGGTAAATACGATAATCTCATTATAGGAAGTGCGGACTACCGCCCCCTCAAAGTGATATGACTCGTTAATGCCTTATGTGGGACATATAAAGGATGGGGTTAATAATATTATATATGATATTATACTAGAATTATAATATAACTATGTATCATTATGTATTAATTCCATTAAAATAAGAAATAGAAATGGAAGTAGCGTCCATGCGTACGTACGGTTTACCGTCTCCCTGAACAGTGCATTTCATTTCTTACCTCTAAATGTTATGTACTATTATAAATAAATGTATATACTAGATATATATGATATATATGATATTTAAATCATTAATATCATTCTGAATATAATTTATATCTTACCACATGAACAACTTGTAAATATAAGGTGTTCATTTTTTTTACTCAAGTACCAAATATTGACAAAACAATTGTTATTAACATAAATGAATATGTAATGTTTATAACATGGTAATAAGGTATATAAGAGGAATAATAAACTTGAAAGAGGTTTTGAAGAAATTATAAATTAAATTTAGTTTATTATTTAGGACGTTAAAGAACGAACGGGTCAAGTCGGACACGAGGTAAGGGATTTCATATCTCTCTTTTAATTCAGAGAGATTTCCATTGTTCCCCAATTATTCATTGCATGTGGTGTATTTTGTACTACCATTTGATATATATTATCATTATTATCTTTATATTCATGGTATTATGTGACCCATTTGGTGGATATTAGCTTTTGGTCATAGGAATTGATTGATTGCAATGTAGTATAGGTTTTCATATCACTTTTTATTCCTATGAGATTCATGATATATTTGCCACTATTTCCTTTTGTGTGGTGTATGTACTGCCCATGATTTTACTCTTTGTGTAATATACTTTCATTTATGGGTATTTACATCTTCAATGTATGATCCTTCTTTCATATGGTGTATGTTTCGTAAGTTACTAAATCGGTAAGGGAAGCTTTCACCCTCCTCTTTTAAAAGACTTCTTTTTTGTTATATATTTTAATTTACATCTTCTTATGTTTGGATAGGTTATTCTATATCCTTATTGATGTAGATTTTATGTACATGTTATGAGATACCCTTTTCTCTCTCATCAACTCATTTTATGAATTTTAAAGTGACGTTGTTAGGCTGTCAAATTTCTGTAAGGGAACTTCTTTACCCAATTTCAATTTTTGGGTTAAACATCTACTTCTTGAAAATGTTGTGCTACGAATATGTGTGAATTACCTATGATTGTTTTACACTTAATATCCTCTTATATTAGTTGTATTTATATTTTTTACACATAATTATGCCATTTATTAATCCTTAATCTAAGGATACCATTTATATTAGGGATTGAGTCTCAATTTACATTCCATTGAGGCTTCATTGTTTTTATGCAAAAATTCACTCTTATATGGTGTATATACTATCCTTTGGCATATTATATCATGAATCCTTTTATTCTCATGATATTATAAAGATATGATTAAATGTAATTCCTCAATTATTTGTATTCAAGCGTCTCTCATTTTGTTAAAAACTCTTTAACTAAAATATTGTTTTAAATGTTTTAAATATTTATTATTCTAAATATGTTTCATTAATGTCCATGTTTTCAAAATGGTTTTGGGATTTATTTATATGAAAATTAATGTTTTAAATTTTAATTCCTTTAAAATCTTAAAAGTTGTATGGGACACATTAATTAAAAAATATCTTTATGAAATGTTTTAAATGGTTTTGAAAATGATTTGATAAAGCATTGTTTATTTCAATATATTGATTTGATATAATGTGATTAGAATATAGAAATGTATCTTTATTTTATGATTTCATTATGTTTTTTGAATATGCTATAGTTATTGGGAATTTTTTACATATACGGGTGGTTTTGTGATGAACCTAGGGCGGGTGAGCCCGAGATAGCTCTCTAATGCATTGGGTAATGTGATGGAGGTAAACGTTGGGGTTTCTCCTAAGAGATTTAGGAAATATACTGTTATGGTATGGGACTCACTATGTATCTATGATAGCTACAATGTAAGTATTTTATGAATTCCATAAGTTACCATTATGATTTCTGTTTTCCGTATGTTTTTCATAAATCTTATGATTTTGTAACGTATGTTGTGATTGAAAATTATTGGTTACATTGATTTGTATTTATTGATGGGATAATGTTTTCCTTACTAATTTTATATCCCTTAATGAGTTTTTATGCTCATCCCAAGTTTTTGAAACTTTTTCCATAGGACTTAAAGATTAATAAGGGTCAAGTATGAGATCAAGGAAAAGTCAAGTTGTCTAAAACATTGAACTAGACATGTTTCTTTTTAAGAGTTTTTATTTTTTATAAAATGGATACTGAGTAGTAGTGTCTACATGTAATATTCAAGTAGATATGTAATTGTTATGTCCTAATTTTCTAAAACTATAAACCTAAAAATATCCTCAATGTGAATTATTCATTTAATTCAAGATTATGTAATGTTTAAGGTCGGGTCCTTATAGTTGGTATGAGAGGTCGGTTTAGACAAAGTTTGAGGTTAGGGTGTTCTTTATGCATAAGCATCATTACCATAATGGTTAGGATTTTAGAAAGATTCATATTTAATTTAGATAAAGTTAATGAGTTTAAGATAACATGAATAAGTATATCTTAGTATTTACTCTCCTCATAAGATATTATATGTTGATTTTACCGATATACTCACACTGACCTTTTTGATTTTAGTCAATGGCTGGATCTAGCAGGCATCAAACTAATAGTGGATGTGAAGAAAACGGTGAAGGTTTTCTGAATGAGAAACTTAATAAAATGATATCTGCAATGAGACCTCTTATGTTTATTCTCAACCAACTATCTGGAGTCATGATTGACAACCTGAACCTTGGTGAATTTTATAAGGCATTATATATGCGAGAATCAAATCCCTAAGGAAGTTATGGTAGTAATAATAAAGGTGTGTATGTTCAAAACCCTATGTGTCAAATATATCGAAAGAAACACCTAGGAAAATTCTTCAAAGGGATGGAAAGATTCTATATATGTGGGAATGAAGGTCATAAAGAAAGAACCTGCCATGGAAAAAGGAAGCATCCAATTTACTCTAGGAAAGGGAAAGAAGTTCTTTCTGAGGGATCAGTTGAATGTTTTAAATGTGGTGTGCATAGTCATTATACAAAAAGATGTCCTACAAAGATGTTTTGGTAATGGGATCACCAGGATTGTAAGAATATATGTTTACCTATACCAAATTCCATTCCAATTGAGGATGAAGAAACTTACAATGACCAATGAAAGGTATGGATTATTTCTTAACACATGTTTTTACATTATTGAATCTTTGGATATGATTCATGTTTTTGTTTGTAGGAAAGAAGTGTTTTAGAATAATTTGGAAAGGAATGGTTAATGAAGAACTTTTAATGAGTAAGAAGTCAACATATAAGGGACTCAAGTATTATGGTAGATTTTAGGATGGTGAAATTCTTAAAAGTATTAGGGATCTTTTAATGATAGTATTACATTAGAATACTTTTTATAGTATGTGTAACCCTAAAGTTTGATATATGAAAATTTTATTCAATGAATAATTATCTTTTATTTTTTGGATATAGTTATAAAAAACCATTTGGGTTTATATGATCTTTGAATTTGAGGCAACTACAGGTTAATATATTTTTGGATGGAAAATGAAAGTTATTAGATAAACTTTATGCTTAAAATATGTTATGGTTATTTTTATTGAATTTATCCCTTTTTTGGGAATGTTATAAAATTATTTAGTTTTTGAAAAAGGACAACATGCAGACCGTGTGAAAACCCATCACGTCAGACAAAGCTATGGGAATCGAACCCATAACCAAAGTGTGACTGGGATTTATTGCCTACCACTGAACTACGTGAAGTCCCTGGTTAGTATGACTAATTCTTTTTAGTTATATGATTTTATGAATCAAGAATAATATTATTTTTGGTTATCTATGGAAATGATTAACTTATCATAGAGAATATGTGGTTTGGTTAATTACACATCAGTATGAGACTTTAAGAGTAGTCAATGTTTTGGAGATAAATGTTAATATTCTTGTGAAAGACTATGTGATCAAATCCTTTTGAAATTTTGGGTTTCAACCATAGTTTGGGATACTTTGAATAATTTATAGACAGTTGTTTATTGAATGGTCTTTGTTGAACTTTGGGTATTTTTAGACAAATTTTTGAGATTAAGAGTAGTTTTTATTTTTTTGTAAAAGTTTATCCCTTTTGGGTATTATCTGATCTTGTACTAAGAGTTTTGGTTTTGGTTGATGTATAAAGACTAGGGAAATATATAGTTCATATTTTTTGTATTATGTAAATCTCTAGAAGTTTATTCTAGTACTTTTAATGTGACCAAGTCAGTTTGAATACTCATTTATGGGAGAAAAGATGTGTTTGTTATATAAATTTAGTAAAGTATGAAAGTATATATGACAAGTAAGTATGTTTCCTTATGTTCTTATTCTATGTAGTAAATAAAATCCTCAAAATTATGAAAAGTAATATAAAACAAAAAAAACTATGTTGGTTTACCTTTCCTACTGGGTAATCAAAGACCTTTTAACACATCACAAGTTTGTGATTCTTTGGTGGTTAACTTTCGACTAATCATGTTTTCTACCACTCTCCATCCGAACATGAGAGTTTGTTTTCTCCTCCTTATCCATATTTTCATAGAATCCTAGCATATTTTGTCTCGGGTGACCTTTGTAATTATCTTTCTTTCTTTTAAAGTGATATTTTTACTGACTCTTTTCTGATGTGGGACTTTTAATGAAGTTTCCAAGCCCAGTTTTAAAATTGCGAGTACACAATTCCCAAAAGTGGGGAAGGATGTAACATCCCAGGTAAATAGAGAACATGAAATTTTTCATATTTATTAATATTTTTGAATTAAATATTAGTTTTAATTTAAAGGGATTTCTATGTACGATAGTGTACCCAATACGCAACAATGGGTTTCTTTGAAATCTTACGTTGCATACTAATAATATAATATTATTATTTTAAATAGTAGTTAACTCATAGCCGTTGTATTGGTGGGAATGAAAAAAACTAACTATAATATGATTATACAAGTTTTTTAAATGTATTTTCATTTATCCAATAAAATTTAGAGGCTTAAAATGTGAATGAATCTAATTTTAAGCAAAATTTACATTAAAAGGTTGATTTACCGCCATTTAATGGAGAACCCTCATTAAATATAGTTTTGGTCACTTTTATATGTTATATTTGATCAAATAAAATTATTATTTAGAATCAAAACATAAAAATTTACTTTGGATGAAATTTTGGTATATTTCTGATAAAATGCAATTTTTAATGAAATGTGGAACATGTTGTCTTTTAATTAAAAACTACCTTTTAATCTAATTTATTTATATAGATAAATTGTCTTTTTAATTGGTTTTAAAGTATAATTAGAATATATTTTTACCATTTAATCCAATTTTGTTCATTAAAATTAATTTCACGTTGAAATTGGACACAAACAAGTGTCAATCTTTTGATAGTTATTATTTTGTAAAAACATGATATTTGTTCTAACCATGGAAATTAATTTTAAATTAATTAATTCAACTTATATGTTTTCAATTTGGTAAAATAGAAATCATTTTTGAATTCATGATATCAAATATATCTTAGGCTCAGTTTTTGGTATTTTTCTGAAAAACTTCAATTTTTTATGAATAGTGAAACCACTTAGTAGTAGTTAAAAAATGGAATTTTTCATTTAAATGAAATTTTACCACTTCTGTGAGTTGAATTTTAAAAATCTGAGATACATGGTTAATATCAATAAGTAAAATTTGGTTCAATAAGATGAAGATAATTTTTGGTAAATAGTAACTTTTGACTTTTATTTACCACAGTTAAAGGTAAATAGGGTAATTCAAGGTAAAAAGAATATTATAATTATTCAAAATTACCATAAAACTTGTCCTAACTTTATTGGATGAGTCATGGCCGACCAAGTCCATCCTTGGGTCGATTTTGGGACCCATGGAGCCACTTGGGAGTGATATTGACACTTTAGATTAATTAATTTAAAGTAAAGGCAAAATGACATAAACAAATATCCTTTGGTAAATTAATTTTTATATGGTGTTATATAAGTCATATTTTTGACTATAAATATTAATTAGAAATAAAAAAAATATCTCCTACATCATGGTTTTTTTTTATAATTTTTAGACATTGAAAAAATTAAATTATTCATGCCACAATAATGATGTAGTATTTACCTCATTAATAAATTATTTAAATAAATAAGGCTTATTGTAAAGACCCGTAAATTTCAAGGGAAATTTTTTCCTAAATTTTCTTTCGAATTTTAAAAGAACGTAGTTTCTGACGGCACCTGATTCTGAGGCCCGGTGTGCCCGGAATCATTTTCTGAAGTTTGGCTCAGGTACGTTTAGTGAACGGACGAGAGGGTTTTTCTAACTTTTGAACCGGTGCTCGGAATTGAATTCTGAGGGCATTGATGGAATCGCAGTGCCGATATTTTCTTAGAAATTCCTCTTTCGGAGTTTCGTTTTCTCGGGTGTGGTTTTTAATATTTAGGCTTTAAGTTAAGAAATAAAATAATGTGGTACGACAAACTTTATTTTATTTCACTTAAAGTCACTTAAAACCACTTTAAGCTGCTTAAGCTCAGTTGAAACGGATAGGGTGAAATTCAAAATATCCTACCCACTTGGTAGGATATTTGTGAGGTGGGTCCCACACGAGCCCCACCGTTTCTTTTCTTCTTAAGTAACGCACCCGCAACCCCCTATTAAACGAAGTCAACTGTGCATTTTTCTGGTTAAGAAATGCCCCAATTAAATTGGGCGGTTTAATTGTTACAATTATTTCATTGAATTAATTGTTCGTTTCTTTTCTTTTGAAATTCAAACGTGTCATGTGCATTAATAAAATAAGATAACTCTTATTTTATTTCTGTTGGAACTTGTGGAGTGGAGAGGTTTTGGGAGGAAAGTGTTCTTCTTCGACGAAGAACGCGAAGAACGCAAAGAACGTGAAGAACGCTCTGACCTCCGACGAAGAATGCCAAACCCTAGGAGATCGACGACGCGACGCCGTGCACCGTGACATCAACGATGCTTTCTTCCATGACGAGAAAATCTGTGATGAACCCTCGCTCGACGACGCTTGAGGTAGGGAATTATGTTTGAGAATGATTTTATTCCCTCGTTTCTTTCATTCTAAAGAAAACAAGGAAACACGGATCAACTTTTACCTAGTTGATCCTCGCACGTTTTCCTTGCGGGTTGGGAATTTTTGTTGTGGGAAGTTGTGGGGCTTACATATTTATTTTTGATCGTGATCTCATCTGTCGCCTTTCTTGGTTTCATTTTGGGCCGCCTGATATCATACTAACGGGGGAAAGTCAGACCGCACGAACACGGCCGACCCTCCTTCCCCCCTTGTTGTTTGAGTTTGATTGCGGCACGTGAAAAGCAGCGCGGTGCCATTGCACCATGCGGAAACGAGAAGAAAGATCATGGCGGAGAAGCGTGGTGCCGTCGCGCCGCGACGTTGAGGCCGAACGAAACCGTGGGCGGAGTCGGGGCCACGGAGGCGATTTGAAGACCCCGCGGTTTTCTGTCAAAGTGCGGATCGACGGATGATGGTGAAGCGGGCCGCAAGGGCGATTCGAGGGCCTGGCAGTGAAGATCGGGTCCCGGGAGGACCACTGGCGAAGACCGCACGCAAATCGGACCATCGGAGCGCGTCCGGTGGTCCGCGGAAACTCTCATCGGCGCGGCAGCGCCGGCGGCCGGCTGCCAGGCGGCGGCGGCGCCCAGCACGCCACCGGAAAAACCCGCCGCGGCTGAAGCCGCGGTGGAGAGCCGGTTCCGCGGCCGCGCGGAACCGGGAGGAAGGACGCGGCCCAGCCGCCGCGTCCGCTGGCAAGGCGGCCCCAACCGGGGCTGCGGCGTTTCTTCACGCGGGGGCAGCGCCCCCCCCCCCCCCCCATGGGTTCCTCGCTCGGCCGAGCCAAGAAGGGCCGGTCCGGGTCCTGGCGGGTCGGACCCGGGTCAGGCCGACCCAGGGGGGTCGGGCCGGGTCGGTCCGGGCCCAGACCCCCCGTTTTCGGACCGTTTTCAGTATTTTGCTCATATATTGAGCTAAGGATCTCCGATTGATGCACCGTCACTTGCAACGTGATCCTTGGATTGAGACGGTCGTTTTCGTATATTACACTCAAGGTTTTGGAGAACTTTGGGTTCAGCCGGGTTGTTTCGTACACGAAATCAACCGGGCCCTCGGAGCGGAAACGGATATATCTTGAGCACCGGACGTCCAATTGACGTGTCGTCGACTTTGATGGATTCCTCTTGATGAGACGGAACTTTTTTCTTATTCCGCTTGAGGTTTGGACACAGTTGGAGTACGGTCGGGTTGGTTTTGACTTAAAAATCAACCGGGCCCCCGGGACAAAAAGGCCAATAACTTCCAGAACGGGCGTCCGATTGACGCGCCGTCTGTTGTGTTGTGTTCATGTTGATGATACAGAACTTTTGGCATACTTCGACCGAGTTTTGGACGCAGTTGGGTTATAGCCGGGTTGGATTGTACCTGAAATCCAACCGGGCCCCTGGAACGGAAAACGCTGATATCTTTCAGACCGGACATCCGTTTGACGAACCGTCAGTGGCATTGGTGATATCATTGAGAAACGGTCCCTATGAGTATACCCTATGAGAGTTCGAGGTACAGTTGAGATATGGCCGGGTTGGTTCGCTTACAAAACCAACCAGGCCCCTGGGACGAAAAGGCTAATAACTCACAGACCGGGCGTCCGATTGACGCGTCGTCTGTTGTGTTGAGACCCCTGTGACGAGGAGGTCCTTTGAGATACTTCTTCGTGGAACTTTGTGATGTTTTGGAGTATCGACCAGTACCTCATGGAGCAGACCCTCCCGGAGACGAGCGTGCGGAGTACGGAGACCGTGTAGCCGGCTGAGACCTGATGACTGCTTGTCCGATTCGATACGGAGTGACTTGCATAGCCCAGTGGGGAGCACTACTTTGTGAGGTGGCAGACCCACGGCGGAGGAGCACTACTATGTGAGGTGGCAGACCCGTGGTACTCGACAGGAGGAGTACCTCTGTAGGCTATGAGGGGGAGCACTACTGTGTGAGGTGGCAGACCCATGGCGGGAAGCACTACTGTGTGAGGTGGCAGGCCCGTGGTACTCGACGGGAGGAGTACCTCAGCAGTCTTAGGTTAATGAGCAGTACCTCAGAGTCGTGACAGGACCACTGTACACTCTAGAGACGAGGTTCTTCGGCAGTTACGGTTTCGACAATGAAAATCCTGGTTTGAGCTGAGTCTATGACCTTTGTGTTTCCTCATGATTGAGATGGGTTACTTGATAACTTAGGTATATGTATGGGCATATACCTGGGTGGTGGTTATCCGTTGATTTCATAATCCTTATGTTTCCTCATGATTGAGATGGGTTACTTGATAACTTAGAAATATGTATGAAAATATACCTAAGTAGAGGTTATCTGTTGAGATCTTATTTGTGGTTATCCTTGTTGGTTTTAGTGAGACATTGAGGGTCTCGAGGTCCCTACTGAGTATCGTTATACTCACCCCTTCACGGGCTATGCCCGCACCTCGTTGTGTTGGTTGCAGACGACGAGCAGTGCTGACGGAGGCCGAGTGTTCGAGGACTGGACGGTACCCGGAGGTGGACTACACGACGAGTCAGTACCCGGAGGTGGACTACACGATGAGTCAGTATCTGGAGGTGGACTTCATGGTGAGATGACACTCGGAGGAGGTTGACGGGCGAGAGCATTGTGGAGGCTATCTGTACCTACCCTTCAGGTTGGATCCGTGGTGGACGATCCAGGAGCTGCGCCATCTGTACCTACCCTTCAGGTAGGATTTGAGGAGGATGACCTAGGAGCCGCTTCCATTCTTCCAGATGTTGTCTTTTCCTGTTGTACTTTGTTCAGTTGTAGTTGTACTTTCTTTTGGGTCTGTATTCTGGCCCATTTACTTTTCAGCACTTCTCTTTGTACTTAGTATTTTACTTCTGCTTGTACTCTGTGGTGTTTTGTTTACTTTTATAACGGAAATTCCTTCCCAGATATCGGGATTTACACCTTTGGTGCTAGTCGCCAGCCCTTGGCCTATGGAAGACGGGCTTGGGGTAGTCACGGTGCGGGCCCCGAGGACGGGTCGTGACAAATTGGTATCAGAGGAGTTCGGTTCTACCGCAGAACTTATAACTCTAATATTTTCTTTCTATGAAGCAATAGTGTTAAGAGTACCGAGTGTGGTTTTCAGTTCAGGGAGTTCAGTGTTGGTGCGGGCGGCCGACGTATCCATACACCAGGACCCTGGCAACTGATTTCCGACTTTGTGCATGAAAACACCGATTGCGTGTGTGTTTCCAGAAGTTTTTAAATGTCAGCTCAAACTAGGTCAGATCACCAGGAATAATCGTTTGACCTTGTCACGTTGTTTCTTTCAGGATGCCTCCCTGTGGACGACCAGTTAGAGCCCCGAGAGTGGTATGTACTAATAGCCCGCCGAGCGACGAGGCCTCAGTACAAGGCCCTATCCCAGTTGAGGCACCAGCGGAGGCACCAGCGGTACTACTACCCGTTGGGCCACCGATTCCACCAGCCCTAGCAGCAGAGGATGCACGTCGCTTGAGCGCACTGCATGAGTTTCAGCGCCAGAGGCCACCCAGGTTCCAGGGAGGGACGGACCCGCAGGTGGCTGAGGATTGGCTGGAGGTTGTGGTGAGAGTCTTCAGGCTAGTGGGGATGCTGACATATTTCATGGTGATCCTTGCTGCCAGCCTTCTTTAGGCAGCAGCAGGAAGATGGTGGAGCCTAATGCTTCAGATGCATGATGAGGCGGCACTTCTATGGGCAGACATCGAGAGCCTGTTCCAGGCAGAGTTTGTACCAGCCACCCTTCGAGCGGTGTGTATAAAGGAGCTACTTCAGCTGCGGCAGGGCAGCATGTTAGTGGCGCAGTACTCCGCGAGATTCATAGACCTCTCGCGCTACTCTACAGACATGGTATGATACCCATTCTTCAGGGCCCAAACCTTCGAGCAGGGGCTCAGGTGAGAGATCAGAGCTTCGGTTGTATCGCACAACATTCTGATGCAGACAGGGGTGTTGGAGAGAGCCCTCTTTGTGGAGAGTTTCCTTTCTGAGCAGTCTCCAGCAGCAGGACTCACCACTAGCTGGCATGTGCCAGAGTCTTCTCAGCAGGCAGTAGACAGATGAAGAAGAGGTCCAAGAGGACCATACCTACAGGTGGTCGACCGCGTGACTCAGGGTCGGTAGTGCGAGGCACCAAGGGAAGTGATAGAGCAAGACCTACCATGAAGTGTTACTCATGCGGCGGGATTGGTCAAATGGAACGTCACTGTCCGACCCGCCATATAGATGACCAGCAGTTAAATGAAGAACCTCCCAGGCAGACGCAGAGGTTCGATCAAGGCAGACCACTAGGAGCAGGCGACCATGGCAGAGGAGCTGGCCGTGTAGCTGGAGGTGGACGACGCTTCGGGGTGTTGCCACCACCACCACAAGGAGGTCCACCCCGACCACAGGGAACTGGTGGACATAGGAGAGCTCAGCTTCAGGCAGCTGAGGCCTACGATCATGGAGCTCCGGAAGCGGATGAACGGGAGTGGGACTAGCTCCAGACCTGGAGACTTTTTTTTTTGCTGCTGCTAGCTTTGTTGATGTTTGTTGTAGATGCTTCGTGTCTTTGTATTATGAGCTGCAATAATAAAAAGACTCTTATCTTTATGATGTTTGCTTCCATGTCCTTTTGTTGGGTTGATACTAAGAGGTCCCGGTTAAAACTGTTGACTTGACCCTCACTTTTGAGCTTTCTACTGGAGGAGACCCAATTACCACACACTGATGCCGATAGTGTGACTCAACCCTTGGAGGCGAGAGTAACGGTTGGATCTCTTGGTAGTAGCGTCGAGGCCTTACGACGTCATCCTTGGTATGAATTAGTATCATCCATGTCGGGATTGACTGTATTAGGCAATGAACGTTGTTCATCCAGGGGATGAGACCAGATTTATATTATCGGCAAAGAAGAAATCATAGCAGCTCTTGTGGGACCAGGGATGGTCCAGGCCATGACAGAGAAGGTCCAGGTCATCCAGGAGTAGATGAGGACAGCTCAAAGCCGGCAGAAGTCTTATGCTGACAGGAGGAGGAGGCCACTAGAGTTCGAGGATGGCGACCACGTCTTCTTGCGTGTCTCACCTCGACGTAGATTACGGAGATTTGGCCAAGGTGACAAGTTGTCTCCACGCTTCATCGGACCATTCCAGGTCCTCAGCAGGATTAGGGAGGTGGCTTAACGCCTGGCTCTACCACCTCAGTTGCACCGGGTGCACGACGTCTTCCATGTATCTCAGCTGAGGAGATACGTGCATGACCCGACGCATATCATCGACCATGAGGAGCTGGACGATGGCGATGGGGTGTCTTTCACAGAGGTTCCAGTGGGGATTGAGGATCGACAGGAGCGGATCCTACGAGGACGATCGATTCCTCAGGTTAACTTTCTCTGGCAGTACGGGAACCTCCGGGTGAGCACATGGGAGCGGAAGGCTCAGATGCGTGCTTTGTACCGCTTTAGTGACCCTAGTTTGTGATAAAGCTTTATGAGGACGTAAAGCCCTGAGGTGGGAGTAATGTAAAGACCCGAAAATTTCAAGGGAAATTTTTTCCTAAATTTTCTTTGGAATTTTTCAAGAACGCAGTTTCTGACGGCACCTGATTCTGAGGCCCGGTGTGCCCGGAATCATTTTCCGAAGCTTGGCTCAGGTACGTTCAGTGAACGGACGAGCGGGTTTTTCTAACTTTTGAACCAGTGCTCGGAATTGAATTCTGAGGGCACCGATGGAATCGCAGCTCCGATATTTTCTTAGAAATGCCTTTTCCGGAGTTGCGTTTGCTCGGGTGTGGTTTTTAATATTTGGGATTTAAGTTAAGAAATAAAATAATGTGGTACGACAAACTTTATTTTATTTCACTTAAAGTCACTTAAAACCACTTTAACCTGCTTAAGATCAGTTGAAACGGATAGGGTGCAATTCAAAATATCCTACCCACTTGGTAGGATATTTGTGAGGTGGGGCCCACACGAGCCCCACCGTTTCTTTTCTTCTTAAGTAACGCACCCACGCCCCCTATTAAACGAAGTCAACTGTGCGTTTTTCTGGTTAAGAAATGCCCCAATTAAATTGGGCGGTTTAATTGTTACAATTAATTCATTGAATTAATTGTTCGTTTCTTTTCTTTTGAAATTCAAACGTGTCATGTGCGTTAATAAAATAAGATAACTCTTATTTTATTTCTGTTGGAACTTGTGGCGTGGAGAGGTTTTGGGAGGAAAGCGTTCTTCTTCGACGAAGAACGCGAAGAACTCAAAGAATGCAAAGAACGCTCCGACCTCTGATGTAGAACGCCAAACCCTTGGAGATCGACGACGCGACGTCGTGCACCGCGACGTCAACGACACTTTCTTCCATGATCAGAAAATCCACGACAAACCCTCGCTCGACGACGCTTGAGGTAGGGAATTATGTTTGAGAATGATTTTATTCCCTCGTTTCTTTCATTCTAAAGAAAACAAGGAAACAGATATCAAATTGTACCTAGTTCATCCTCGCACGTTTTCCTTGAGGGTTGGGAATTTTTGTTGCGGGAATTTGTGGGTCTTACTTATTTATTTTTTATTGTGATCTCTTCTGTCGCCTTTCTTGGTTTCATTTTGGGTTGCCTGATATCATACTAATGGGGGAAAGTCGGACCGCATGAACACGGACGACCCTCCTTCCCCCCTTGTTGTTTGAGTTTGATTGCGGCATGTGAAAAGCAGCGTGGTGCCATTGCACCGCGCGGAAACGAGAAGAAAGATCGTGGCGGAGAAGCGTGGCGCCGTCGCGCCGCGCCATTGAGGCCGAACGAAACCGCGGGCGGAGTCGGGGCCGCGGAGGCGATTTGAAGACCCCGTGGTTTGCTGTCAAATTGCAGATCGACGGACGATGGTGAAGCGGGCCGCAAGGGCGATTCGATTGCCTGGAAGTGAAGATCGGGTCCCGGGAGGACCACTGGCGAAGACCGCACGCAAAACGGACCACCGGAGCACGTCCGGTGGTCCGCGGAAACACCCGTCGGCGCGGCGGCACCGGCGGTCCGAGGCGGGGGCTGGCAGCGGCCGGCAAAACCCGCCGCGGCTGAAGCCGCGGCGGCGAGCCAGTTCTGCGGCCGCGTGGAACCGGGAGCAAGGACATGGCCCGGCATCCGCGTCCGCTGGCAAGGCGGCCCCAACCGGGGCCGCGGCATTTCTTCACGCGGGGGCAGCGCCCCCCCCCCCCCCCCTACGGGTTCCTCGCTCGACCGAGCCGAGCCGGGCCGACCCGCCGGTCCGGGCCGGGTCCAGCCGGGTCGGGTCGGGCCGGGTCGGTTCGGGCCCAGACCCACCATTTTCGGACCATTTTAGGTATTTTGCTCATATATTGAGCTACAGACCTCCGATTGATGTGCCGTCAGTGGAAATGCGATCCTTGGATCGAGACAGTCGTTTTGGTATATTACTCTTAAGGTTTTAGAGAACTTTGGGTTCGGCTGGGTTGGTTCGTACACAAAACCAACCGGGCCCTCGGAGTGGAAACAAATATATCTTGAGCACTGGACGTCTGATTGACGTTCCGTCGACTTTGCTGGATTCCTCTTGATGAGACGGAACTTTTGGCTTATTCCGCTCGAGGTTTGGACACAATTGGAGTACGGTCGGGTTGGTTTTGACTTAAAAACCAACCGGGCCCCCAGGATGAAAAGGCAAATAACTTCCAGACCGGGCGTCCAATTGGCGCGCCGTCTGTTGCGTTGTGTTCCTGTTAACGATACGGAACTTTTGGCATACTCCGACCGAGTTTTGGATGCAGTTGGGTTATAGCCGGGTTGGACTGTACCCAAAATCCAATCGGGCCCCTGGAACGGAAAACGCTGATATCTTTCAGACCGGACGTCCGTTTGACGAACCGTCAGCAGCATTGGTGATCTCATTGAGAAACGGTCTCTATGAGTATACCCTATGAGAGTTCGGGGTACAGTTGAGATACGGCTGGTTTGGTTCGCTTACGAAACCAACCGGGCCCCTGGGACGAAAAGGCTAATAACTCACAGACCGGGCGTCCGATTGACGCGTCGTCTGTTGTGTTGAGACCTCTGTGACGAGGCGGTCCTTTGAGATACTTCTTCATGGAACTTTGTGATGTTTTGGAGTATCGACCAGTACCTCGTGGAGCAGACCCTCCCGGAGACGAGCGTGCGGAGTACGGAGACCGTGTAGCCGGCTGAGACCTGATGACTGCTTGTCCGATTCGATTCAGAGTGTCTTGCATAGCCCAGTGGGGAGCACTACTTTGTGAGGTGGTAGACCCACGGCGGAGGAGAACTACTGTGTGAGGTGGCAGACCCACGGTACTCGACAGGAGGAGTACCTCTGTAGGCTATGAGGGGGAGCACTATTGTTTGAGGTGGCAGACCCATGGCGGGAAGCACTACTGTGTGAGGTGGCAGGCCCGCTGTACTCGATGGGAGGAGTACCTCAGCAGTCTTAGGTTAGTGATCAGTACCTCGGAGTCATGACAGGACCACTGTACACTCTAGAGATGAGGTTCTTCGGCAGTTACGGTTTCGATAATGAAAATCCCGGTTTGAGCTGAGTCAATGACCTTTGTGTTTCCTTATGATTGAGATGGTTTACTTGATAACTTAGGTATATGTATGGGCATATACTTGGGTGGTGGTTATCCGTTGATTTCATAATCCTTGTGTTTCCTCATGATTGAGATGGGTTACTTGATAACTTAGGAATATGTATGGGCATATACCTAAGTAGAGGTTATCTGTTGAGATCTTTTTGGTTATCCTTGTTGGTTTTAGTGAGACCTTGAGGGTCTCGGGGTCCCTACTGAGTATCGTTATACTCACCCCTGCACGGGCTATGCCCGCACCTCATTGTGTTGGTTGCAGACGACGATCAGTGCTGACGGAGGTCGAGTGTTCGAGGACTGGACGGTACCCGAAGGTGGACTACATGACGAGTCAGTACCCGTAGGTGGACTACACGACGAGTCAGTATCTGGAGGTGGACTTCACGGTGAGACGACACTCGGGGGAGGTTGACGGGCGAGAGCATTGTGGAGGCTATCTGTACCTACCCTTCAGGTAGGATCCGTGGTGGACGATCCAGGAGCTGCGCCATCTGTACCTACCCTTCAGGTAGGATCCGAGGAGGACGACCTAGGAGCCGCTTCCGTTCTTCCAGCTGTTGTCTTTTCCTGTTGTACTTTGTTCAGTTGTAGTTTTACTTTCTTTTGGGTTTGTATTCTGGCCCATTTACTTTTCAGCACTTCGCTTTGTACTTAGTATTTTACTTCTGCTTGTACTCTGTGGTGTTTTTTTTTCTTTTATAACGGCAATGCCTTCCCAGATATCGGGATTTACACCTTTGGTGCTAGTCGCCAGCCCCTGGTCTATGGAAGGCGGGCTTGGGGTAGTCACGGTGCGGGCCCCGAAGATGGGTCGTGACACTTATAAAGACTAAAATAATATCCAAAACCTATCCAATTACTATTGGATTATTTTCTTTTCTAATTTGAGTCATCTTATCTTCTACTTTAATGTTTTTTGGACCTTTTGAAACCGAATATAAGTTTATAATAAAATAATGTTTTCACACTTTCCTAAAGAGACCCTCCTCTCCTTTATAAAAGGAGACCACTTCTAACCAATTCTTCACACCTATCAACCCTTTTGTATAATCCAACCTATTCCCAATTAAGCTCCCTTAATACCTCTCCTCCTCTTAGAAGCCTTACCTTATATAGAAGACACCTCAGAGTCCTTTTGGTTCAAACCAAAGGGAGTTACCCAAATTAAAGGTAATAGTTTCTCTTAACTTCTTTTATTTTATTTTACTTCTCAAACCACTAAAATCTTTTTATTCCTTTATTTTAAAACAAAACCAGTATCCTAAATATGCTAGGATGTTTTTATAAGAATTATTTAAACTACACTTACACACACCTATATCTAATGGGTGATGAACATAATGTTTCTGTTGATGGCAACCAAACGCCTCACAAAACGATGATTGTTCAATTATCTCCAACCACCTCTCATGGTGTCCATTATAATGGAACTATATTTATATATGATGTATATTATGTTTATGTTTTTTTATGCTTCTATATTTTTCATTTATATAATCTCATTATGGTGTCTATAGTGGGTAAATATGATAATCTCATTAGAGGAAGTACGGACTACCACCCCCTCAAAGTGATATGACTCATTAATGCCTTATGTGGGACGTATAAAGGTTGTAGTTAATAATATTATATATTATATTACACTGTAATTATAATATAACTATGTATCATTATGTTTTAATTCCATTAAAATAATATATATAAATGGAAGTAGCGTTCATGCGTACATACGGCTTACCGTCTCCATGAACGGTTCATTTCATTTCTTACCTCTAAATGTTATGTACTATAATAAATACATGTATATAATGGATATATATGATATATAAGATATCTAAATCATTAATATCATTCTGAAGATAATGTATATCTTACCACATGAACAACTTGTAAATACAAGTTGTTCATTTTTTTTACTCAAGTACCAAATATCGACAAAAGATCGTTATTAACATAAATGACTATGTAATGTTTAAAACATGGTAAAAAGGGATACAAGAGGAATAATAAAAATGAAAAATGTTTTAAAGAAAGTATAAATTGACTTTATTTTATTATTCAGGATGTTAAAGAACAAACGGGTCAATTCGGACACGAGGTAAGGGATTTCATATCTCACTTTTAATTCCGAGAGATTTACATTGTTCGCCACTTATTCATTGCATGTGGTGTATTGTGTACTGAAATTTGATATATATTATCATTATTATCTTTATATTCATGGTATTATATGATCCATTTGGTGGATATTAGCTTTTGTTCATAGGAATCGATTGATTACAACGTAGTATGAGTTTTCATCTCAATTTTTATTCCTTTGAGATTCATGCTATATTTGCCACTATTTCCTTTTGTGTGGTATATGTATTGCCCATGATTTTACTCTTTGTGTAATATAATTTCATATGGGTATTTACATCTTCAATGTATTATCCTTCATTCATATGGTGTATGTTTCGTAAGTTACCAAATTGGTAAGGGAAGCTTTCACCCTCCTCTCTTAAAAGTCTTCTTTTTTGTTATGTCTTTTAATTTTCATATTATTTTGTTGGTATATGTTCTTATATATCCTTATTGATGTAAATTTTATGTCCATGGTATGAGATACCATTTTCTCTATCATAAAAGCATTTTATGAATTTTAAAGTTACGC
Source organism: Viscum album (assembly GCA_963277665.1). Taxonomy (NCBI): domain Eukaryota; kingdom Viridiplantae; phylum Streptophyta; class Magnoliopsida; order Santalales; family Viscaceae; genus Viscum; species Viscum album. Next base: position 580,850,571 of record OY728158.1, read on the forward strand.
CATTAGGCAGTCGAATTTCTGTAAGGGAACTTCTTTACCCAATTTCAATTATTTGGGTTAAACTTATACTTCTTGAAAATGTCATTCTAATAATATGTGTGAATGAACTCTAATTGTTTTACACTTAATATCCTCTTATATTGGGTGTATTTATATTTTTAACACATAATTATGTCATTGATTTATCCTTAATCTAAGGATACCGTTTATATAAGGGATTGCGTCTCAATTTACATTCCATTGAGGCTTCATTATTTTTATACACAAATTCACTCTTACATGGTGTATATAATATCCTTTGTAAAATTATATCATGAATCCTTTTATTCTCATGATATTGTAAATTTATGTTTAAATGTTATTCCTCAATTATTTTTATTCAAGAGTCTTTCATTTTGTTAAAAACACTTTAACTAAAATATTGTTTTAAATGTTTTAAAGATTTATACTTCTAAATATTTCTCATTAATGTACATGTTTTCAAAATGGTTTCGGGATTTATTTATATAGACATTAATGTTTTAAAATTTTAATTCCTTTAAAAGCTTCAAATTGGTATGGGACACATTGATTCAAAAATATCGTTATTAAATGTTTTAAATGGTTTTGAAAATGATTTGATAAAACATTGTTTATTTCAATATATTTATTTGATATATTTTGATTAGAATGTGGAAATGTATCATTCCTTTATGATCCTGTTATGTGTTGTGAATATTTTATAGTTATTGGGAAGTTTTTACGTATACGGGTGGTTCCGTGATAATCCTAGGGCAGGTGAGCCTGAGATAGCTCTCCAATGCATTGGGTAACGTGACGGAGGTAAAAGTTGAGGTTTCTCTTAATAGATTTTGGGAATATACTGTGATGGGTATTCCAAATGTGACTCCCTATGTAGCTGTTATATCTAAAATGTAAGTATATTATTAATTCCATAATTTACCATTATAATTTATGTTTTCTTGGTGTTATTCATAAATCTTATGATTTTGTAAGGTATGTTCTGATTGAAAAGTATTGGTTTCATTGATTTATATTTATTAATGGGATAATATTTTCCTTCCTAATTTTATATCCCTTACTGAGTTTTTATGCTCATCCCAAGTTTTTGAAATGTTTTCCATAGGACTTAAATATGAATAAGGGTCAAGGATGAGATCAAGGAAAAGTCATGTTGTCTAAAACATTGAACTAGACATGTTTCTTTTTAAGAGTTTTTATTTTAAAAAAATGGATACTGAGTAGTAGTCACTACATGTAATATTCAAGTTGATATATAATAGTTATGTCCTGATTTTCTAAAACTATAAACCTGAAATGATCCTTAATCGTAATTATTCATTTAATTAAAGATTATTTAATGTTTAAGGTCGGGTCCTTATAATCTAGGTGCCCTATAGTTGGATCGATGAGGGTAAGAATTACTGAGAGATTTTTTGGATCATGTTCAAATTTCCTTGAGGTTGTGGTTGCTCAAAATAGGTTTTGTGGTAAGGAATTAAGATTCATTGGTCTTGAGAATTGTATCATTGAGAGTGATCATGGTTTCATGCATCGATTGAGAGGGAAATTTTGGTTGGATTTCTAGACCTATAGGTTTTATTGTTTCTGGTTTCAATTATGGTGGAGCGGTGAGAGCGTGGTTAAGTTATTAATGTTTTAGATTGATGTCCAGGTGTAGCTTTGTCATGAATTTGATCTTGGTATGAGAGATATTCCTTGTTTTGAAGAGGATCATTGAGGGTGATTTGACTTATACGAACTAACAAGTGATAGAATCATGGTTAGTGGTTTTGGTGAATTATCCTATATTTTTCTGGATTTGGATCATTAGATAATGATTCTATTTGGGATATATTATTTCTTGAGAGCCTATGAGAGGTTTTTAGGGAATCACTCTACATTGAGAAGGATAGTAGTGGTTTGTGTGGATTTTTTGGAAAAATAATTGTTTTATAAGGGAATCCATGTAGTGTATTATCAACCATTGGCTATTGGATATCATTGTCCTCATTTAAAATGGATTTATGTTCTTGGGAGAGAATCATTCCTTGGGATATAAGAATGGGAGGTTGTTTCTATTTTGGATTGGAACTTGGGTGTGAGTGAGTCAGCCACATCTAGTCACTTCATTTGATGATAGAAAGAGAATGCTCTGAGGTGTTTATTTTATTATTGAGGGTGATGATAAGGATAATCTTATGGTGGGTAGTGTATTATAGATAATGAATTAATGAAAATGTGTTGGGAGAATTTTGGGCATTGTGATACGAGTTGATGGATAGTATAGGAGGCATTGGATTCACCTGTGACTGGGGAAAAGTGTTCCTATTGTTTGACCAATGAGGTTTCTTGGGGGTATGAAGAATTTATTGTGAGGATTTTTCCATGAACTGCTTCATGAAGGGTTGAGAAAAATAAAAGGAAATTATATTTTTTGTTCACTCATGGTTTTAATAGTAAAATGGAAATTTATCCGATCATAAAATCATGTAAAAGTTTTCTAACCACTCTGTTGATCATAGAATAGTGTGTTCACCCTATGAATGGAATTCCGTGTAATTATGATCCATCTGAATTTTCACTGAATTTTTCAAAATTAATTAATTAATTAATTAATTAATAATTATGTTTGTATGTTTTAACAATGACATTTTTTGTTCATAGTATCTTAATGGAATTATTTCTCAATGGTTGATTCCAAAATGGGGGATTTTTCCTAGGTAAGGCATAACCTCAGGTCAGGTGTTGGGATCAGGCTCATACCCATTTTATTTTTATTTTTATTTTTATTTTTATTTTTATTTTTATTTTTCTTACATTTCTTTTTCTTTTCAAATTTATTTCCACTCATTTGGATTTTCACATGTGATAATTCCCACAACTATTTGTTTCCTTTGGTTGATAGATAAAGGGGTGGAGATTAGATGGGATCATGTTAGGGTTTGTTCTAAAAGGTAGATTTGGGTGTAGTGGCTGAGCAATGGAGATCTGAGATCTATGATTTGGAATTTTATACCCAGAGGTAGGTCTTTTTTATTTTTTCTAGTGTTATCTATTTTTATCAAAAAAATTTAGTTTTAGTATTGTTTTTGAGTTGTTGTGGGCCCTTTGAGGATTGATCTAGAGTGTTTTTAGGGAAATCATGGGTTTCAGGATGATCACGTGGTTTTCAATTTGAGAAAACCTAATTACACAATATGTGATTCAATAACACATGATAAGTATTTTAATTTTAGGAAAGAGGTTAAGGATGAGGGTTACACAGAACGTTTGTTCAGTACATTCCATGTAGATCCACTTGTAGTCTATCCAAACACTCATCCAAACACCTTGTGTGTTGGGTCATATGGTCATTTAATGTGTATGACTGGAGAACAAGTGTAGTACATGACTAAAGGATGTGTAGGGTATGTAGACTAGCTCCATGTTACATACATGGCTATATTCCCTATGTGAGCTACACATCATCTATGTTTGGTACATGGCTTGTAGTTGAGGTTCGTGAACACCAAATAGGGTTGAGGTACATAATCAAGTACCCCATGTAGGGTACATGCAATGTACAAGGGTGTATCACCATGTACTTTGGAAAGTACACATCAGGATAGGAACTGGTAAAAGTCCATGTAGGCTAGTTTGTGTTAGGTATCCAAGGTACATATTGTGTACTCTATCCTTGAAATTGTTTCACTTTTTTCACCCTATATCTTGAACTAGACTTGTTAATATTCTATTATAACCATATTTCCTTGTATAATTCCATTGTGAATACCTTCTGTAATTTAGAGTCTATTTAATAGGTTTTTTGGATGGTTTGATGTTTTAGGGAGTCTCTTTTTAAGTTTTTTGTTCTAAAATACTCTGAAGGGTTGTTACCTTTTTGGTTAACTTAGAATTGGAATTCTATTTGGTTTAGTTTGAGGTTCTTTTAGATGGTTCTTAAAAGGTGGTACCAAGTAGTGTCTTGGATGGGTTTCATTAGTTTTACAGCCTGATATTTAGTTTGATTAGAGCCTTTAGGTGGGGTGATTTCATGGGGCATTGGGTATAGTTTCGTTCCATTTAGTATAGCATGAGAGTTTTGAGGGATCTGTTAAAAAATTACCTCATAGATGTGGTATTTTTCATGGATAGGTTGTCTGATGGGTGTTCAGATGAGGTTTCTTATAGTAGGCTTGGCCTAAGGTTTTTTTGTGTGATATAGTCCCTTAATATGGTGTCTTGTTCTTGTGAGTACAGAGGACCACCAAGCGTTCCTCATGATCTATTAACCCTAGTAGGGTTGGTACGGATTTTAGAGTTAGTGGTGATGGGTTATGAACCAATCCAGCCTCTATTCTCAGGGTATGAGTATCTAAATGATGTTTAGATTGCTCTTTTTTAGGACTAGATGTATGAGGAGACCTTTGAGATACAGATGGATTGGGTTTGGTCCTTTATTTTGACCTAATACTCTCCTTTATTGGATAGTTAGTGATAGGAGGGACAAGGGAGGTAATGAAAAGTATATATTCCCCCTTCTATTTGAAATAGTACGCCCTAGATAGAATGGATTCGAGCTCATGATGTTTGGAGGAACTTATGGAATGGTTTATGATTTCTTGGGATGTTTATTTTATATGGGAGACTCGATTAGGTGATAGGCATAGATAGCGAGTCTAGATATTTTCCCAGATAGTTCTGCAGGACTTCCGAGAATTTAAAATATCTCTTGTTGTGATAACTTGGAGGTTCCTGTCATGAGATCATATCATGTTATCAGATTCCAATAGCTTAATATATGTGCATTATTTTCTTAGGATCCTAGTATTTATCTTCATTATTGATGGTGTGTTAAACACCATAGAGATATTTTCAATCTAACTGATGTATCGGATTTCATATGGTTGGGTAAGATTTGTTTTATAAATCTTATAAATTAGGCTTGAGTGAGGGTAGATTAACCTAAGGTATCATTCTTGACCTCAAGGTTTTTTGTTTTATTTTTTCCCTCTTTTGTGTGAATTTTTTATTTATTTTCAAACTTTTATCTTTTATATCATTTTATAATCAACTAGGTTGGGTATATCGTGTATTTCATACACATGTTATAACAGTTAATGTTAGGATCACTGTTGGGGATGGCCTACTGAGATTTATTTCTCATCCCATATATGGGTATCATGGTGCTCATGAAAACCTTATGTATTATTTTAGGTTGATCATGGGATTCATAGTGGATCATATAGTGGCTTAGTGTTCCATGATCAAGCAGAGCTACTCATGCGAAGTCTGATTTTTAGGCTATAGTAACTAGATAGTTTTGAAGATAAGGTATATGGTATAGATAAAAGTTTATAATATATATTGATGTATTTATTTTAATTTTATATCCTATATGTGTGGTAGGATTAGTGAGAAATAAATTTTTGTTTGCTAATATGTCCATGGGTCAACATGTTTCTGAATTTTATTTATTAGAGCATGATTTTATTTATATTTTATTTTTACTGCATACTCGGATGTTTTTGTAAGTTTATATTTATTACTTATTATACCTCCATTCATTTAATCTTATATGAATAAATATTTTCCCCACTATATACTTTTTAGGCCCTCACCACTAGTTAGAAACCTCTTGCATATGGTTAGTCATGCTTGAGGCCTTATCGTGAGATGAATTGGGTGATGGGTCTGGTCAACTCGATCTGGTTTGTGACATGTTGTTTTTTGTATTTGTTTTCAACCATTCCATAGAAGTTTTTTGGGTGGATTAAATCTTTTTGAGAGTTTTATAAATATTTTTTTAGCGATTCTATTCCTAAAAGAATAATTCATGAATTTATAAGTTCAAGAAAAAATGGAAAATTCCTATGTGCATAAGAATGATTCCATTATGTGTGTAAGGATGTTCTAGAATCTATGAAACGTTAATTATATTTTTTTAAACACTATTTATTCCATGAATAACCATGAAACCCATCTTTTTTAGAAAAAAAATCGCTCTATAATCATGAATATTTTATTCATAAGGATGAATGAGGTTCATCCTAAGCATGAATATCTTATGAATATTCATCATCCAAACACTATAAGCATGGATATGTAAACATCATCTAACACATATGTAATCATTATTATTTTTACTTTAGAATACATATGCCCATGTGAACATCATTCCATCTATGTAATCATCAACACTTAGAGAATTTTTTATGCGTCTATATAATGAAATCTTGAGTGTCTTAGAATTTTAATATTATAAAGAAAATAAACATCATAATTATAGAGATGGATGGACTTCAACGGTAAAAAAATAACATTTTTAATATGATTCAATGAACATGAAGAATCTACAATCCCTATATTAAAAAGAATAAAATTTTCAACCTGTAAAACTAAATAAGGGTGAACTCAAGGGAGATTAATTAAATTTATTTTATTTTTAAGAAAAATGTAGATGTATTAATTATATGACTCTATTTTGTTCATTGGTTCTTAAATTACATTCTAATCAAGAAGTGATTCTAAATGAGTTCATTATGAAGTCTGATTACTTCGATTCTGATTTTTTTGAAAACCTGATATATCTACCAATGTTGTTTTTTAGTGGTGAATATCAATTATACTATGAGTAGGTTGGGGATTAAGATATTATGAGGATAATTATATTGAGGTAATAATATATTTAGTTATATAAGTTCAAAGAAACTTATTTTAAAAAAAGGTGATCAGGTGGGTAGTTGAAAAATTCTCTTCAAAAATAAAATACAGGAGACCATCCCATATAAATATCTTGGTGTAGTATGCATGAAAGTTTTTTAGTACTTAAAATGGTTATATAATAATTTTTTTTAATTAATCTTGATACATATTCATTTTACTGATTTGGGTATATTGAAAGTGAAATTAGAAGTTAATGATCTTCCAATTCAAGAAAAAGTGGTTCATTAGTGAGAGAGTTTTTTACGAGTTAGGAATATCAATGGAGTTGAGAAAAGAGTATGTTATAATAAAAATATTATCAATCTATTGTGCATGAGAGTATTCAAAAATAATTTTAAGAGTGATCAAGAATAATAAAATACATTTAAATCCAAGGTTGATTGTGAAATGAAATATATTATTTATCTAATATTTTTGATTTGAGAAGATAAAATATAGAAAATGTAACAAATTGGTTATGAAATTTTGAAGATCTGTTTCCACATGAGATAACATTGTTGAATTTTATTGAATAATAATAGGTAGATATGTACAGATTTTTTTCATGTAGTGAGTTGAGAAATATTAATTATTCAATGTTTATTCACCAGGTAAATTTTGAACTATCTATTTCTTGAAGAAACTGAGTTCTTATTCTGTGACATTATCTTGTTGGATGTAAGAAGAGGAGTTATAATTTTTTTTGAAGTAACCCACACTCAAAGGAAACTCTCTATCACTCTCTCATTTAGTGTATTTTTATTATTTGTTTCACTATTAAGAAATAATATACCTCTGGGATGTAGTGTATTATGTTTGGAATCTTGGGATTAGGATAAAAAAATGACCCAAAAACTTGTATTTATAATATGATAATAGTAAAGAATTTATATCAAGTGATAAAAAAATACTATATCAAGGAGTAATATAACATATTGTGGTTGAACCTTGTTACAATTTTTTGCACTTTTTTATTCTTTTCTTTCATTAATTTAGGTGAGGTTGAGTTTAATCTACTAAAGAAGGTCATGTTCTAAACAACATAAAATCTTTATTTTAGAAAAGAAAATTTTGAAATACTAGGCTATATTGAATCACCCCTTCTAAATTTAACCTTAGTACCTTCAATTGGTATCAAAGTTTAAGGTTCCCACTATCAGACTCTATCTTTCAAAAGTATATAAAATATCAACTCTTTAAACTATAGAGTTCTTCCACATTAGATGGAAAGAAATTCCATTATTGTAAGAATAAAATTATGTCATTATTATTTTCTTAGAGCCTTGAAGTTATTTATGTATCCATAGCAGGATTCCAACCAATTCAAAGAGGTAATAAAATGATATTTATAGATAAAAAGTAACATTGATGTTGATGTAAATGATATAAATTCCATTTTTATGTTTCTATTTGAGAATGTTTTTGACAAAAGTTATAGGATTAAAAAACACTAAATAAATTATGTATAAACATAAAAATAATTATGAAGGTAATTTAAAAGTGAAATAAGACAAGAAACATATTATTAAAAGCATTTTTTAAGATCTAAATATCATTATGGATTAATCCATTGGTGATTACTGCACAATAGTGAATCAGATTGTGTGAAAATTTTGTGGTTTAGATGAAAATATAGTCTTGTATCAGTATATATAAATTATAAATATTGGGATTGAAATAACGTATTATAGATGGACTGAAAAAAGATGGGGTGAATTTTAGGTTTAAAAAAGTTTATGTATAACCTTGAAAGGAACTTAGTTTAACAAGGCTAAACAAATCATATTGATAAAATTTATTACGTATTTAAAGGGTAATCGTACTTGGCCCATGGGTCCGACAATAAAAATATTTCAATCAATTATATTTTGATATGTATGTTTATTGGTTGTAATAAATAATTAATTAAATCTTAAAATCATATAGAATTGTAATCATAGTTTAATTGTATTCATAATAGAAAATTATTTAATCATAGTATACATAATAATATTATAATCATAAAGATTATGAAATATCAGAGTAATATGAAAAGTATTGTAATCAAGATTTAGTGTGATAAAAAAATTCAAAATATAAACATGAATATAATATGTATCACTTTTCTATTATATAAAATGGAAACTATAAACTTACAGTAAATAAGAAATAAAAAATATTATACTTGTTCTTAACCTAAAGAGAAGGGTATTTTATAACCTAGGGTAGAGGTACCTTGTTATATACTTACAAGAAAGTATGTATTTACCTTACTAGGGAAGTCCTTGATATGATGATTAGTCTATCTCTCTATCCCTACAAGCCCATGACACAATTATCAAATTCTATCACACTATCCCTGTGTGCCCTCAATACGAATATCAGCTCTATCTTACTATCCCTACAATCCCTCAATCAGTACAATGATCGGTATCTCTATCCTTCTAACCTTATAATCCCTTGGTCGTATTCACACAATTAGAATGCACAAAGAAATTTCAAAATAATTTCTTAAGGGGACAACCTAACAAGGTTTCTTTAAGAAGGACTCTCTCTAAAGTAATACAAGAGAAAATAACTAGTTGTTCACACTTTGTATTCTTTATAAATTTTTAGAGTTAAATTGAATCAACCACTATAAACTCTTAAATGATTGGGTATTTATGGGAAACCATACCAACAATCGTATTTTCTCCAATAGTCGAATTTTTTCTGAGTTTGTTCCAATAAATTTTAGAACTATAACTTCAATGACTATATCATAACATGAAGTTTGACTTCATTTTTAAATACACCATATCAGTGAAAAATAAAATCTTTCAATACGATAAAATAATTTTCTATCTCCGGAAATTAAACATTAGGAAATCTAATGGATTTCCTTACATATTTTATTATGATGATTTTTATGAATGTGGATCCTATGTTTATCATTTCTGGATATCAATGATTAAAATAGAGTCATTATGAACGACAAGACACAGTGTCTTATAACTAAATTGAAAAAGATGAATCTGATTATTTTTAGTTCCATACTCATTACATTTATCGTAATGAAGATAGTTAGTTTAGGTCTTTTAATACTTTAAAACTATTTATAATTATGTTAAAAGTATATTTTTTATTTAAAAATATTTTAAAAACACTTTAGAAATAAAATAATTAGTAATCAAATATTTACAGAAATAGTTTGTGATTTCCAAAACAAAAAGAATGGAAAATTCATAAAGAAACCATTGACTTAACATCTAGATGACTCCATTATTGTAAAAGAAACTCATGATGAAATTCCTTGAAATATTTGATCCAAAATATATAATCATCAATATGGGGAAGATATATCTTTCAATGAGATGCATAATATCCTTATTTCAAATGAGATTAAAAATACATCAATATTTAAGAATAAAGTGAAATATGAGATGGAAAATAGAATCAAATAATACTTTTTCAATTATTGAGTTAACCAAGATATGTAGGGCTCCTCATAATGGCTCTATTCCATCCTTGGAATATCAACCACCTTAATAAATGGGAGCATTGCCCAAAAACATGTTCATATGGCATCAGAATGTAAGATACCACTCATTACTAGAATATGATGAAGAACCTAAAATATATATATTTTTTATGTTTAGAAAGTGTTTTAAATTATTTTCAAAGATTCCTTTATATGTTTTAAAAAGATTATTTTAAAAGAAAATTTTTATTCCATGAGAAAGATAAAGATGGAATAAGAATAACCCAAACCTTCTAGTGAGTTTGGGGATTATAATGAATATGTCGATAGTGATAATAAAATAATCATGTCTCTTTTATCTAGAATTATTAGAAAAGGAAAAGTAAAATATAAGGGGAAACTTCCCTTGAAATGATTAAAATATGGAGTCCTTTGAAACATTGCAATTAACTTTCCAAAGAAGAAACATTATGATTTTGATGTTCAGAACCAAGAAGAAAAATCTAAAAAGAATAAATGGGAAAAGGGAACTAAATTAGTGAGAAATATAGGTGGAAAATAGAAAATATTTTTAATAAGGAACAATATAAATGTGATGAGAAAAAATGAATAGGAACACTCTTAATCAACATGCCAATCTAAACAAGAATCATATAAAAATATTAAAAAAAATATTCCTTATATATAATACTATGAAACTTCCTCAAGTAGTGATAATAATGGTGGTTAATTGGGTTACACGGAGAATATGATCAAATCTATGTTAGAAGCTTATCTTGAGAAAAATACCAACTAGAAGAAGGAATTTAAAAACTTGAAGAAAAATAATGGGGAGAAAGTTGAGTAAAATGAATAATCTCTCAAAAGATATACTTAAATTATTGAATATATCAAGAGATTCAAGTTTAATGCTGCTAGATATGAAAAATCAAAAAAGATCATAAAAGTTAATTTATATTGAAAAAATAAAAAATATGGAATATGGAATTAAAACTACTTTTTTTGAACATGAGTTAAAAATAGTGATCGAATAATTTAAAAATCTGATGAATTCAAAGATCAATCATTAAAAATTAGTTAGATTTCTATAACATTAATTTAGATTAAATATATACCTTAATCGTCTAAAAATATAGGATCATATTTTCCTAATAGTACATGTTCTATTTCATATTTTGTATAATTTTTTGGAATAAATTATAGTGATAAACCCTCTTCTATATCCTATAAAGAAATAATAATTCAAGAAAAATAAACCTCCTTGAAGAACAAGTGAAATCATGATAGATATAGATAGCATAGTTAAAAATATAGACTTCAATTTTCTAGATATCATTTTAGATTTAAAAAAATATTTAGATTTAGTGACTGTTGTTGGTATTGTGGTATTTTTGGATATAATTAATACACATATTATTGCAACATTCAATTATATAAAATATAGAATGAATCAAGGGTAAGTATCTTTGAATTGGAAAAATGTGTTTTTAAAAAATAATTTTATGAACAAAATCTCTACAAGTTAGCCTACTCAGAACCAGTTTGAATGTTTGAAATAATTCTATAGAATATGTGAGATAGCGGAGAGTTTTTATAAGTTCTGGAAAGGAAATAACCCAATATATTTCTTTTATAAATAAAAGTGTAAATTATTTGAAAATAAAATCCAATAATAGAAATCATTCGTAGTAGAAGTGTTACTAAAAGAAATAAATAAAGAAATACCATGGATCCTTGACATTGGGTGTTCTTGACATGTGAAAAGTGATACAAAAATACATAAATACATGAAATATTACGAAATAGGAGAATTCTTATTTATAAAATATATATTATTTAGAATCAATGTTTTTGGAACTACATATATTGAGTCCAAATGACTTATGTCCAAAAATATTTATTTATAAAAGGACTATAACAAAATTTCTCAACGTTATCCCATTTCTTTATGAAGAAAATGAGGTTGTTTTTCAAAATAACTCATGTATTACCAATATTTGAAAATATGTAAGATTCATCGTAAGTTTTCAAAAGAAAAATGGAAACTTGTTTCAAATTTTTGACCCATCCAATTCATGCTATATGAGTTCCAAAGATGAGAATGATTTATAGAATAGAAGACTTTTCCTTCTTGGCTATAAAAAATGATCAATATTTCCAAACATGAGTTACTAAGTCACCTTCTAAAGCTAATAAGTGATATTGAATCAATTGTTTACGCATTCCTGAAAGGGAATATGGTTCAAGAGATATGAAACAAAGTGGATTTTCAATCTACTAAACTATTGGAACTTGTATATTTAGATGTGTGTGGTCCTATGAGGAACTAGTCAACCAAGGGTGATCTTTATTTATTTAGATTAATTTATGAGTAAACATGGATGAATAATGTTCTATTTATGAGGTACTAATCATAGGATCTTTATATGTTTAGAATTTATATAATAAAATTTGAGAAGTAACTTAGTCTCTATATCAAGAATAAGAGGTATGATAATGGAATGGAATGAAAATATAATTATTTTGAGATCTGTTTAGAAAATCATAGAATAAGGAATCAGTATAGAACATCATACACTCATAAAAATAGTTTGTATGGGAGTGAAAATAGTATCACTATGGACATGTAAAGAACTAATTATCTTAAAATAGGATTTCATATTTCTTTTAGAGAGAAGATTTTTGTATTTATGTACATATTTAGGATATATTCCTTATGATACCTGAGACACATAAGACTCCATATAAAATTTGGTACCACAAAAATCCAAATATCAAATACCATAAGGTATTTCAAATCCCTTCTTTTATAAAGATAAAAAATAAAAATTTGGTTGAGTTTGAAGAAAGAGAAAAAAATGAACCTTTTGGGATACCTTTCCAATATAATTGGGTATAAATTTTGGAGAAAAATCAACATAATCAAGTAAAGTATTTAGATATCAAAATCATTAAAAATAATTACAAAATTGATATATTTTCTAAGGATAAAGTTTAAACTATTAAATCTATAAACATATAGATTTTTGATAAATAGATTTAAGAACATGATGTGAATGAGAAAGTTATTATTGATATTGAATCAGATGTGACCAATAATGAAGAATCAGTTGGTGATCAGATTTTGAGCCATCAAAGGATGAATAAACATGTTGATTTTTTGAATTTTAATGTTGAATAATATATAATTATCCAAACAAGAATAAGGTTAATACATGAAGACTAAACTACTATTATCTTCCATGTTAAAACTGAAACAGTGTCAGATGAAATTTAACATGATGACTGGATTAGTGATATGGTTGATGAATTTTATTAAATAGAAAATAAATTGCCTTTGTAGATGGTATCAAGGCATGAGAACAAAAATATCATTGGCACCAAGTGAGTTCTAAAAAATAAACTGAATGAAAAAGGTGAAGTCACAATAAATAAAGGATGACTTACAGGTGATATTCTAATATAGAAGGAGTAAAATTTAAATAAAACTTTTCACTAGTGGAAAAAAAATTGACCATTAGTATTTTCATGGTAATTGAAATTCAGAAACAGTACAAGATTTATCAAATGTATATAAAATCTACCTTTATAAATAGTGATCTTAAAGAAGAGGTTATCATGGGAAACCCCATGTTTTTCTTCTAGATTAGTATGTTGGAATGGTATATATGATTAATAAATGATTATATAGCTTAAAATAGGCCCTTATATCATGGTATTCTAATCTAGATATATTCTTGAAAATAATTAACTTCTAAAAAGGAAAATATGATAATAATAACTATATAAAATATTTTTCTATAGAAACTCTCTTTGGAAAAGTATATATAGATTAAAAAAAATTCAGGTGAAAAAGATAATATTTATGAGGAGTTTTAAATGTAAATTAAGAGTCATTTTGAGATATTTATGTTGGGTGAGGATTTATATTTTATGGGGTTACAATTTATACAAGGATATAATCATATTATCATATCACAAGAAAGACACTCTAGGGAATTTTCGGAAGAGGTTTGGAATAGAGGAATGAAAGATGGTTTATAATTCTATATTTTTCAGAAAAATTTAAAAAAAATATGTGGTTATAACTAATATTAATTATAGGGATTATAGAAAAAATTATCATTATCCTTATCTACCAAACATCTTCCAGATCTGACATTTCTTTTGTTGTGTAATTATATGTTGGGTATCAACATGATCCCAAAGAAACTAACATGTTTTCATCCATGAGTATTATGAGATATATAAAAAAAATTGGAATTTCATCCTCCTATATAAAAATAAATTATATTTTATATTTCAGGGCTTTAGAGATACTGACTAGGTCAGAGACTATATTAATTAGAATTCCACTTCATGTGGTATATTTATTCTTGGTGAGATTTGTGTGGAATGGAATAGTAAGAAGTAAAGTTCATTTTCATTGATAATAGATGAAGCAGAGTACATAGATACCACACATATATGAACTTATACGATATGGATACATGTTGAACTAGATAACTTGAGAGTTGATGTTTAGAAGCCACTAAAAATTACTTGTGATAATCAAATTGTTATAGATATTTCTAATAATATAGTTCAACACTCTTAGTCTAATAATATTTATATGAAGTATAATTTAATCAAAGAAAATATGTCATACGTTTATGTGAATCCTAAGTTTTTTGGATCCAAAGAACAAATTTTAGATTTGTTCACCAAAGGATTTCCAAAAAATAGGTTCTCTGACCTAAGGCTAAAACTCTATGTCCAGCCTTCCCCTCTAACTTAAAAAATAATAGAAGTTGATCCCCCACAAGGATTTTGATTATGTTGTAAAATAGGGAGAGAAATGTTTCACTTCTCTTTACTTATTTTCTGTAAAAGAGGTGTGATACTGTCAAATAAAGAGTTCACTTATTGGTCATCCATTTTTGTGGTTATTGTAAAAATGGGGAGTTTTAGTGGTTAGTTGATGGATATTATGAAGAAAAAATATTTGAATCAATTGTATAGAAATTTATTATCATGAAGTTATGGAATTATCTCAAAAACCCTACATTATCCTATGGTGTGGTTTAAATAATAATATCACTTGAGAAATATTTTGATTTAATTATTTCTATGTGAGTTTACTAAAATAAGTGCTGAGTTTGAGTGGCCTTAGAAAGATTTGAAAAGGAGTTGACTTGAAAAAAAAGGTGGAATATTGAAGAAATGTAACACCCTAAAAATTTAGAATATATTTATCTTTAAATATATTTAATTAGTTTGAAATATTATGTTACACACAACATCGAGTTTAAATGAACCATGACATATTATTATGATATTGTAATTTAAATGTGATCATTATAAACTAGTTTCTCAATTGGTGGGTGTGAATATGAGTAAAAACATTATGAAATATATTTATAATTTTCCTACTCAATATAAATTTATTTATTAATTCATTGGAAATAAGAACTTAATTTTTAGTAATGTCATTTTATGCTTCAAAAATGCATTTCCTAAAAAAATTATTTTATTTCATTTCTTAAAATTAAATTATAATAAATTACTTAATATCTCATAAATTATATTTTATAGAATTAACACCCTTTTTAAATCATCATATCAAAATTAACTTAGGGGAGATTTTTGGATTTTTCTGAAATAATTGATTTTTATGTGAATAATGAAAAATACTGATTCTTAAAATACAAACATTTATTTTCATTAAATAAAGTGATTTAAAATTACCATTGTATTTTTTATTTTTCCTATGATACATTTTATTTAGAATAATTTAATTAATTCCATCATTAATATTCATGATTTTTATATATGTTAATTCTTATTCTTAAAAAATAATTTTTTTATAAAAACTATTTTTTGTTTTATTTTACGCATTTATATTAAATGGATTTATGCCACTTTTAGATATTTAATATTGATAAATGGATACCATATTTAGAATCATGAGGTTAAAGTTTGGTAAATATCCCCCTTTTATTTTCTATCATTATGAATATTAACCGTGGTAAATATTTATCACCTCGATAAGGGAAAATGGGTCAAATAGGGTTAAAACCATGAAATAAGGTCTTAAAATCAATCATAAACTTGAATTTATTTACTTTTATGTGATAAAAAAGATTATACTCATATAAAATTCTAATATATGGAATTTTTGTTCCATTTACACATGATAATGACATTTATATTATTTTAAGTAATTAAAATTCCAAAGTGTCACTCTCTTGGCTTTAATATATCTAAATTTTTTACATAATGATAAAAATAGGATAATTTAAATTATAAACTAGTGTTTTAAATAATAATTATTTTTTATCATATTTATATATTTTTAATTTTTATTAATTAAATAATTACCTTAAAGGCTTACACAACGTCGACACATTGTTTGTTCAAGTAGTAGAAAAATCATTTAAAAGATTTTTAAAAACTCTAAAAGTAATATCAGTTGGGTTAGATATAGTTACCCCTAAATTTTATAGATTAATATAACATATTATGGGTATTCTAAAAAAAATTATTGAAATTACATTTTTGATTTCTTGTTTTCAAAGTCAAATTAAATGAATAGTGTTAAAAATGACATTAATGATATTTTATGTTAAATAATATTTTATTAAATTATTTAAATATCATAAAAACTATGAAATAGGAAAATTTGGATGATATATAGTCTAAAATTTCATCCATTTTACATTTATTATTCAATTTTTATCTTATAAGTAAAATTATAATCCTTTAATGTTGAAAGAGTCATTACCATAATTAAGGTTACATTTGTTTAACCAAGAAGTTAAGCCGAAAGATAAAGTTTAAAATAATATCTAAACCTATAAAAATTTGTTTTTTTTTTAAATTAAGTCTATATATTCCATATATAATAATTCATATCATTTTTTAACCATTTTAAATGAGTTAGACACATATTGTACTATATTATTTCATGTATTTCTAAAAATGACATTAACGATATTTTATAATAAACTATATTTTATTAAATGATATAAAATTCATAAAAATAAAATCTTTAGAAAATTTAATGGTATATGTTCAAAAATATAAAACATGGTCCAGAAATGTGTCACTATTTATTTTATAGAATCTTTCTTGAACCCTAATGAGTAAAACAAATTGATATCACGGTAATTTTCAAAAGGGTTAACGGGGTAAAAACTAAGAGACAAGGGTAAAAAATAACCAAAACATGTCCAGATTTTATTTTATGAGAGTATTTAGAATCATATTAATCTTATATTTATATTATATCCATTTATTAAGAAAATTATTTTATATTATTTTAGTACATTAAGTAATTCTGATATTTCCCCTACCCTCACTTATTAAAGGATGCCCCTTATCTTTTGTCATTACACCTTCTTGAGTAACCTAGATCAATAAAACCCCACCCAATTATCTTATAAAAATTACTATACACAATTTATAGTTTTTTATGATTAAAATACCATTATAATGAAGCTTAAAAAGGGATCTAAATAAATTATACTAAAATGAGGTAATAATTTTTACAGACTCTTTCAAGTTTATTTCTTATTATAATTCCTCTAAATTTTTAGTACTCATCATAAAATAATAATTATAGTATCATAAATATACTGAGATGTTATTATGATTATTTTATTACTACTTTCCATCTCTTTTCCATCTTATGAAAGGTGCAAACATCACTTCTGTTCAATTATAGATTACCATCTCCACGTAACGGTGTAATTATATTTTCATCACCATTTTACTTTAATGGATATAAATATGTAAATAATGATAATATATGATATTTATGAAATATTTATGGTTCTATAAATATAATATATCATTTTCCTTATGAATATTCCATCCATTGTAAAATGATAATGTCGCTCATATGTATGTGTGGACTACCACCTCCATGAAATGATGTTATTATTTTTTCATTTACTCCTTAAATGAATGGTAATAAAGTTATATTTAATGAATATATATTATATATATTAAATAATAATTATTCTATAAAGTTGAATAAATATTTACCTTTTTTCATCCATAAAAAAGTGAAAATAGTGTTCATACATATGTGCGGTCAACCGTCTCCATGAACAGTGTAATTCGTTTTTCTATCTCCACCTTTCAAGAATGATTATGAAAATATATAAAATAAATAAATATGATATTTATAGAATTAAAATAATTATTTGTTTTATGAAACTATAACCTATTTGTAATAATAAAAACATTCATTCCAAAACACACTTGAGAAAACAAACCAGTTAACACCTAAAGTAATGATATTAATGAATGATTGTTGATAAATGGATGATAAGACGATATAAGTGGATAATATATGATATTATAAATATTAATATGGTTATTATATAAATTAATAATGAGTTTAAAATAATTATATATTAGTTTAAATAACAATAAAAAAGTGGAAGTCTGAGGTCAGGGGTTTCTTGACTCAATTTCCATTCATTGGGTTATACATCTACTTAATTGTCTATGTTATGCCAAAATTTTGTATGAAATGATCTATAATTGTAATATGTTTTAGTTAAACTTGTTTTTTATTTAAAAATTCACACATAATCACTAAATTTATTAATTCTTCCTTCAATGATAAGATCTTGGTAAGGAATTTCATATCAATTCCCACTCCATTGAGACATGTTTAGTGTTATAAAACTATTTATTTTTATACGATATATATACTATCATTTTATGTATTTAATATGAATATATATTTTTTCATGATGATTAAATTTTCAATTCATGCGTATTCTTTCAAGGGGTTATAATTTAAAAGTTCCCAAATATGTAAGAATTTATTTTACAATCTCATATTTTTGGGATAGCTTATATTATTCATTAAATTAATATTATAATTTGTCCTTTGTAAACATAATATATTTTATTATACCCTAAATATTTAAATATTTTACATGTTTTATTATAACTTTTACCCTCATAGTCACTTGGTTCGATCAAATAAATGTATAAAATAAAACCCTATCTTATTTCTATTTGGATCGTGTATAGTTTTCTTCTATACGCATATTTTTCAAAAAAAATTTAAAAAATACGTTTTTATTTAATAAAATTAATTATTAATAAAATTTTATGTTATACATGAATTTTTTTAAGGTTTTAGAGGAATATTTCTAGTTTTTTAAGAAAGGGTCATTTTAAAATTTCTTTAAAAATATTCAAACGAAATTTTTTTAATGTATAGAGTATTGATGGATTTTCCTACCACCACAACCATTTTTTGATATTAAAATTCTTATATAAGTTTTCAAAGGTTTTAAAAAGGAAAAAAAATTAATGAAAATTTATTTTAAATGTTTCAATTTCATTTACTTTAATCCTTTAAAAGACTTGATTTTACTATAAAATCTACGTTACTGATGAATTAATTATCATCTCTCATATCTTGATTTTTTTTTGGTCATTAAATTTATCTTGAAATATTTACTTTATTGTGATAATTTTTCAACCAAAATATCCATATTTTTTGCATCATGGATATTCTTATTGCCTAAACTATATACCATTTCCACATAAAATGTTTTACTACTTTATTGACTGGGGAAATTATGATATTTTGTATTATCTACTCTATACAAATATTTATTGATGAGGCATATTTTTTATGAATTAAATTGATCACTCAACATATAAAGAATTAATTGGAATTATTAGGTGAAGGGATGGGTATGTTATAGCCCCTCGATATATCGGTAGGTCTCATGAAAATAAGTAGTTTGGGTATTTGGCTGAGGTTTTACCCATTTATATAATATGTATTTGCATGAGGCCATGATAGTAAGTTTAGGATGTCTATAATTACTCATTACGTGTTTATGAAATCTATTGTTGATTTCTATATGATTATTTGAATTGTTATAATATCCATGGATAAGTTCCAAGATTATGTGATTATTTATATGTCATTATTTATCATCATTTATTCCTACCATATTACTATGCATGTTAAATTTATTGATTAAATGGGATTTGTTTTCTATTATTTTCCTATCCATATTTATTATGGCTTATTTAATCATGATACATTCTATTGTATATAAACCTTACTGAGAATTTTATGTGACCCTTGTTTTGATTCCTTTCTCAGCTAAATGAAGCAGGAGTCTTTGGATGAGTTCAAGGATGTAGAATATTTACTTACACAATGTTTTTATATTCTATTTCTAATTTAAAATTAGAATCATTTTTGTATGTACTTATTCAAGACTACTAAACTATTAATACCTTTCGGATGTGATCACTTGTATCTAGTTCTAATGTAATAAATTAACCATTGACCTTAGCCTACTAGGGTAGAGGTATTTTATATTAGTATGAGAGAAAGTATAATAAAAACCTTCGAAACAATATTTATTAAAACATAGATTAGGTAACATATGATTTACTTTGAGGATATTTTTAATTATACGAAAATGTCATAAAAGTTTCGGTAACATGAAGATTATGTGGTCTTCCAAGAAATAAAGCCATTTCTTGATGCTTCAAGTAAATGTGGTTTCAGAATAGATGTGTCTAGGGTAATATCGATAAAATGAGTTGTTCAAATATATCTCCATCATTATTATGGTTAACAATGAGTATTCCCTTACTACATACCAATTTTAACACTCTCGGGAGATGTGATTTGGTTAATTTACAATTTCTTTATAAACCATTATGATGATTGAGAGAATATTTCAAATAGATACCTATGATATTCCATAGTATTATGGGATTAACCTAAAGTATCTTGGGTTGGAACTTCTAAGGTTTATCATAATTTTAAATTCATAGATACCTTTTTTGAGTTTTATGTGTTGGAAGTTTAACTTGATTAAGGATATTTTTTGGAGAAATTTATGGGAATACACTCCTTTGGTTTAGTATATGTTTTAGTGAAAATGTTATTTGAGGAATAATTATTTTATATTATATAGATATAATTTTTATGTTATTTATAACCTTTAGGGTTAATATGATCATTAATGTTAAGGTAATAATAGTCAGTTAAGATTTTTTGATTTTGTAGAAAAAATAAGTTGTATTGAAAACTGTAATGGTTAAAAATTTATTTGATGATTAATTTTGTTTTTAAGGATAGTCATCATATTTTTTTAATTTTATAGGAATTATATTAATATTTTTTTAGAAAAAAGAAAATTAGTGGGATAGGAAACAACTTGTCACATCCAGAAAGGCAGTGAGGCTTAAATGCACAAATTAGGGGTGATAAGGGTGAAACTCCTACCACTAGACTATTTGAATTCATATTTAGTATGATATTTTTTAAATGATTTAATGGATGAATATTAATTTTATTTTGGGAAGTATATTATAGGAACAAATGTTTTTAAATTTTGGGGACTTTGAGGTGATTAACGATAATTTCGGGGAAGTTTTATTGGGTTGATTTGTGTATAACCTTAAGGTTTAATGTAAAGGATTATTTGAGAATAATGTTATTAAATTTTTGGAGATATTAGATAAATTTTATGAGATAGCCTTTTAGGATTAAAAATTTTTTAATGTTGAGGTTATTTGGGATATATGTTATTTATTTTTGGAATGGTCAATGTTAAACCTCTGTTTTTATTGTTGAGTTTTGGATATTATTGTATTATTTAATCAAATGAAGATTAATTAATTTGAGTTATTATCTTAAATTATTTTAACAATTTTGATTTTATTAAATATGTTATGAATGTCTTATTACTATTTTTTTGATTACATGATCCTTTAAAAATTTATTTTGGTGCTTCAGGCATGAAAAAATCATCTTGAATACTTTTTTGGAGCGTAATATGAGATTGAAGTGGAAATATATTAAAGGATGAAATTCAACTTTTAAAGTAAGTATATTTTTTCTTTTCAATAGGTTGGGGTTGAGGAACTTTTTATTATAAAATAAATACTTCTTTTTAACTAGGTTGAGAGGTAACCCTTATATGACTTGAAGGCCAAGCAACCCATAGTCCCAATACAACATAGCCCAAAGACCTAGCAGATCGAAGTCTAAAATGTGGATCAAAGGCCTTGAGTGAGTTTTCTTTATCATTTCATTCCACTGGTCAAATTTCACCCCCCCCCCATCATTAATCATCACATCATGATCCCATTCTGAAATATGCATCCCCTTTTTTGTGAATGGTTGAATCATAATGGATGGACCCATCGTGGTTAGGAACCCCTCTATCCACAGTGTTGGAGGAGGGCTAGATGATGGATTTAGTCACAGCCATCTATCTTTCAAGTCACCCATTGGGTGATGCCTATTTTTCCAATGTTTTCATCACCAACCTAATTCTTTGCATCCTCATACTGGCACCAAGTTTAGGTAATTACATTATAGGGAACCCCTCTTTCCCACATTGGTTTTTCATGGGGAAAAAATGATGATGATAATATTTAGAATACTTATCCCTAAAATTTAGGCTTACCACCCAATAGCTCCTTCCCACACTTCCTTCATGATGCATCCAATCATTTTCATGATTTTTGACACACCACCTTCCACTCAATGAAGCTGACCTAGAGGCCCAAAAATGATCCAAATATCCCCTGATTAGGAATCCCGCAATGACTCAAAATCAAAAATGACTATTGGAGGATATAAAATCATTCTAACTCCAGAAGATATAAATAGATGGTGATAAAATCCCACTATGTTTGAGATTGTACCTGTGAAATAAAATAACCCTCATGTGAGGACTCATGCTTGGAAATTTTTGTCACTACGTAAGGTCAACGCACACTGAGAGTCATCTCTCACAAAAAGAAAACAGCATAACTAGATCACAATACCAAAGTAAGTTTGCATTCCCACACCCTGAGGCATCATAACATGTCATACTTTTGGCCACTTGATTACCCTTAAACCCCACAAAAATCCATCAACCACCATATCCTCTATCAAACGATGCACCATCATCCGCCTTTTTTTACCAGAACCCCCACCTGAGGCAATACTTAGTCTGATGAAGCATTAGTTTAATGATGCACCACCAGTCACATGTCTACCTGAAAACCTTGTCTAATGGAGTTAGCCATCCGCACCATGTTATGGAGAAGTACCATCATTCTTTAATCCTAAACAACCCCATATAATGTCAACCACTAGTGCCTCAGTCCAACGATGCACCACTAGCCACCTATCCACTTAGAAACCCTAATAGATTCCATCTAGGTCCATCCCATGCCATTCTTGAAGGTTTAACTATTACTAAAATGCTCCACCCCATCCACATCACTGAACATCCATTTAATATTCGTCTACCTTTTTTAAGGGACCCTCACTATTCATGTTATCAATGATAGCTAGGACCAACATACCACTACAATAAAACAAGTATCAACCTCTCCAAAAGCTATTCATCAACCTTTCCATCAGTAAAAAACCCTTAGGGTGAAACCTATCCAGGTGATCTCAAGAGATAGATCCCTTTCAAGTAAGTAATTTTACTTATGTTCTTCGTCTAGATGGTAAATTAATTCGTAAACTATAGGAAAATTATTTTAAAATAAAAATGTTATACTATTACATTTATTCCTAATGAATCGATGGACTATTTCAAACCTCATTGATTTATGGTTTTGTAGTCATTAACTTTCTTATGACTATATTCTCTATCACCCACAATTTTTCCTTGGACATTATTATTCTCCTCTATGTATATATTTTAGCATCCCACCACTGTTATCCTTATCTATTAACCAAATTATTTGTTATTTTGTCTAACCATTATGTTTCAACTTCCCCTTTTCAAATAAAGTCTTATTATCCCTTTGTAAAATGTGGGTTTTCGTCAATGGTATTTTCAAATAATAAACCTTCAATAACCAAGATAAAATTGTGGGGGGATAATTTATTTAAGGAGAGTATAATGTAATATTCTAATATTTTAGAATATATCTTTCTTTAAATAAATTTGATTTCTTTGATACCATTCATTACACACCACCTTGAGATTAAGCAAACTGTGATATACTATTTAAATGTTATTATTTAAACATGGTTGTTATAATCTATATGTTCAATTAGAGAGTATGAATATGAGTAACAATATTTTGAAATATATTTATAATTTTCCTACTCAATAAAAATTTATTGATTAATTCTTAGGAAATAATTACACAGTTTTTAGTAAAGTCATATTAGGATTTAATAATTTATTTTATTCAAAAAATGATTTTATATAATTTTGTGTGTTGAAATTATAATTAATTTATTCCAATTTTAGAAATTTTATTTTATAAAATGAACACCATTTTTTGAATCATCATATAAAAATTAACTTGGTGTGAATTTTTGAGATTTCTTTGGAATAATTTTTTTTTTAATGAGATATTACCCTAAAAGGTAAAGTATACCTTATTTAATAAAATAAATATTACAAAAGTTTGAAAAAAATAATTTTATGGAAGTCTCTTTGAGATAAGGAAGAAATATCATCATCTATATACTTGATCCAAGTCAATTTTGGAGCATCTACCCCTTTATTTTAGATCCCATCAGTCAAAATATTTTCCTCACGGTATGTATGTGTGGTGATTAAAGTCATAGACACTAGAGAATCCATTAATTTCATCCATTTAGTGGTTAAATTCCATGAGAAATTAATAATGTCATTTCAAATATCTTTTACAACATTGGTAGAGTCACATTCAAGCCATAAGTTGAACCACCCTCACCAGTTCTACATTTCAAATGCATTGATAATAACAAGCATCTCAACTTCAAGAGATGTCATGATCCCATATAGACCACAAAGGTTTCCCATTGTATCACCTTTAATATTTCTGAAAACCTCACTATATCAAGAACAACATTTATTTCCCCTAGAAGCTCTATCTGTATTACACTTGAGCAAGCCCTAGTACGGGGGAGTTCATATAACTTTTAAAGTTCTAGAAATATAATGATAAGTACATGTAATTCCATGAGGATTAAGCATAGTAAGATCATGAATAGAGTTTTCACAATCACCACTATGTAGTGCATTTTCATTTTTTACATCAAGAATTATTTAAGAGAGGGATTAATTTAAATATAAAGAATTATTTTCATGAACACGCTTATTCTAGCCGGACCATAGAACATGAATAATATCTATTAATGTCACTAAAAAGAGGTTCATCATTTACTTTGAGAGAGGCAGTTTGATACTGGTTGTGAGAAACCTCTTTATGCTAGAAGCATGTTGAATTTCAACTTTAAATAAGTTAACAGCATATTTCCATAGAGAAGTAGTAGTAACACAATTGAGGAATAAATGATCAATATCATCCATATGTTGGCTATATTAGGAACATCTCAAACACAATTTGATGCCAACATAATGTAGAAAAACATCCATGGGAATTTTATGATACATGATTCTCGAAATAAGAGGGAATATAGATGGAAGAATCTATCTTTTACTCTTGTTTATAGACCAATTGATCTTTTCCCCTATAAATACTCTTGATAAAAATATTTGGAGGAAATATTATCATTTCAAGAATGATCCTAAACCAAAAAATCATCACTATTAACAAAGTTTCAACTCATAATCCTTTCCCTAATTTCACCAGGAAGTAATTCCTAGGATTTATCTATATTATCTTTGATATACACATTAATTTCTAATGGTGGCTTAGAATATTTAATATTGTTAAGATGGGGATTACCTATCCAGTTTTCTAAATATATTTTCAATGATGGATTGATATTAGATAAGCAGTGAGAATTCACAAAAATTCTAGCATATGAATCCTTGAGGGGAATCCAAATGGAAGAGTCCATATAGTTCAAGTTCTAGATTTGAGACTTCTCAAGAATCTATACCTTAGAAAAGTAAGTCCCTCCAACATCACATTGACAGTCTTCCACATGAAGTTGGCTTGCAAATATTAATTAAATTTTTAGAGTTTTTTTAGACTAAGACCACCATAATCAATAGGTTAACAACATTGAATCCATGGAACAATATAAAATTTTCACTAAAGAATTTTTCCACTCCAAAAAAAGTTTTTAGTATAGGTGTTGATATTCTTGAGAAGTGAAGTGGGCTATTTGTAAACCATAAATGAATAAAAAAATTTACATAATAACATCTTTCAAAAGGATGAGACAACCTTCCATTTAAAGAGTGTTTCTTTTACAAGAATCCAATTGGTTTCTAATCCATCTCAAAATGTGAGAAAAGTGAATGAAATGTTGTTTTCCCCAAAACATAGGAACATCATGATAGATGAAGGGGATCAGTACTTTCTTGATTTCCAATTCATTATGATATCCAATTTTCCAGCTGCAAGAGTATTTCTTCCAAAGTAAACATATGATTTATTCCAAATGATAACATACCCAGAGACTTTCTCATAATGAAGTAGAGAATTTCTAATTTTATTAACATTTTTTTCTTCCTGTGAGTAAAGATAATTATATCATAATCATATAATATATAAGTGATAGAAACAAGACCCCTGGAATCCCTAATGGATTTGGGTTTTTTGGTGTCAACTATGTTGATAAAGGGCCTTCGTAGAAAATATTCAGTAATAGAAAAAAAATGCTGAGAGAGGATCACATAATCTAACTCCTATTAAACATGTGAATTATACCTCATTATATCCATTGATGATCACTAAGATATGTGCTGAGCTCATATGTGTTTTCACTCATATAATAAAAACCACATCAAATCCATGTCTATTTAAAATCGTGAAAATAAATCCCCAATCAAGCATGTCAAAAACTTTTTCACGTCAATATTTAGATCAATATTACCTCATTTAGAGGATTTCTTAAGAATATTGACACATTCATAAGAAGTTATAAGACAATATTGAATTGTTATTCCTTTGACGGAACCAATCTTATTTGATAATAGAATACTATTGTCAATCCTAGCCAACCTATTAGCAAGTATTTTCCCAATGATTTTGTATATAGTGTTAATAAGATCCATAGTCTAGAAAATATGAATCTCATTTTCATTATCCACTTTTGAATGAGTGAAATAATTTGAGCATTGATACCTTTTTTATATTACCACTTTTGAGAAAATGATTGACAAGTATACATACATCACAATGTATAATATCCCAAAATGTATGGAACAAAGAATTTTTAAACCCATATGGTCCAAGAGAGCTACTTTAATTAAGTCTAAAGACTACATCTTTTATCTCAAAATCAAAGGGAATTCCAGTAAGGCTTGAATTTCCATAATGATTAATAATATTTGGAATTATGTCTTATATAATAACAATGATAGTATTTAGCCCATAAAAGAGGTTTTTATAATAAGATGCAATATAAGCATCCAAATCCACTATATTCTTAAAAACTACCCACTATCATTAAGAATAGACAAGGAACTATTAATTATTTTTACACTTTATAGATCATTGAAAATTTTAGTATTCATGTATCCCTCTTTAATCCATTTAACATTCCAGGATTCCCTTTAGATTCCTTCCTTGATATGGATAATAGTATTGAGATCATTTGTGAAAACAATTTCTTAATCAAGACCTATAGAAAAATCACAACCACTGTTATTCTCTTGAATAGAGTGACTCAATGATTCTAGTTCAAGTAATATTTTCATCTATGTGGTTGAATAATTTATGACTCCAAGATTTTGTCTTTTCCATAATCCCTTTCATCATTAAAACAAAATCAATAGAATTATTCTTATAATTAATAGAATTCCATGTGTCTTCCACCTTTTTCTTACATTTTGGATGTAAGGTATAAGAATTTTAAAATATTAAAGGAAGTATAATTTTGAACTCTCTCATAATACGATTTTCCAAAATAGGATGTTGGTCATAGTTCTGTTTTGAATGAGTACTACAGGAAATGGAGGACCAAACATCCAAGGAAATATCATTAAAACAATTCTATCCAATTTTCTTGCCACTATTTTATTCAGATGTCTCTTATACCAAGTGAATTTTTCACCCACCAAGTTAATCTCATAAAGATTATAATTATCAATAAAATCCTTGGATTATTTGTATGAATTGGAATCATTGAACATTCAAGTCTCTCATATGGATTGGGAATTTTATTGAAGTCCCCAAAAAAAACCCATGAGTTTCTCATTGATCTTCTCATATCTATTATGTTCTACCATAAATCCATTCTCTATATATACCCATTGTATGAATATATGAAAGATAAAAGAAATCATACCTATATATTTTTAACTAAGACTGACAATCAATTCATTTGAAGTGATATTTGAGATACCATCTAGTCTTGAATGAGCAAGAACCCAGAGCCTTTTGATGCCATTACTAGATTTATTATTAGTAATGATTTTGTAACCCCAATTATGTAGAGAATAAATAATATTAGTAAAAAAAATTATGGGTTAAAAGAGACCTAGAAGATCAGGCTTATTCTTATTTAAGGAAATCTGAAGGGAACTGATAGTATCAGGGTTGGCCAAACCCTGACCGTTCTAAAAAAGAATCTTCATTTAAACTTGTGTTTTGAGCTAGATGCCCATTTTTTATTCCCACTAGAATTTTTGTGTCATGATGATTTCTTGATGACAACATCCTGCTTCAAATTATTACTAGGTCTTTCAATTTTATCCTTACAATGATCAGGATATGAATACCCCACAAAATTTTTTTACCCTAAATAAATGTTCACAAAAGAACATTGAGTATCCACCATAATTTCTTTTTTTTATCTTCATATTTCAGTTCCCCATGATCGTTTTCAATTTATATAATAGAAATATTTTGATTACATCTGATTTTTATTTCATAACAACCACTACTGCCAATTTTTTCCTCCACTAATCAAACATTTCCAACAATAGTGACATTAATTTCACTAGAAGTGATGATTTATTTGGTACCATCACCCACTCTTTGAAAATGGGTAGTAAATATAGAATTAACACTGACATTATATCCTAAATTCACTTGAGGATTATCATGAGTAGGTTAGTCACTATATAGTCTATCAAATTGATTAGGAATCATATAAATTCTACCTTAATTCTTAACTAAAAGCACCATATGAGGATCCTACATGGATGGAGTGACACTTTGATCTTTTATAAAAGCCCTAAAATTTCCATTACTATAATCCAAAAGATTATAACCAATGGATTAATTAAATTTATCACTTTCATCATAGGGAGAAGCAGCATGCAATATTTCATGAGAATGAATAAAAGTTTCATCATTATGTGTATCCAAATATAAAAAATATATCATCACGTTGTCCATATTTTTCTTGCACGTGTATTTGATTAAGAGAAATGACAACTTGAATAGGATTCTACAGAATATCTATATAAACACAATTTACATCACTATAATAGGTCATGACATGATGTAATTTTTTAGATGGATCATTTTTTAGGGACTCAACAAGATTTGTAATGTCATAATAAATTTCAATGGAGATTATAGCATCCTCATTGCTCACATATTCATTGTTTTTTACACCATAAACATAATACATAGAAATGTTTCTTAGGTTTAAGTATGGAACCTCCATCATATTCTCTCTCTCTCTTCTTTATCAATAATTTTATCCCAATTCGTTCTATTTTATTTTTAAATTAAAAGTTATTTCTCTACTTTCTAACACATTTTCTAGGTTAAATCCTCCTTAAAGCCGTGAATTTATTAGGAGCAATGAATTTTCCTTTTTTTGCTAACCTCTTTCAAAGAATAATGGTAAATGGATGGATTTTAATTGTTTTTTACTACTCTAAAATTTACAATATAGTTCCCCGCAATCTAACAAAGTTCAAAAAAAGTTTTATTATATTCATAATCAACCTTCACTTAAATGTTCTGATTATTGGAAATTAATGTAATCACATCAGGAAGTATTGAATCAAAATTATAATTGAAAACAATCCTAAGATAAAAACCAAGTTTTCCCACTTAGAGTAAGCTGATCAAATTTCATGGGAGTTCCTATGAAATAATCAAGACAAATTAGGATTTTAGGATGACAAAAACAATTCTATCTGTGAATCCTAAACCATATTTGATTTGTGGAGTTTTTCTAATTGAAAGGATTAAAACTCATATCCCATTCATAAATCCTAAATATACCATGTTTCAAAAAAACATTACCATGTGTCTATAACAAATCAAGGCATTTATTACTCCTCATAAGGATGTGAAAGAACCCTCTCCCAATGGGGATCATTTTCTAGTCAATGCCACCCTGGTAGAGAGAAATTCTATCTTTGATATCTGGGATGAGCCATGGATTATCCCCCTTGGAGTATGGAATAAATCCAATAATGGGAAATTTTTACAAATCCATTCATTGTTGGAGGGTTGCAGGATCAATCGTGACCGAGTAACCAACGTCATCTATTTTCATAAAAGAAGGTTTGGGGAAATCATCCTTGGAAGGATCTATTCCACATAGGATCTATACAAAATAAATCCCTCTAACATTCACTAATATTAAATCTTCAATATGATTTTGGTTATCAATAATCATATTCTTGTTCATAGGGGATTCACAAGCCAAATCCTTGAAATAATGCTCCATGTTATGCTGGAATGAATCCATAAAAAAATTGAGAAACAATCAGATCAAATAAGATTCATCATAGAGTCTAAACAGTTAAATTGAGAATAAATTCCATAAAATAACCTTCAAAATTGATACGGTAGTCTCTATCCTCTCATATAATCTATTCATTTAGAAATAATTTATTTTTCAGCAAATGGTGAAAAATTATGATTCTCAAATA
Source organism: Viscum album (assembly GCA_963277665.1). Classification (NCBI taxonomy): domain Eukaryota; kingdom Viridiplantae; phylum Streptophyta; class Magnoliopsida; order Santalales; family Viscaceae; genus Viscum; species Viscum album. The sequence goes on from OY728158.1 coordinate 580,881,453, forward strand.
CACTCATTTATTTTCATTAAATAAGGTAATTTAAAAGTACCATTATATTTTGGATTTTGAATATGATCCATTTTATTTATAATAATAAAATTAATTCTTTTATCAATATTCATGAATTTTATATAATTTAATTCTTATTCTTAAAATGTATTTTTTCTAAATATTTTGTCACCTCAGTAAGGGTAAAATGGGTAAATCATGGTTAAAACCATGAAATTAAGGTCTTAAAATCAACCCAACATGTAAATTAATTTAATTATATGGAATAAATATGACTATATACATAACAAATTAGGATAAATGGAATTTTTATTCTTTTTACCCTTAACAATAACATTTATATTATTTAAGTGAATAAAATTCAAAATTTTCACTCTCTTGACTTTAATATCTCTAAAATTTTTACATGAGGATAAAAAGTGGAAAAGTTTGTTTCTAAATGATTATTTTAAAAATTAATTAATTTTTTATAATAGTAATTTATTTTCTATTTTTAGCGATGAATTAATTATCTTAAATTCCTTCACAATGATGATACGTTGTTTGTGAAAATCGTAGAAAAAGCATATAAATGATTTTAAGAAACTCTAAAATTAATTTATTTTTGTGAGTTAAAGTGCCCCCAAAATTTAATATATGAATATAGCATAATAGAAATTTTTTCAGGATTATATTTAAATTCATTTTTTATCATGTTATTTTCAAAGTCAAGTTAAATTAATATTGTTATAAATGACATTAATGATATTTTATGTTAAATAATATTTTATTAAATTATTTAAATATCATAAAAATTTCAATAGGTTAATTAGGATAATAAAGTTTCTAAAATTTTATCATTTGTAAATTTATTATCCAATTATTTCTTTATATGTAAAATTATAACTCTTTAATATTGAAAATTTCATTACCATGATTAATGTTAAAATTGGTTAATCAAGTGGTTAAACCAAAAGATAAGGTTTAAAATAATATATAAAAGTATTTAAATTTGATTTTAGGAATAAATAAATACCATATAATCCTTATATTTGAATTCATATCATTTTTTAACCATTTTACTAGAGTTATATTCATATTCTATTATAATATTTCATGTATTTCCAAAAATGACATTAATGATGTTTTATAATAAACAATATTTAATTGAATGATTTGAAATTCATAATAATAATATTTTTATCCAATTTAATTGGATATGGTTTAAAATATAAAATATAGTCCATTTATGGGTCACTTGTTCTTTTATTGTAACCTTCTTGACCCCAGAAGAGTAAAAAACTTTGATATTATTAGAATTTTCAAAATGGTTAATAGGGGTTAAAAATAAGAGATAAGGAAATAAAATATAACAAAAAATTGTATGAATTTTATTATATGAGATTATTTAAACTAACCCTAAAATAATAGTCAAAGTATATACATTTGTATCCATTTTTTCAATTAAAATTAATTTATACTAATTTAATACTTTAAGTAATTCCAAGTGTTCCCCTACCCTCACTTAAAAAAGGATGCCCCTTATCTATTTTATTTACACCTTCTCGAGCAACGTATATCAACCAAACCATGAAAATTTCTCTTATAAACTTACATATATATGACTTTGAGGTTTTTATCATCTTAAAATACCATTCCAAGGATCCTTAATAATTGATTTAAAGGTGTTCTACCAAAGAAGATGTAATCATCTTTACCAACTCTTACAGTTTTATTTCTTCTTCTACTACCTACAATTTTATTTTATCGACCATAAAATAAAAAATTCAGTATCATAAATATACTTATATATTATAATTATTATACTAAAACCATTTTCCATTTCTTTTCCATACAATTAAAGGAGAAAACATTGCTCGTGTGAACAAACTACTTAATATCTCCAAGTAGCAGTATAATTCATTTTTTCATCACATTTTTACTTGTATGGTTATAAATATGAAATTAATGATTATATATGATATTTATGACATAATTATGGTTCTATAAATACAATATATCATTTATCATCATACCTTTATACCTTTTGGATAAAGATAATGTCGCTTGTGCGTATGTGTGGACTACCACTTCCACAAAGAAATCTGATTTGTTTTTCATTTATCCCTTACAGGGATGGTAATGAGGATATATTTAATGAATATATATGATATATAATGAATAATTATTATTTTATAAATTTTAATTATTATTTACCTTTATTTCATTCCATCTATTGAAAAGTGAAAATTGTGTTCATGCAAACATATGGCCTACCATCTCCATGAACGATGTAATTCATTTTTCTTTCATCATGTTTTAAGAATGATAATAAAGATGTATCTGATGATTGAATATGATATTTCTAAAATTAATATAATTATATATATTATAAAAATATAACTTATTCAAAATAACTAGAACATATTTGATGAAATATATATGAGAAAACTAAGTAGTTAACACTCGATGTAATGATAATAATGAAAGAATATTGAAATATGGGAGATAATATGTTATAATTGGATCATATATGATATTATAAATATGAATATGGTTATCGTATAAATTAATAACAATTTTAAAACCATTATATAAGATTTTTTATGAATATATCTGGTTTCCATGCTTGTTTCTAGTCAATGAGGACCTACTTTCCAAAGGTAGATAACCACTTCGATTTCTCCAATGAGTCCATTCAAAGGCACATTGGCCAAGAGGATCGTATTTTAGGCTCATAAAACCCTTTTATGGGGAAATATTTCGTACTTAGATACTCTCTTATGTATTTAATATGTATTCATTAATCCTTTATTAAATCTTAAATATCACATATGTCACCCTTGTGTAATCAATCAATTATTTTAGATGTGTTAATTTCAAAATATTGTGTATGTATTTGTAGTTATTCATAGATGAACACATATGTATTTATCCAATTTTCTCTATATATGTTATCCTTTTTGTAAATATACTAGATATTATTATATCCTTTATTATCAAGATGCGGGTTTTAAGCCAGGCTGTTGGCCGCTCGGTAATTTAACCTCATCCTGAAGGACGAAAGTTGTTTTGATGGATGTATTGGTCTCATAAGATGGGATTCTTAAATATCCTTTCAAAAAAGAAATCATAACCCAAATATTGTTTTTCCACATAATGGGATGCATCATACATTTATAGGTCATGTTATGAGGATCAAACTGTGTAGTTTAATGTTCTGAGGTAAGGATGTGTGGGCCAAAGAGTATGGAACTTACGCCAAAGTGGACAGAAAGAACCTAGAAGGGATGTGGTCTCCTAGGTGGTGGCATTATCTTATTAGAAATATAGTGATGAAAGAGACATGTAAGGAATATATCCCTCTGGGTTGGATATGAAACTATTGGGGATATATCCTAGAGAACATTATGGTTAATTTTGGGTGTTGGGTCTGGACCTCATGGAGGCTTCCTATGTATCTCAATTGGTTGGGTATCAAAGCCCAAATAGTTTGATGAAGCTGGGACTTACACCTTTGGAGGATTCCCATTTGGTTCATCAATAATATGACCCGTTGAAGGAGATGGTGACATGGTTTTGGGTATTATACTAAATTAGAGGCCTGATGTTTTTTCGTCATGGGGAATATGGACCTTTGAGGTGATGATAGCATGGTTTTGGGGATTATACCAAATAGGAGCCCTAATGTGTTTGATCGGGTTGTTTACATGATTCCCACCAACCTCTAAGTCCATGCTGGTTAAGCTCAGTGTGAGAAATAAGAGGAAGCATAAGATCTATCAAACCGCGATCTCCTTTATCTATTGGTGGAAGAGTCCAAGACAATGGTAGAGAGAAATGGAATTAGTACCCATCTCCTCCATTTTTTGTAACCAGTATAGTCATATCGGGCTACCTATCTATCTACGGCCCTATAAAAAGGCTAGCGTCTTACTCTATTAGGGACTCCCTACTCATAATTATTCCCTCACCCTCTTTCTACTGATTGAAGAGAGAATGAAGGAGGGGTAAAAAAATGGATATCATCCTCTTTCCCAAGGAACCTACTACCACCATACCTAAGGTTGGGGCCCTTATTACCATGGGAATGTATGATTTGGAAAATTCCAAGGATGCTCCTTATTAAATAGGTTAATGATAGGACCTCATTTACCACAAGAATGTATTATCAAGAGGATACATTGGTGTTCCCTTTGGTGTGATCATACATATCAATAATTATGGGGAGAGGTCTTGGATTGGTGTTTTATGAAGGTTCCCATTTGTGTCTTATTGCTTCAAGATAGAGGCTTATGGAGAAGGATTTTGAAAAGTTCACAGAGGGGTTGAGGTAAGGCCAAAATCTACACATAGGGGAATAGAGGATGAAGGGACCCATCCCGTATACTAATTTATATGTGGGATTGTGGAACTCAAAGATTTAATCTTCATGCAATTAAAAAAATGGTGGTCTATAATGGGGTTCTCTATGAGGATGGTTGGTTTGTAAAGGACTCTTTGCTATATGGATCACTGCTTATGATATGTGTATTGATTCTTATGCACTCTTTTAGTTTTAAATATTTGTTAAATGATTACCTACAAAAATTGATTTCTTGGACTATATCTCTCTACTCACTCACATTGTATCTCTTAAACAATAATTACACTCTCCAAAAATCTCACCCTCATCCTTCTAGGTGTGGAAGTTTTTATAGTGGCATGGATATAACTACTCAACAGTCATCTATGTTTATTTTTCGAGTTTCCTCCTTACCCTACAAAGGGAAAGAATTACAAGGGATTGAAAAGGATTCCTTTCCCATAAAATTAATTTTTGTTTAGGGGTGGATGAAAAATATGCCTCACCATGAAAAGAAGTTTTTATTTGTGTGGGTCGAAATGATGTCTTTCCCTGAAAATGACTTTTCATTTACCATGTAAAAAGAATATATATTACCCTAGAAATGATTTTTTTCTTTTGGGGGTGAAAAGGAAGACACCTCACCCTACAAATGATTTTTTTTAAAGGAGATATGTGGAGAATCTATGTCGAGGCACTATGCTGAGAAGTGACTCACATAGAGAGATCACAATGTATAAAGATGGGACATTTTGTGGATCATTTATGGATAATTTATTCCTCATGTTACTTTACTATTTTAATAGCCTAATTGATTTTAATCCATCCATTATAAAATTAATAAAATCCTTCTAATATTCTAGGAAACTTTTATAGATCCAACAAAATTCCACCCATCATAATGGGGTCTTGTTGTCATGAAGAGGAGTCCATTTTGAGGAATAAGTTAGTCTATATGAATACTTTTTGGAATTAATTATATGGTACATGTGGACTCGAAAAAGTGACCCCACTTATAAAAGGTTTCAAAGTGGACTCATTCTTTACTTTATGAGATCCAATGATTTATGGTCATTCAACTCTCTCACATGTACCATCCCTCTTTGTATAGTATTTCCTTTATGAATGACCTTCCTCAAGTAGGGAAAAACATCATTCATGAATAAGTATTTTCCAAAAATCATTTATTCTCCTTTATGTTTGAATTATTCTCATGTGGAAATAATGTGTTTTGTATAGTGATTGAATCCCTTCTTGGTCTGCATAGCGGCTTAAGTGTTTCACGATTCGCAAGATTTTTCATTTCACCGGACTTTACCATATCGGGTATTTTTTTATTTGGGTATTTTTTTTATATCCAACATTTTCCTTTCCTAATTTTTAGAATATGGATCCTTTACAAGATGATTCTTATACCAAAATAGATCTTTCACATGTTATTTCTTCTATTACTGATAAAAAAATAGCACCGTGATTTGAAGTTTTGAAAATAATAAAAAACAATAAATTATCCCAAATTATCAATATTTAGAAAGACTTATGGGTTCTAGACTCCAAGGGTATCCTATTTTAGATAGTTTTCCCCTTTATGGGTTCAGGTTTCCAACTGATGTCTCTATTATAGAACCACACCGAACAAATCAACTAATGGATTAGATCAACATGTTTAACAACATGCCCTAATAAAATATCTCATCAAGGGGTACTTTTATCCAAGAGACTTACTTTGAGGGGTTTGTTCTAAATTACACCCTTTTATCATTAAAGAAAGTAGTATGAGCACTAGAAATGGATATCAATTATTACCATTCCATTGTGAGTAAATCCATAGATGATGAGTCATTAGGATAGTCATCCAAATGGTATATTCACCCACAGAGGATTGTTTTCTCTGGAGTGGGTATGACCCCTCTAGGCTTGCCAATGATGTAATGATTTGAAGGCTAAACTGAAGTTAGTGGGACTGTATAAGGCTTCTTGGGTTTCACAAACATTTTCTCATCAAAAAAAATTTTATCATCCCCCAAATTCTCAGTCGATGGATCCTAGATACCAACACATTCCACTTAGTCCATGAAGATTTTGGTATCATCCTCTAGGATATCCAGATGATCTCAAGGGACCCAATTATGGATGAAATGTATGATGGGTTTTTCCCTCCCTCTTCAGTGTCGTATGATCTTGAGATAACTGCTCTATTTGAAAAGTAATTAATCAAAATAGAATAGAATATTTAAGAGGTTATCAAGCCATAGCCTAGAACAAATTCCCCTTTTCTTTTACATTTGGTTCTTTGCTACACCAAATGATCATGATCCTTTTGCAAGGAGGCCAACTATGTGTCCAACTCTTAGCACCTGGATACACGTCGGAACTTACTGACTAAATATTGAAGTATATTTCTAAAATCAGTGGGGTTGAAAATTATCCCCCAATTTCAACCGGTTGGATACTACCATTGCATGAATCCAACTCTATATTTAGAGTTACAACCTTTGAGATAGTAGCTAAACTTGGCATGGGGAGGTTCATTAATCTTTCAGTCCTAATATTGGCTAATATTTATCACTTTATAGGGAATATAAGAATGGTAAAGTAATATTAATGGATCATGGGACCATTTTAATTACTATGGTGATGGATCATAGCCCACATGTGAGGATATAATTTCATAAATGGCTATTATATTCCAGATTCTCGATTCTAGTTGTACTTACAATGCATAAGTGGGGTAAACCCATCATCCTTGGGAGAGCAATAGGTAATAAACCGACTCAACAACCACAACTTTTTTATATACACTCCTTATTTTTCTCCCACTTTGACCTTAAAAATGATTCATATGGTGACAAAAACTAGAAGGTGTGCCTCATATCCCTGAAAGAGGGTGTTCTAGCAACTAGAATTGATGGAAAACAGATTTGGGAAGGGTATTCACCTTGCTGATTTGTGAATCAGTTTCACAATTTCCAAAAAAATGTTCCATTCCTCAATGATATTGAATGATGATAAAATAATCTAATAAACACTCATCAAATTTGTCTGATTTTCACATGAGAAGACACTGGCTCTCAGATTTAACTTTCACAAACTGATATTAAACCAGAACTTGCTAGATCTTATGTCAATGATTGTATTCTCTCATACCTAAATGTCCAACTAGAAAAATGGGTCCCTATTATGATAGTTCAGCCTATGTCTAAGGATTATGATAATGAATTATAGGTCTCTAAAGTATTTAGGTTGGGGAAGGGGATTTCCCCAAGGAAACCCCTCATTTCAAAAATGAATAATAAAAGGTTGAGGATCTATGGTCGAGTCCCTCAAAGCACTAGATATGCTCCCTTGTAATAATATTTAAATCCATATCCTCAAATGTACACCCTTGTGGAAGCTACATATCCCCTAGCTTGGATGGAATGGACTAAATAGAGGAATTTTATTCCAATTGATGAGATCTAGTGCTTCCTTCAGAAGAATGAGATCATCTTGACTGGGTATGGTGGAATAAATACACCTGAAAGCATTTATTATATGAAGTTTACTGATTTTATGGATGCCTAAATCCAAGACCTCAAATATCCATTCATTTTATCCATGGTCAATATATATTTTTGGATTAGGTAATTGAAATGATGGGTCCATATGAAAGAAAGAGCAAGGATAATGAAATATATCACAGGGATTTAATGAGGCTGATTTTCTAGCCCCACTCAAACTTGGTGAAGTGACTTCTTCCATTAAATTAGGGCCTTGGAAGCACCCTAATCCAAGGGGAATGATTCAATAAATTCTAATGAAATACTTTCATTGAACCAACTATTGTATGGGTTTCCACAAGTTATATAAGGCAGGAGGTACCAACTATTTGAGAACCTATGTCTCCTTTTCATGTGGAGTCGGATACATTGGGAACAATAGTTTCAGGGCAGTCTGAGATAAATAAATATTTAGGACCAATAAATACTACTATTTTAATGGGAGTTGAGGGACCTAATTCTCTATCATTAGGGCCAACTGACCTTCCACCAGACAGTGAAATGGTGAGGGAAGCTTAGATGCGGTCCCAAGAATATTAGATTTTAACTATTTCTCCTAGTTCCTACATGGTTATCCATGTGATATTGTTATCTAATAGTGACATTTTGAAGGTTACATATAAGTATGAACATTCACCCATTTCACATTCCTCCCTAAGAAAGCTTGATTCTGAGGTTAATATGTAAACCGAAGGGTCGGTGCTTGTAATACCAACAAGTGGGGTGCTGATGACTGAGGAAGTTGATTCCTTAACAAGTGAATGTGTGTTTATTAACTTTTTTATCACCTAAAATGTCTTCTTACCAGGTATTTATTTTTAGATACCTATTTTAGGAGCACTGGTATAAGTGTCTAAAGTCCCGTATACATTGAATCTCTATTCATATTAGGTGACCCTATCTTTGACTAATGTAGAGACCTCTCATTTGTAAAATTTTAATGATATGCCTTCCCTTATTGAACTAGACCTATAATATGTTCTTCCTTATGAGAGATATTCTAAAATAGACCAGGAGACCCTTGAAAACTTATGTGTTTCCTGGATGACAGTGTGGAGGAATATAAGGAAACTAATTTCTCAAAACCCTCTATCAGATCTGCCATTAAATTTTCTCAAATTGTGCCACATGTTTTATATTCTTAGTAATTAGTGATTTGACTACCACATCATACATTACAAGGTGATAGAGGTAGTTGTTTTCAAAGAGAGTTAAAGTATACTACAGTCTCAATATACAATCATGGATTCCACAACCCATTTTTCATCCTCCAAAAATATCATACTTCGTGATGCTTCTAAGTAGGCTGAGATATCATCCTATCACCAAATCCGCATTTCAAAACAAATGACCTTTGAAGAAAAACTCCTTCAAGAGATCGATCAGTTGAACTGAGAATTGGATCATGTTAATATAGTTGTTTTTGAGGATCAGAGGTTGTTGTAGAAGGTAGAGAAATTCAAGTATGGAGTAATTGAGTGGGAAGATGCACTACAAACTAATGTGGAGGTAGAGGCTATAACATTATTGGATCTATGTCAAGAGTTATAAGATTATGATCACGTAATGATTCATCTATTTTAATCCATTAAATAAGATTTGTAATAGAAAAGACTCATTTATATAGTGATACTCTAAATTATGGATTCTCCTCTATTTCCACAATATTCAAAATGGAAAGGGTTCATCTGCAATCTTTTATCTCTTTATTCCATATTTCATTTGAAATTTTAAAAATAATACTAGAGTTAGACCACTATTGGAATTTCCATGTATTATTGTATTTAAATTTTAATAATGGTAATCTGAGTTCTCTCTAAATTCTAAAGTATAGGGCCTTACAAGACCAATCAAAGTATATGATTTTTTTAGGTTGAACAACATTGAATAATAGTTATGGGAGTAATTATCCCAAACTAGGATTGTAGGCCCTGAATAAGAAACTCACAACAAAGATCTGACTCGTGTGTAGGTATAAGGGCATTTTATTATTAACAAGTGTCCATAAACCATAGAACATGTTTTAAAATCTTTTTTATAGATCAAAATAATGCATAGGAAATGGGGTATTAACATTTTGAGGCACATGTAGTTTATGTTCCAAATAATTCTATGTAGATCAATCTCTCATGTTAGAAAGAAAGAGGTCCCAATAAATGGGCCATGGGGTAATGTTTCCAACTAATAAAAAAATTATGAATCCTCTATGCTCACATGAGTCATGCTCAGAGTGAGAAACAATAGGTGACTTAGGAAATCATTTAAATCCACCTGAGAGTGTATTTTAGGGAACATGTGGTGGAATTTTTACCTCAATCATATTTCATGATTGATATAAATAAAAACTCAGAACTAAGGACTGATAACTATGTCCAATGAATCATTAAGAAATGATAGGACCCATATATAGATCGAATTCTTATATAGGGTAAGGTAATTTTCATATTTTATTTTGGTAAGGGATTATAATAGTGTGATTTTCTAAATCTAGTACCATGTGCTTTTATAGGGATCTAGATATCATGCAAGTAAGGGGTTATATATAATTGATCATGTATCATGAAGTTTAATGTTTCGCTATAAGGACTCAAACATTCTATAGTTTAGGGTCATGTGATGAGGACCTTTCCTTACCATTTAATGTCTTATGTCATGAATTATTTTTTACATCTTACCATCAATGTGAAAAATACATGTGTCACATAGTTTAATCTCAGGTCGTAGGGATGTATGATTATTGATCTTAAGGTTACATTGATATGATCAAAATATTAATGATTTACTATTACATAGTGATATGATGGAGAATGATCTATCATTATATTCATGAAGGAAGATGTAAAGTTTTAGTCTATAAGATGGTACCTTCCAAATTTTAAAATTGATATGGGATAAGCATGTAAGGAATGACCATAGAACATGTTTGAAATTCTATTTCCAGTAAAAAAATATGTAGGATTATGGAGATAGAAGAGGTCTCTCTTGAGGATTAACATGGATCTGGTGTATAGGAATTTTGAGGTAAACTTATACAGAGCCAAAATGGGGAATGTTGTGCATAATAAAAACAAGGGTTTCCCAAAGAAATTTTAATTTCATCACTAATGGACAAGAGAAGATTATATAGATTCATATTTTCTTAGACATAGAGTTTTATTTGTGTATGAAAGGTTCCTAAGTGTGGAAGTGTCATTTCATATCAAAACCTCTCCATAATAGGGATAGATTTTTCCTATACAGGTCTGAACCATGTGTAGGGTATGGGTTATTGTTTCTATCAGGACATGGTATGGTGAAAAAATTTCTACGCATCACTTGGTATCTCAGGAGGATGGGAATAAATCCACACGTAGTTCTGAAAAAAAATAAGGAATGACCGTGGACCATGTTTGAAATGTGGTTTCCATCATAAAGTCTCCACACACTTGATAAAATTTTCCTGTGAGGGGGACATTTTTATATTGTGGTTGGATGGAGAATTGGAGATTAATGCATCACTATGTATCCTATAATTATAGGAATAAATTTTTATGTAGTTCTTGGAAACTATGTAGTGTAATTTCATACAGCAATAATGAAATATATGCCTTTTATGGTCATGAACTAAGGACTATATTAACCTTGATGTGAACTAATACACCGTGATTATGTGGGAAAGCCTTTATTGAAACTCCTAAGCCCACATGAACTATTATTGGTGTGAGAAACAAGGAATATCAAAGGTTTTCTCATCACATGGAGGTGATTAAAATCAATAACATAGGCCTTTTTGTATCATTTGGTGGTTATAGAGAGATGGATTTTTCAACTAGAAAGTAATAAACATGATGTGGAGAGAGACCTCAGGGGCCAATAGCTAGTGAAAACCATCTTATAAAGGAGGTTAATTTTTGGTTGGGCCTAATATAGGATGTATAGGCATCACTATGTACCTTTTATATACAATAATCAAGTCATATATAGTTATTGGAAATACATGTAGTTAAAAATCATATGGTTCGGATGAAGGTTTCTCAATGTCATGGAAAAAATTCATAATATAGGGAATATTGGGTTATAGATGTTAAGAAATACTTTGGATGTGATTAAAGAGATTGTAAACCAATATCATAATGGTTCTCGGGTCATGTGAAATAATATAGAATAAGTACATAAGGAAAAACCATGTACTATGTTTGAAAAAAGGTTTCTCGTATGATGTTGTTGGGGAATATGGAGATAGAAGAGGTCTCTCATGAGGTTGTACATTCCTATGGTTAAAATTCCTTTTACGGGTGACTTGTGTAGATATAAACTGGGGAATTTTATGCATAGTCCAAATAAAATTGTCCTTAGGAAACTGGAATTCCATCACTGATGTCTAAATAAAGCTTACGGAGATCTGAGTATGATGTATGGAAGGAATAGTCCTGAGCATAAAGAAATCATTTGAACTAGAATAATTCATGGGGTATGGAATTCCCTACATAGATCTCACTAATCTGTAGGTAAGGTGTGTTTTTGTTTCCATGATGGTATCCTAGATGAGTGAGCACATTTAAGATCTTCTTTTTTTCTTGTATGCAAGAGATAGGGGTATTTTATTTATTTCAAGGATTATCCCAGTACATGGGGTCTGAGTATTGATATGTATCTCATTGAGATGAGAATCAAGTCACATGTAGTTCTTGTATGAAAATCTCCCTATATTGTTCTGACCCATACATAGGGAGGGGTGTAGTTTTTATGTTGTGGTTGGATCCAAGAATAGAGATTCGGGTGTCACTACCTATCTTGTGAGGCTAGGAAGCAAGCCATGCATAGTTATTGAAAATATTTTTGGTGGGAGACAAACACCAAAGGTTGTGACCCATTAAATCATGGATCGAAATGTAATGTTGTTTTACACCATGAAACAATGATGAAAACAATGTATTTTAACATCATATGACCGGGATGGGGGATTTTATCATCCCATATTTATCATATGAGGTATCCCAGTTTTCTATGTGGTAAGTATTGTAGTTTAATATCATGTTCTAAGGATGTTGATTGGTTATTACACCTAAAAGTCCCATAAGATCATTTTAGGGTAATAGTTCCATAGGTAACAAATGGTTGTGTAGTGAATATGTGACTAGGATCGGAAAAAAAGTCTAGGCATCACTATGTATCTCATGGATATGGGAATCAATCCACGTGTATTTCTAGAAAGGATTTTTAGTAGGAGAATAGCACAAATGGTTTTTGATCCATTCATAAATGGATCGAAATGTTATGCAGTTATACAAAGTGAAATAAGGATGTCAACTATGCAGTTCTATGTCATGTGTCAAGGACGTAATATGTACGTTTTAAGGTCATGAAAATAGGATGAATGATTCTATGTATTTTAACATCATGTAGCAAGGATAGAGGGAAACCATGTAGTTTAACATCTTGAAGCTAGAACCATAACTGCATAGTTTAACATCATTTGGTCAAGATGAAGGTTTTGGGGCGTACACTTAAAGAGGAGGCCCATAATTAGAACCACGAGTAGTATCTCAACTCTTGGTGATTTGGATATTTTTTGGGGGCTTACACCTAGTAGGATTTCATTTTTTGTTGGAACCATGAGGAAAATCTTAACTCATGGTAATTTTGGGGATTTTGTTGGGGCTTACACCTTGGAGGATTCCCATTGGAGCTCATTCCTTAAGAAGGAATCCTATGTTTCTAGTTTATGGAAGGAATTAGATTCATTGTATTCATGTTATCCTCTCAGTATTCTTATGGATGATGAAGAATGATAATCAAATGAGGGATTAGGATCCAAGGGTTAAAAAGTATAAGACATTGAGGGGATTGCACTGAGGTGGATACCTATGGGTTATGTAGTTTAGAGTCATACAAATTAGACTATGGTGTATTTTAATTTTAGGTCATACAAATAGGACCACTAGTTTGTTAATCATAAGAAATATTTATTGAGAAACATTTCATTAGTAGGTGGCTTATTTTGTTCCCCATCCATTGTGATTAAATAGTAAGCTTCGTTAGAGTAGACCATGTGTATGGAATAAGGTCCCTTCAACTTTGGTTCAAGATTTAGAGGTTTCTTCCCTTGTATCATCAGAGTTCTAAAAAGAAGTACAATCTATCCTCTAATAAATGATAGGATGAGAACATTAATATTAAAGGATCATGTTATCTGATTTTAGTATATTTACAAATAATGCAGAGTAGATAACCTTTTCTCATAGAGTTTCCCTAACTCATCAAACCTCTTCTGTGATTAATCATCATCTAAGATTTATTCATAGATAGTTATCCAAAGTGAAGGAAATTGAACCTCAATGGTAATCACTTCTTCTATTCCATAAACTATAAAATATGGGGTTTTTTGGTAATAGTGAGGGTTTTGGTTCGGTAGGCCTAGAAGGTTTGTAGAAGATTGTCAGGCCAAGGATTAATTTATATATCCACTATTTTTTATAGACTGTCTGATAGAGTTTTTTTAAAATATTATATCTATCTATTTTATTCCACATGGTAGTGGAAATAATGGTGGATTTGATGTTGTACTCATGTTATAACTTCTTCAATTAAAAATAAGAGAAGTTGGTGATATTTTTTATCAGTATTACGTCAAGGAAACTAAATCTGGTGAAGATTTTTGAATTCATTAAATTTATGATAGTTTTGGTTCCTAATTCCTTAAGTGTTATTGCCTCATCCCATTTAGAGAATAATATGGTAGCAGTAAGAATATACTTAAAATACTTGATTGTAGCTAGAGTTTTTAGACCTATGAAATCTATCCCCCATAAAATGAATAGAAAAAAGTATTTATTTGTATTCATAAACTCTAGGGGTTAATGGATAAAGTTGGAATGCATTTGGTAGGATTGACACTTATTGAAACATTTTGTACAATCTTGTGTCATTGAAGGCTAGAAATATCCAAGCCTCTAGATTTGGTGATAAATCATGGTTCCTGATTAACAAGTACCACAAGTTTCATTATGAACTTCTTAAATGGTAGAAATAATCTCATTTGCAACAATTTATCTGAAGAGAATTTCGTCCAAACTTCTCTTACAAATAACTTTTTGATTACTTAGTCTATTATAAAGAGTGAAATTGATATGCTCGTCATTGAATATGTTCCCTACCATATCTATATAAAGGAAGTGATCCATTTGTAAGATGTTCTAGGATAAGTTTAATCCACTTTTTTGTAGCATTATTTGGTTCAAGGGTATAATTGATCTCATTGATCTCATCCATGCCACTATGAAGAAATTAGAAATACTGTTCTATAATTAGTGATGCTAGAAATTGTTTCATCCCGATCTAGATCTACCAAGGATGTAGTATCATTTTCTAACTAATCTTCTTGAGTATTTTGAAAATGCAGGACAGGACTTAGTGTTGGAACATAAGGGGATTTTTTCATTAACTCTTGGACATAATTAAGCAGGGGTCATATCTTCTTTCTTGGTGGTGTAATCCCCATTGATCTGCTTAATTACCAACTCAAAATCACCTTTGATTCTCAAATGATTCATCAGTATTTAAAAATATAGTTTTAAACCTACAATGAGGGCTTGGTATTAGGACTCATTGTTGTTTTATCCTTCTAATAGTAGAAAGGAATAAGGTAAAAAATCCTCTATTGGTGAAATTATAATGATTTACAACACGTATTTGTTGAGCTTTGGGTCCTACAATATCTTCCTTGTTAGGATTCTATATGCACAATCAATGTAAATTTCCCAAATTCATGTAGAGTACTGAGTGGAAAATATTTCTTCATCTAGTAGTTCATTACTTATTGGTACTTATTTTACAAAGGGATATTCTTCATAGAAATTTTCTAAGTATTTTCCTTTTATAGCCTTTTTCAGTATGAACTATTGTCAAACTATTATAGAATGACTTCCCATCATAGGAAAAATCCAGTCAACATGGGATGATTGAGGATATATTTGAGTGGATTAATTTGAGAAATAAAATGGATCTCATGGTGTTGTAGATAATGACGTAATTTATGAATTACAAAAATCAATTCCAAATAGTTCTTCTCAATATCTGAATACTAAGTCTCAGTTTCTATAATGGTGTGACTCAGATAATAGAGGATTTTTTTTCACTACTAGAATCATTTTTCAATGAAAGGAAGGAACCTAGAGATCATTCTGTAGAAATTACATTTAGGATGATCGACTTTCCTTTTAATGGTGGCATCAACACTGGTGGGATTAAGAGATACTTATTGTGGTTATTGAATGCTTCTTGTTAGTCATTGGTTAACTAAAACAGAAACATTATCTTAATTATATTGGTAAAGGAAAACATTTGACTATGAGGTTTTCTATGAATAGTTGAATGTATGAAAGGTTTCCCTATAATCCTCTCAAATATTTGATATTATGAGGAGGTAACATACCCAGAATTGCCTTTATTATCTCAGGGTTGAATTCAATTCTGTGATGGTATACAAACAATCTATGAAATTTTCTTGAACTAATACTGAAATCACATTTTAGGGGATTCATCTTCAATCTATGTTGTCTAAGTTTTTCAAAAATGATTTTAAAATTAGAAAAGTGATTATGACATTGTCATGATTTAACCACCAAATCATCGATGTAACATTAGACCAATTTTCCCATTAAGGGTTTGAATATGCGTTACATCGAATGTTGATATATAGTGACAATATTATTTTAACTAAAAGGAATCACTCGATAGTAGAATACTCCCTGTGGGCCATAAAGGTGGTTTCTTCTTCATATTATAGATCCATTTGGATTTGATTATACCCTGGATAGCCATCCATGAATTAAAGGGTTTGATAGACAGTCATTGCATCAATTTAGAGTTTGGTAATCGTAATCAGAAAGTCATATTTCAGAAAATTCTGGTTGAGGTGTAACAACCCAAAATTCTATCAATTAGATTTCCCTTCTTAAGTTTATTTTATATAGTATGAATCATATAAAACCACATAGAGACTACAATAAAATCTTTATAAATGAAGAATAAAATAAATAATAGGTATTTCATGACGATAAGGAACTTATACTGATGTAATAGTAAATTTCCCTTATAAATATTAATATTACCCTTCTGAATAGTAAATCAGTCTAATGAATAGTAAAATCACCCATTAAGGTATATATAAAATTTATACATATCATAAGTGAAAGTATTATATAATTATATCATAATAAAATAAAATGAATATTTTAAAAAAAAGTAAGTGTTGGTATTTTTTATAAGCCATAGATATTTCATTATAATTTTATGGTTAATAAAATTATTTAAAATAAAATTTATTTTCATAAAATGGATTCATAAATAAATATTTTTTTGTCTTATGATTTTAGGATAATTTTATGAGACCTTAGTTAATTTTTGAAAGTGTTGTAAAATCAGTTTCACTTTTAAAATCAATATTCTTCAAGTAAATAATGATTTTATTTAAAAATTATATTTCTCATATTTAGAAAACTATTTTTATAAAATGGAGTACATTTTTGAATTCTACATGTTAAAAAAAATTTAGGATCAGTTTTTGGTATTTCGATGAAATACTTGATTTTTTTAGTGAATAGTAAAATATGGTAATTTATGGTATAAATAAATTATAAGCTAAATACACTATTCATGGAGTCATGGATGATGTAATCACACATAGTTAGAACTCAAATTAACTTATTACTTTATTTATTCAAAATAATAAACATTATTGGTTGTCTTGAGAAAAATAATAAATTAATAAATTGAATAATGAGAAATTGCCCCTCTCCTCCACTATAAAAAAACCCCTCTTATCTTCACTCATCTAAACCAAGAATCTTGTCAAATTTTTGATAATATTCTCTTCCCAAGTATCTTCCCACATACAGGAGCTCTTTTTATTTCCAAAATACCAAAACCCCTTCCCTTAAGAAGGTTCTCAAGCAGTATTATTCAAGATGTAAAATCCTCTTCCATTTCCTTTTGGTTTCTTTTCATGTTCTTTATTTTATTATTCTATCCTCACCTCCTATATCCAAATGATCATGATAAATCTATTATAATTTATATATTATAATTATATCATGTTAATTTAATAACCACCATCAATATCTTTACTCTCTTTATCTTTCTTTTATTTTAAAAACAAAATCATCGTCCGGGAGGTGCTGCTTTACAACCTTCATGGACAACGAATTTTATTCTTCAATTTCTTATTCAAATCTGGCCCTGATACCATTTTTATGGTTGAAAAACTATAATATATGTATTATAACCTATTTAATGTTCTGAAACCAGTATATATACATCATAAAAATTCATAAAATAAAATGAGTTCGTTATGATCAATAATCACCATAACAATGCAAATAATTATCACTAAATTTATTATCTGATGATTCATCCTCCTAACATATTAATAAATGATATTTATAACCATTTACACTTTTTTATATTCATAAATATCATATAAATTCAATTATGTTGAATTATACCCTTTCCACATGAATTTCCATACTGATATACAAGTATACCGATCATGAAAACCAAGGAAACGAATGCTCCCAAGTAATAAAATTGTATCTTATAACTCATCCAAAAGGCCATGAATGAACTTAATAAAATTATAAAAAATAAATAAATGTAGATAAGGTATTAAATTAATGTATTTAATTTGATTATCCAGGATGTTAAGAAAATGTGGAAAACTCATTCGAACATAAGGTAATGGTTTTCTCCCCGAACCTCCATTTTTAATTCAGGATTAGTCTTTGTCTCTATTTACCCCAATGAAATTATTAATTATAATTATTTATTTCTCCTAAATTATGTGATAGTGTTATATATATGTGTTTTTTGTGTGTTTGTACCCATTCGAATCCTTATTTATTTTATAGGTAGTTACATGTTTTAAAATGATATTTCTTAGATTCTTCCCAATAAACAAGCCCGATTGAAGGAAACTTCTCATATTCTTAGCTATTTTCAACTGCACTCTATAATCTATTTTAAGCCAAAATTATTTTTCTAAAATATTTAATTTAATTATAAAAAAACTATATTAGTTCACTTTTAGTTTTATACAAGTATTTTTTTTCAAAAGAACTCTTCTTTTCAAAGTAAAATAGTATTTCTCTCAAGTATTACATGATGATTTTATAAGAGTATTTACATCTATTTCAAAACTCTTGTTGATTATTATGTGTAATTGGGATTAGTATTTTATGATATCATTTACCTTATTTTATTGAATGGTTTATGATTAGTTTGATTGTGGATGTACAAACTTGATACCATTCACCATATTACTCCAAATAGTTAGTGTTTATGTTTACTAATTGGAGAAAGTTATTTACATTTCATATGTTAGTTTCAATATGAATGTATATTTTGATTGTGATTCTAACCTTTCATATTAGTAATGCATTTTACTTATTACATGATGGGTGGGGACCGCTATAGCCCCTCGATGCATTGGTAGGTCTCATGAGAAAAACCATCCTAGGTTTTTACCCATTATGTATGGTGTCTTGGACGAGGCATTGATGGTATGATTATGATGTTTATAATTATTTATTATCTCATTATGAAACTATTAATTTATAGTCCATGTGATTATTTGACTAGTATAGTATAAATAGTTATGTTTTATTATGGAATTATTTTTTCATCTTTTGTTCCTTCCATATTATGCTCAAGTTTATTTTTTAATGGTATGTGTACTTTTATTTATTCACCATGCCTTATTACTTATGTCCCCACTATATTAATTACCCTTACTAAGTTTCTAATCCCACTCCTCTATTATGTTTTATTTTCTACAGGATGCGAATAAGTATATTTTAAATGACTTTCAAGGATAATCTAGAAGTGTATGTTAAGTTGATATGTTGTATTTAATTTCATATTGTAATGTAACAATTATGTATGTATCTGGTTTTCCAATGATACTAAACTATTCATTTATTTAGGATAAAATAAGGATAAAAATAAGGATAAAAATAAGGATAAAAATTCCTTATTTATAATAAAATATAATAAAATAAGGCATCAGCTCTTGGAAATTGGGTTTGGGGTCCTTATAGTTGGTATCATAGGAATTTTAGTAGAAAATTTGGAAACTAAATTTAGAAAACATAGATTAGGGGACAAACCCCTAAGATATACTTTGATAATAATTATACAAGAACAACCTATAATTTTTTTAAGATATATATTATCTATATATTTATATAAAATACATATTTTTCTGGATATTATAAGTGGACATTATTCAAGAACATATGTACCTAGGAGTAACAACTCTGACCAGGTGTTCCAGGCTTGACTCGAGGTAACTTAGTACATGAAAACTGGCCTTACTGTGCACCTGGTTTTACACTCTGGGGGGATATTCTTAGATAATTCAATTTTTTTTATAACTCATTATTAATTATTTAATTTTAAATATGTCCCCAAAGAAACTATTATTATGATTGTGAGATTAGACATGCATAGGATTTCAATTTATGTTAAGTATTTTACTAGTTCAGCAGTATACATTATGATTCATACCTAATTTAGTTTATTCCATTATTCAGAAATATAACCTAGTGGAAGGAATGGAAATTGTATGAATGCGCATATGTTATGTTGAGATTACCCTTCTATGCAAGATAATGATGTTGGTTCTGGATCTATAACTGGTACTAGGAAACTTATAACTATACTGGACAGATGACTCAGGTTATGAACAATAACCTTAACCATATGTAGAATCCTAAACCACAATGTGGGGGATAAATGTTAGACCAATTTATGTTACAACAACCTCCATCATTAAATAGGACTACAAACCCATTTTTAGCTGAGCAATGGATAATTTCCTTAGAGAAGATATTTCTCATTTTGGGAAGTAACGAAAGGGAGAAGGTTTTCAGGGAATTTTATCATCTATCAGGAGATGTGGGTCAATGGTGGTCACTAATTTAGAACACAAAGTAAGAGTAATATAGTTAAGATATGGAATGGAGGGATTTTAAGGAAATTTTCCTAGAAAAATATTTTCATTGAGAACAGTGAACAGATATAGAAAGGAAATTCTTGAGTCTGAAACAAAAAGGGGATGAAAATGTTACAATGTATGAAGCCAATATTACAATGTTAGAAAAGAATGTCTTAGACTGCATATGTAATACAAGGAGTAATATTGATAGATTCGTTGATGGTTTGAAACCATTCCTCTAAAGGGCACTGCTCTCTTAAACTTTCTCATCATACAAAGATATAGTATCATGTGTTATCAAGATAGAGAAATAATTCCCTAATTCATATGAATTTAAAGAAAATCAAGAGAAGAGGAGGGTGGAGGAGGAAATAATGGATAAATGTAGGAATAAAAAAGGGGAGTTTATTAAAATGTGATACTTTTGGAAAAAAACACCCCAGAGCCTTTATAAAAGGAAAATGTGTTTGTTATAAATGTGTAGAAAGAGGCCACCAATCTTGAGATTTAAAGGGAAATAAAGAATCTACCAATGATCAGTAATACAATTTTAAAGATATGGGACATTATTCAAATTATTTTCATAATATTCAAGGAAACATTTCCCAGATAAGGCTAAGAGAGAAAGTCCAAGATTATGCAATCACAACTGCTAAAGTTGAAATTCCTAATGATGTAGTGGTAGGTACTTTAATCATTTCCTCAAACTTAGCTAATGATTTATTTGATTCTAGATCATCACATTTATTTACATTTTCCCAATTTTCCATGAAAATTAAAAATTTTTAATTTGATTTAATAAAGGATTTTTTATTCAAAACTCATAAGGGAAGGATCATTGCAACAAATATGTGTCGATCAGTCCCCCTTATGACACATAAAAATGCTTTAGTTTCTAACATTCTCATCATACCCATGATTTTCTTTGATATAATTCTTAGTATGAATTCTCTTTCATTTTATGATGCAAAAGAAATTTTAAATTAAGATGGAAGTTACAATTTTTTAGAATGATGTATAATCCTTCATCATTAGAGAAGAAACCTCATCATTTGATTCTTATCTAGATCCACCCCCAGTAGATCTATAGAATTAAATTCTTAGAGAGGAAGATAAAACAATATCTATGGGTGAGGAAAGAAATTTTATAATTGAGTATGTCCATATTATAAAATAATATATTGACATATTCCTAGAGGATTTACCTAGACATCCATTAGATTAAGAAATAGGGTTTTTTTATTGATCCAATTCCTGGTGTAAAACATATGTCAACGACCCCTTATAGAATTTCCATAGTGGAATTAGTAGAGCTAAAGAAACAACTATAGGAATTAACTGATAAGGGATTTATCCACCCTAGTGTCTCTCCATGGGGAGATCATGTTCCTTTAATTAAGAAGAAATATGGATCTATAAGGTTGTGTATTGACTATAGGGAGATCAATGTTCTTACAATAATGAACAAGTATCCTATTCCTCGCATTGATGGTTTTTTTATCAACTTCATAGAGCCCAATATTTTTCGAAGATTGACCTTTTACATGGATATCATCAGTTCTATGTGAGGAAGTAATATATTCCAAATATATCATTTCAAACCAGGTATGGGCATTATTAGTTTATAGTAATGTCTTTTGGACTGACTAATTTACCATATGTCTTCATGGATCTAATGAATAGAGAATTAAATTAATATATTGATGACTTTGTTTTGGTATTTATTAATTACATCTTGGAATACTCCAAAATCTATGAAGAACATGAGAATCACTTGCACACTATTCTAAATACTCTTAAAAGAAATGAGTTATATGGGAAGTTTAGCAAGTGTAAATTATGGAATCAAATAGTTTATTTTCTTGTCCATATCATCTTTAAGGTTTCTTAGTGGATCCTAAAAAGACAGAGGAAGTTCAAGAATGGCCTACACCAATGAAAATAACTAAGGTATGTAGTTTTATTAGTTTAGAAGGTTATTATTGACATTTCATTCAGAACCTCTCTCGACTAGATAACCTATTAACCAAGATTAGTTATAAAGGGGTAAGTTTGTATGGATAAATGAACATAAATAATTTTTTGAATAATTGAATAATATGTTAGTAAATGCTCTAATCTTGACTCTACTATTGGGAAATGGTGTATTTTTTATTTATATTAATGCATCAAAGAAATGACTTGGTAGTGTCCTTATGCAGAATTATAAATTTATTGCCTATGTATCAAGGTAGTTAAAAAATCATGAATAGAACTATCCAACTCATGATATTGAGTTAAAACCTATAATATTTTCTCTAAAGATAAGGATGTATTACCTCTATAGTGAAAGATGTGAGATATATACTAATCACAAGAGATTGAAATATATCTTCTCATATAAAGAACTTGAAATGAGTCAAAGGTGGTGGCTTGAGCTACTCAAGGATTATGATTGTTTCATACACTACCATCCATCGAATGAAAATAAGGTGGAATATGTATTAAGTAGGAAGGGTCATGGTGTTCTAAAAAAATGAGGATTGATAAGGATCCTATGTACATGGATCTAGAGATGATGGATATGGGAATTATCAAATAAGGTGAGATATAATTACTCTATAAATTGGTTTCTAAACCATATTTATTAGAAAGTATTAATAGTTCACATCCTGATGATGGGAATCTTTGAAAGAAAATTAATTTTGTGAATGATGGGAAGTTGATAGACTTCGTGTATGAGGATGGAATTCTAAATTTTTGGAGGAGGCTATGCATTCCCTCTATACCTGAGCTAAAAATAGTGTTATTGGATGATGTTCATAGCTCTAATTTCTCTATAAACCCTGGTGTCACTAAGATTTATAGAAATTTGAAAGAACTTTTCTGGTGGTACAACATGAATCATGAAATTGATGATTAAGTATCAAGATGTTTAGTCTGTCAATAGGTGAAGGCTGAAAGACCACATCCCAAGGGATTCATGCAACCTCTTTCTATTCCTACATGGAAATGGGATGACATTACTTAGGATTTTGTCACTAGATTACCCAGAACTCCAAGAAATAATGATTCAATATGGGTAATTATTGATTGACTTATCAAATATGCACGTTTCCTCACTATAAGGGAGGATTTTTTACTGGAGTGCCTTGCACGGCTTCATATTAATGACGTTGTAAGACTTCATGGAGAACCTCTCTAAATTTTTTCTGATTGTGATACATGATTTACTTCAAAAATTTGGAAAAGTCTTCAAAAATATTTGGATACTGAGCTTCATTTGAGTATTTTGTATCACCCTCAAAGTGACGGGCATTCAGAAAGGATGATCCAAACATTATAACACATATTGATATCATGATCAATTGGTTTTCAAGGTACATGGGATCATTATTTACATTTTGTAGAGTTTTATTGTAATAATAGTTTCTATTCAAGTATTCAAATTGCACAATATGAATCATTGTATGGAAAGATATGTCATACACCATCTTTTTATGATGAAGTTGGTCAAAGGAAGCTTGTGTTCCCGGAGCTTATGGAAGAAACAACAGTGAAGGTAAAGACTATTCAAACCCATATCAAAGTAGATAAAATTAGGAAAAAGGGATATGTCGATAATCTAAGGAGGGATTTGAAATTTCAAGTGTGAGATCATGTCTTCTTAAAAATATATCCATGTAAGGGTGTTATAATATTTGGGAAGAAAAAAAACTGAGCCCCAGGTGCATTGGTCCTTTTGAAATTCTATAGAGAATTGAGGTTATGGATTATCATTTTATAATGTATCCTAGCCTTTTTAAGGTACAAAATGTGTTCCATGACTCTTTGTTAAGGAAGTACATTCCAGACCCAGCACATTTACTCACTTATAAAGGAATAGAATTGTAATGAGACTTATCTTACTATGAAGAACCTATTCGAATTTTCGACAGTAAATAATTGGTTTTGAGGAATAGGACAACTCGGTTGGTAAATGTACTATGAAAAAATCATAAAATTTAAGAGTTAATGTAGGAGTCTAAGGAAATTATGATTAATACCTACCAAAATATTTGTTGTGAGGTGACATTTTGGAAATTTCGAGGATGAAATTTTTGTAGGAGGGGAGAATGTAATGACCCAAAATTATATCAATTAAATTTCCCTTCGTATGTTCATTTTATATAGTATGAATCACATAAAACCACATAGATAACACAATACGATCTTTATAAATGATGAATAAAATAAATAAGAGGTATTTCTAGATGATAAGGAACTTATACTGATGAAATAGTAACTTGCCCTTAGGAATAGTAATATTACCCTTATGAATAGTAAATCGACCTAGTGAATAGTAAAATCACAAATGAAAGTATAAATAAAATTTAGGTATCTCATAAGTGAAAGTATTATATAATTATATCATATTAAAAGAAAGTGAATATTTAAAAAAATTAAGTGTTGGTGTTTTTATAAGTCATTGATATTTAATTACAATTTTATAATTAATAAAATTATTTAAAATAAAATTAATTTTCATAAAATGGATTCATAATTCAATATTTTTTTGTCTTATAATTTTATAATAATTTTATGATACCTTATTTAATTTTTGAATGTGTTGTAAAATCAGTTTTATATTTAAAATCTGTATTTTTCAAAAAGTAATGATTTTATTTAAAAATTAAATTTCACATATTTAGAAACTTATTTTGATAATGTGGGGTTCATTTTTTAATTCTATAAATTGAAAATGTTTAGAGTGAATTTTTGGGATTTTTCTAAAATACTTGAATGTTTAGTGAATAGTAAAATACTATAATTTATAGTATAAAAAATTATAAGCTAAATACACTATTCATGGAGTCATGGTTAATGTAAGCACCATTGATTTGAACTCACATGAAATTGTTATTGTATTTGATAACAATAATCAATGCTATTGGTTGTATTTAGAAAAATAATAAATTAATGAATATAATAATGATAAATTACCCCTCTCCTCCACTATAAAAACCACCCTCATCCCCCTCTTCTCTTCACTCCTATAAGAATTGAATGTTGTCAAAGTTATGCCAAAATTAACTTCCCTATTCTCTCCCCACATCCATGAGATTTTTTTTCTTTCCAAAATACCAAAACCCCTTCCCTTAAGGAGGTTCTCAAGGATGATTATTCAGGAGGAAAAATCCTCTTCCTTTTCTATTTGGTTTCTTTCCAAGTTCTTTATTTTATTTTTCTCTCCTTGCCTACTCTATCAAAATGATCATGATAAGTACTGTATCATTTATATACTTTAATTATATCATGTTAATGTAATAAAAATAATTAATCTCTTTACTCACTCCTGTTAATTTTAAAAACGAAATCATCGTCTGGTGGGTGCCAATTTATAACCATCGTGGACAAAAAACTTTTATTCTTCAATTTCTTATTAAAATCTGGTCATCATACAATTTTTATGGTTAAAAAACTATAATATATTTATTATGACATATTTTATGTTCTTAAACTATTATATATACATAATACTAATTCATGAAACAAAATGAGTTCACTATGATCAATAACCACCTTAATAATGAAAACGATTGTCACTAAATGTATAATCAAATGATTCATACTCATACCATATATCTAAATGATATATATATACATTTAAAAATATGGATTTATATGATATAAATTAAATTATAGATAATTATACCATTTACACATGATGTTCTATACTCATATACAAGTATACCGATCATGAAAACCAAGAAAACGAACGCTTCTAAGAAATAAAATTGTATCTTATAACTCATCAAAAATTCCATAAATGAACTTAATAGATTTATAATAAATAAAATACATGTATATAATGTATTTAATTGAAAAATTAATGTATTTAATTTTATTATCAAGTACATTAAGGTCAAGTAAAGGACTCATTCAGACATAAGGTAAGGATTTTTTCCTCGAACCTCTATTTTTCATTCAGGATTACTCTTCATCTCTCTTTACCCCAATTAAATTATTAATTATTATTATTTAAGCCACATAAATTCTATGTGATTGGTCTATATATATTTACCAATCAGAATCCTTCTTTATTTTATGGGTAGTTTTATGTTTTAAAATGATCTTTCTCAAATTATTCCCGATAAACAAGTCTGCTTCAAGGGAACTTCTCAAATTATCACATATTTTCAAGTGAACTATATAACCTATTTTAAGGAAAAATTATTTTTAAAAAATAATTAATTTTATTATTAAAAAACTACATTATTTCACTCTGGTTTTATGTATGTATTATTCCAAAATAACTCTTCTTTTTAGATTAAAAGTGTATTTCTCTCAAGTATTACTCGATGATCTTATAAGAGTATTTCCATCTACTTCAATGATATTGTTTATTATTATGTTTAATTGGGATTAATATTTTATGATATCATATACCATATTTTATTGAATGGTTTATTATTAGTTTGATTGTGGATGCACTATCCTAATATCATTCACCATATTACTCAAAATGGTCGGTGATTATGTTTACCGATTGGGGAAAGTTATTTACATTTCATATGTTTGTTTCATTATGAATTTATATTTTGGTTATAGTTCTCCCCTTTAATATGTGTAATTAATTGAACTTAGTAATTGATGTGTGGTGCCCTCTCTAGTACATCGATGCATCGGTAGGTCTCATGAGACAAACTATCCTGGGATTTTACCCATTATGTATGGTGTCGTGTATAAGGCTTTGATGGTATGATTATGATGTCAAGAATTTTTAATTAACTCCTTATGAAACTAATAATTTATATTATATGTGATTATTTGACTAGTAGAGTATCCATGGTTATGTTTTATTATGGAATTATTTATTCATCTTTTATTCCTATCCTATTATGCTAAATTTTATCTTTTAATGGCATGTGTAATTTTATTTATTCACCATGCCTTGTTACTTAGGCTTACACTATATTACTTACCCTTACTAAGCATCTGATTTCACCCATTTATTATGTTTTATTTTCCCCAGGATACAAAGAAATATATTTTTAATTTCTTGAAAGGATAATCTAGAAATGTATGTGAAGTAGATATGTTGTATTCCATTTCATGTTGTAATGTAATAATTATGTATGTATCTGGTTTTCCAATTCTAGTAAACTATTCATTATTTTGGGATATGACATCCTTGTTTATATTCCAATGTAATAAAATAAGGCACCATCTCTGGGAAACTAGGGTTGGGGTCCTTACATGAGGTCACTAAAATCAATGAAAAACTTGATTTTCCCATTATCTTTATTGACCCATAAAATGTTGGAGATCTATTTTGGGTATTAGACTTCCTGAATGAAGTTTTCTTTAATGATCTTATCAACTTCAACTTCAACCTTGGTAACATGAGTTAGTCATTTACTTCTAGAAACCTTCTTGTATCCATGATAGTCTTATGGTAGACCTAATTAATGGGTAGACACATCAAGATCTCGTCCTAGAATCACTTTATAATTCTAATAAAACATATCTCAATGTTTCTTCAGAAAAGAGGTGTAAATTTCTTATTCATTGAGGGGCATAGCTATTCTAATAAACGTTGGCCTTGGATCTTCCTCTATAAGTAGATTTTTCTTTCATAGTTCATCAAGAGTAATGGATATTCCTTCTTCAAATTCTAGACAATAATATTTGAGGTCACTATCTTCCTCTTGTTCCTTTACTTCTTCCTATTCTTCTATTTCCATGCCATGATGGCTTAGAGATGAAGGGGGGTCATTTAGTTTAGGGTAAAGTTCAATATCCCATGAGGTGGATTCTAATAAATATATCATGACTTTTGTAGGTTCAATGGCTGAAATGGTGTCCTGATAATGTTTTAGAGATAAAATTGGAATATTTCCATCAAATATATCACTAACAGTGGAGGAATCAAATATTTCTTCAACATTTTTAGGTATTTCGATGATATCATGAAGACTAGTGATCACGTCCTTGAATCTAATCTTATATCTTTGATCGGAATTATGTGAAGCACATATTAATCACCAAGAGCTATGAATGGATTATTTTTAGTCATTTCAAGACCATTTAGAGAGGTAAAACTAGATACATCATCAGTTATGGGTTTCTTCGCTTCTCTCTAGTAGAATCCTACATCAATATATTGAGATTCAAAAGATTTGAATGGATATTTTTTACCATGTAACATCCCAATATATACATTAATATAGTATTTGAGTCATTGGTGATATTATGAAGGGATAATTTCATGTTGGTGCAACCAATGCTTTCCTAAGAATACATTGAAGGTCGTATCTTTCCTAAAAACCCAGATCTTAGAATCAGACACCATATTTCCAAACTGAGTTATGAGATTAATGAAACTTAGGATTTTCTACTCACTTTTATCATACCCTTATAGTGTTAGAATGGAATAGGTTAAATCTGGTTCAGTGTATCCAATTTGGTAAAGCATTGTAATAGGAATGAGTTTAACTTCTTACCCATTTTTAAATAAATATCAGGGGATTTCAATGTCATCTAATATTATGAATATATATAGGGGACTAATTTTTTACTTGTATATCATCATCTCTATCTTCTTTGGTGAAAGGTATAACTATATAAAATTCTACAAGATAAAACTTTTCACGATATACCTTAGTGGTAGCATCATCATCATTGAATTTATGACCTCATAGCAGATCCTATACAAGTTCTTATTTTAAATCCTTTCAAAAATTGAGAGCATCCCAAATTTAAATATTTTCTTAAACTGTGGGAAATTTCTTCAGTATTTCATACTTCTAGGTAAAAGTAATATGTTTCCCTATAGGAAATTAGTCCCTATGAGAAATTATTAGATCTGACCTTCTTGGGGTATATTTTTCTTCTGGATGAG
Source organism: Viscum album (assembly GCA_963277665.1). Taxonomy (NCBI): domain Eukaryota; kingdom Viridiplantae; phylum Streptophyta; class Magnoliopsida; order Santalales; family Viscaceae; genus Viscum; species Viscum album. The sequence goes on from OY728158.1 coordinate 580,911,152, forward strand.
AAAATGTAGAGGTCACTTTTTCTACTATTGAATCAAGCAACCTTGGTCTTCCCACTTTCTTGGGCTGGTTAGTTTGTCACCTAATCATCAATTGGTCTCCCAAAATAATTAGTTCCGAATGATTTTTTAGAACTATGGAGTAATTTTCCTTCTCTTATTAGACTTTTTGAAGGTATATCACATGGGTTTCAGTAGCATAGATAGCTCTATAAGGAATATGGCTAGTATTTTTCAGTTGGCCATAGTTTTGTCTCCCTCTATTACCTTGGTCCATGTGGCCTCAATTCATGTCTCCCTAATTTATCATGGGAATATCGGGTTCATAATAGCTCTTATCATTAGATAATGGGTCTATTAAATGAATGAAATTGGTGGATCTGAATATCATTTCATCATATGATGAGGACTCTGTTTGATGGGTCAATTACCATTCTTCCATTTTGTGAGGTGGTGATATTTCTCTTGAGAATTGTGACATGAAATACAATATATTAAATGATATATTTATAATTGGTGTAGGTTCATATTCCTATGTCTCCCACCCTTTCATTCATTCCTTTTCTTATAATATTGGCCTTTGGAGGGATGTGGTGCGGATAAAGTCGGTTATTCCATAGTGGAAACGAATGGGGGAATAATTGTTTGGTTCAACTATTCTATAATAATGGAATTAATTAAGTTGATAAACTTTTGATTCATACAATCACTTAACTTTCATTCATTATTTTTGGTTACTTCTTTCCATTCCCTCTTCTTCTAGAAAAACGGTGGAAACATATACTACTTGTGCAGATGGATTACCCAATTTCACCTTCCCAAAAAAACCATATTTTGTAGGATATATTTGAAAACAATGAATTCCTAGATGGTGTTCCCTAAAATTTGGTAAAAGTAACAATAATTTGGGAAATCTTCAAGATTGACTTGATCAGGTATTCTTGGTTCTATCAGAGTTAGAAGGTCTTTTTCCAAGGCTGCTAAGAAGTAGCTAGGAACATATTCATACCAAAAGGAGTTGGCCCTAATTTTTTAGTATTTCAATTGAGAGTTTTTTAGATCTCTGCTTTCATCCTAAAGAGTTTTTTTTTTGTTTCTATTACCTCCCTATAGTAGGTCTTACAAGATAAGGTGGAGGATTTAGAGCAAGATATGATAATGGGGATAGTTTCAGAGTAACAATTACAGTTTATACTTTACTTGTACTCTTTCCTTAAGCTACTAGTACTATTCTAGATGTGGTTTTGGTTCATAAGATGTAGTCTTCCAATCCTTTTGAAACTAAAATAAGGTATTGACACCCACTCATGTACTTTATTGGAATGAGTGGTGTTCACAACTTATCGTGGAATTTTTCTATGCATAGATCCAAAAAATAATCTTGTGAAAATTGAAAATTCATGGAATAAGTTAGACCCTTCCACCTGGTAATAAAGTCTAATACTCTATCATTTTCTTGATTTTTTTAGTTAGAGAGGTCTAGGAATGTTGTCTTTCATAATGTTGATTTGAAATGGTAAAGAAATTGTCAATAGAGGTCTTCTTATCCTTTGATTGACCCAATGGGTGAATTGGTATACCATATGAAGGTTAGCCCCTACAAGTATTGTAAAAATCACTGAAGTTTATCAAATTCTTGTTTCATAACATTTCCCATCATGTTGACACACCAAGATACATAATTTGTTATATATTGTTCCAAATATCCAAAACCATCGAACATTGAAAATAGAAGAGTTTCAAAATTATGTAAGGGGAGTCTTTCATATTCCAATTTGGGGTAAGGTTTTCTTTCTAGCTACACTGGTTCATTTTTCCCCTATATAACTTTTATTTGAGCTATCAATTACATAATAGTGTCAGAAATTATTTTGGTAATGTCTAATTGAGAGGAAATTGGAGTAGGGGACACAACGAGCTGAACCAAATTTGTTGGTCCTATCTGAACTTGTTCTTGTGATGACTGGTTGTAACTTTTTGGCATTGGTATAGTTGTTTACCCAAAGTAGTTAAATCTCAGTAATCATCTATCACTTGTTCAAAATATATCGGTTTTCATTCTTATGCATTGGGTAGACATTGTAAATATATTTTCATTGGTATGATGAGCTATTATTTTTTAGGTACACTCATTATGGAGTGAAATGTGTCTCTTTTGGAAGATCATATTTAGCAGGAATATGACCCCTGGGTAGTTTGGTATTAATACTCTTTCATTCTATCATTTATATTTCATACTAATCTAGCCTCTCCTTGATTATGAAGGGTTCGACATCCTTGGGTAATAAGTTGGATTGAACTGCAGCCTTACCCTTTTTTGTATGATGCCCATCGAAGAGGAGGCAGTGGAAAATTCAAAGGAATTCCCATATTTTGTGTAATCCTATGATTTCTAGTATTCACATCTTATTATGTTGTTTTAGTGTGGGATATAGTTTTATTGTATATAAACTAATCTTGTTCTCCCACATTTTCATGATGTTTTGTAGCATTATCATAAGTTCCAATGATGTTTATTGATGTGAACTAAATATGGATAATTTCATCAATCTTAGAATATTAGGAGAGATGGTTGCTCTAGGAGAATCAACTAAAAGATATATTATTCCCATGATTGGTTGTACTCTTAATAGTATGTTTCTTCTTGCATCCATTAAGGTAGCTTAGCCTATCTTTTAGGTATCCCTTGGAATTTTTATGGTGAATGGTAACCTAAAAAAATATTCAGATGATTTTGTTATCCACATTCATGAATAATAAATTGCATCACAGGATAGGATGAATAAGAATGATTTATTTTGTGGAACTACTCCCAGAAGATAAAATTATAACTTTCATTGAGGTTGAGGTAAAAAATTTCCAAGACCTACGAACTGTGGGGGCTCCGGTTCCACTTTTACAATGTTTTGAGCCAGATTTTTTTAGTTTTAATGGTTTTCTTAAAAATTTCCCCAGTCCTAAAATATAGGGTTTTTCCTATACTACCACAACTTCAATTACTTTGGCTGGTATTCTGATTTATAGATCTTTATATGCATATGGGTTGGGTGTATTTCATGACTTGGACCTAATACTTCTACATTCGAATAAATTTTCAACATTTAAACTATATAATTATTGACCTCCCTTAAATGAAAGGCTTGATAGATATTTTCATATTCTTGATTTAAGAGTATTTTTATGAACTTATCTCTTCTAGATTTATATCTATGAGAGCTATTATGGTCCAGTTCTTACTGAGTAGACCATCCATGGTGAGTAGTCTTTTTCTTGAGTTTTTTTGGGGAAATGACATTACTTGATGTCACCTTTAGAGAGATTTTTTGGTAGGGGATCAAGTTGAAGTGAAACACCCCATAATAACCCCGTCCTCTGATATGATTATTGTATGGGGATTCATTGATCATTTGGTGAAGTCCTTTTAACTCGTCGATACATGCACTTTGAAGGTAGCTTTTCCTCTTTCCCAATTTTAGGTGTCGTGCATCTAGGAGGGTCACCAAGTCAATTTTGTGGTGAACCACTTCTATTACATTAATGGTCTTTTGATATTCATCATAAATAAATATTTTTTTAAAACTGATGAAGAAAATTCCATATGTTTAGGAAAATTTCATGCACATGATCATCTGACAATGCCTCTGTACTACAAAATTAGATAGTGGCTAAAAGCCAGAAAATTATTGGTATATTATCCTTTTCCAATTATCTCATCATGAGAAATATTTCTCCTTCATCTTTTTTTACAGATTTATCATCCAAATATGACCAAAGTGGATATTTCCCCACTACTTCATTATAAAAAACAGGGTCATTAGGGATTTCCACTTTTTTATTTGAAGGAATTTAATCCAAGGAGGATTTGGATAATAATAGTTATCTTGAGTTGTCTTTTGGTTCAAAAATAATATCACTTATCAATGATGAGGTATCAGGCATGAATGACATCATTTTACAAAGTGAATCTTGTTAGGAGGGATTTCTTGGAGTTGATTCATCAATGGTAAGACCTTTTTGATGAAATGAAGTTTCATTATGGGGAGGACCTTGATAACGAAATCCATTATGGGGAGGACTACCATCACATTTTAATGTCCTACTACCAGGATTGAGTCTGTTGCATATACCATGGGGAGGAACTTTAGGGTAGACTATACAAGGGGTGCCTTATTTCTATGTGATCTTCCAACCATGTGGAAGTCTACCATGGAACTCATCATGAAATGGGATCTTGAGATCAATCAAATTATGAACATGATGTAATCCATCATATTCATGTGTTAGGGGAGGACCTTCAAAACTGATAATAGCCAAATTATGGGGAGGACATTCATAAATACCTCTATTGTCTCCATAATTTTGTAATGGATGGGTTGGATCTAAAGCTTTCATAGATAAACATATGAGGGATTCAAGAACACTAAAATTTAGTAGACAAGGTTCATAGATTGGCTATTAATTTCCCAATAATCTCTAGTGAGGATTCTTATTAGATGTCTTTCTATAAGTGATTGCAGCCACTTATTGTGGGTAATGTATTTCATATGAAGAAACCTATTTTATTAGTTCCTTATTTATTTCCAAAATTTTCTGATAGATTCCTATAATTTTGGAAATTATATATGTATTCCGCAAAATTTCCATTGGATTATAACAATTAACTCTAGTTAGAAAGGAGATATGGTCTTGATTCTATTTTCCATTTATCATGGGATGGCCACAACCCTCCTCAATGAGAGTAGAAATATGAACACTCTCCATGGTGACTCTCAAAATATTTTGTTGTGTCACTTCAAATGTAGAGGTAGTGTTGTTTTTTGGACTCTTAGTCACCTCTAATGCTATCATTATATCCTGTAAAAAATTTATAATATTAATAGGAATATATGTTTGTCCCTTCGTCATTTCTAAGATATAATGAGTGACTTATTTAGCTAGAATAGGGATATACGCCCATTTTGTAGTTAAGGAAGGGTTGTATTCTTGCAATTTTTCCATTTATTTCTTGGACTTACTGAAAATAATCTGGTTCATATATAGATATATGGGAATTCCACCTATTTGTAGTTGGTATCTTTAATCTTTCTTCTACGGGTTATGTCAAACTATTCTGGTGGAGTTGATGGATGCAGGTAGTTATGTACGATTGCTTGTGGTTTTTCACCAAATTTGGTTGGAAGGCTTCTTTCGATGACGCCAAACTATGCCGGTGGGCTTGTTTTTTGTAGGTATGTGTTTTTTCCCGGGCCCAATTTGCCACCAAATTTTTCTAGAGATCTTTTTGGTAGGTAAAATTGGTATGAACTAACTCTTTGATAACTGGTCACTACCATCAGTGGACTATCTTAGGTTCCCAAGTATGAGTGACCTCGGTAGGACTCTCAAGAGTGGAACCCCCATAATGTTGAGGGTCTATTGTAGAAGGATGTTAGTGATAGAGGCTACTAGAAAGAGGCCTTTATAATTACCCTTGTTTTGTATGAATGTATCCATTAGTGTCCTCTTGATTAGCCTCCCTGAGATAAGGGAGGAATTTGTTACAGAATTCTGGGGATGTGATCCTAAAACAATTGGACACAGAAATTGGTTTTTTCTACTTATGTACCACCATCCATCATTGAACAAATGGATGGTGGGGATTTATATGCTAGAAGTCTTGTCAAGAAGCCTCCAGGTTTGGGATGATACCATTTTTTCGGTACCTCTGAATGAGCATGTTTGAGACCTAGAATTGGATATGTTGGGTTAGTGATGGTGTCCTCTGATTGGATGAGGACCCGAGAAAAGATGTAAAGTTTTAGATTGGTTGAAAGGATTCCATTGGATTTGATTAAATGGAGTTCTTGTCAAAAGTTTCTAGATACATATGAAAAACATAAACAATAATACATCATCAAAGTAGAATCTCAATAAATTAACACATGCATAATTAATTATTTGGGATCCAATCTTTGGACCCTATTTTTATTTTTATGTAAAGGGACCTAACATATGGGACACACAATCGTATTTTGGTTAAGGATTCATATCGATTTATCCATTAATTTTGATACATGTAAAAAAAATTGTCTAGAATATAATGGAAAGAAAAATATTCACTTCAATTTCACCATTTTTTGTTTTCATGAGACACGCAAAACAAAAATGGTCCTACATATGATGGTGAAAAAAAAGATTCACATCGGGTTCACCATTTGTTTACAATGCACTCTGGTTCCCATGATCATTTCGATTCAATGCGGACATGATTTCCAAAGGTAGGTATCCAGTTGGATTTCTCCAATGAGGCCTTTCGAAGGAACATTGGCTAGGATGATGGGAGGTCAGGCTCATCACACACTTTTGGGGGTAAATATTACCTACTCTAAGAATATATTATAGATTTAAGACTTATTCCCAAATCCTTTATTAAATCACAAATATCAAACAGGTCACCCTTGTTGGAATAATAAATTATTTAGTATCTGTTGATTTTAGAATCATATATATATATCCTTGGTTATTCATCAATGGAGACATCCATATGTATCCAAATTTCTCTATTGATGGTAACCTTTTGTAAATGGACTAGTGATTCTTATATCATTTATTATCATGATATGGGTTTTAAGCCACACAGTTAGGTGCTTGGGAATTTAACATCATCCATAAAGAGAGAACTTATTTTGGTGGTGGGATCAAGTCCATGATATGGGATTCATGCATATCCTTGTAAAATGAATTAGAACCCATGTGGTCTGGTTCTACTTAATGGGACACATCATACCATTTAAGTTCATGTGATGAGAACCAAACCATGAATTTTAACATCATGCATCAAATATGTGTTGGTGAAATATTCCTCGTAAATGGATGGTGTGGGACTTATTCCAAAGTGTCCCAAAAGAAATTGGAAGGGATATGGTCTCCCATGTGGGGCATAATCTAATTAGGAATATAGTCCAATAAATATGGTGATGAAAGATAGTCGAAAGGAATATGGATCTCTTGGTTAGATATGACCCTACTAGGGATCTATCCCAAAGAACATTAGGGTGAATTTTGGGTGTTGGGTTTTGAACTTAAGTATTCTTCCTACGTATCCCATTTATCCAAGTATCAAATCTCACATCATTTATTGAATTTTATGATTACACCATTAGAGGATACTTATTTTCTTCATCGATAATATGACCATTTCAGGGATATGGTGACATGGTTTTGTGGATTATACCAAATTATTATCCCAATTGTTTTTCTTCATGAGTATTATATCCCTTTAAGGTGATTATAACATGGTTTTGGGACTTATACCAAATAAGAGGCCCAATGTGTTTTATCATGGTGATTACATGATCACCAAAAACCTCTAATACCACATGATTCATGATCAGTGTGGGAAACAAGAGGAATCGAAAGATCTAGAAAACTATGCTCTACATAGTTCACTGGTGGATGAGGCCGGGGAGATGGGAGAGAGAAACATCATTGGTACCCATTTCCTATCTTGTTTTTTTGTAACTAGAATAGTCAAATTTAGCTACCCATATGGCTATGGCCCTAGAAGAAAGTCTAGGGGCATACTACAAGAGGGATTCCCTACTACCAATTTTTCCCACCTCCCATTTCGACTGATAGAAGATGGAATGAGGGAGGGATGATGAAAAATGGGTATCGTCGCCCGAACCAAGGAACCTACTGCTACCATACCAAATTTTGGGAACCTCGTTACCATGGGAATGTATGATTAGAAATATTTTTAGGATCCTCCTTATTAATTATGTTAACAATGTGACCTTGTTTATGAAATTATTGTATGATTGAGAGGACATTATGGTGTAAATTTTGTTTGATCATACATATCTAGTATTTTTGGGAGAGGTCTTGGCTTAGAGACTTGCGAAGAGGCCCATTTGGGTCTTATCACTTCATTGGAATGGCTGACATAGAGGGTTGTTTGAATAGTTTACAGAGGCATTGAGTTAAGGAAAAATGCTATATATAGGGTACATGGGGATAAAGGACCCCATCCCTTGTACTATTTTCTATGTGGGATGGTGGATTGAAAATATTTCATTTTCATGCAGTTTGTGGAATGGTAGTCTGTAAATGGGTTCTCTGTATGGATGGTTAGTCCATAAATGACTCTTTACTTTGAAGATCACTACTTATTCTATGAATAATGATTATTATGTCGTCATTTAGTTTATGATATGTGGTAAATTATTACTTTTTAAATCATTTTCTCAGACTATATCTCTCAACTCTCTCACAATGTACCTATTGCACAATAATTCTTCTCTCTAAAAATCCCACCCTCGTCAGTCTATGTGTGGTGGTTTTTATAGGGGTGTGAATATAAACATTCAACCACCACCAATGATTGGTTTTTAGGCATCCTATTTTCCTTGAAATGATAGAATTAATTATTTAAGGCCTGAAAAGGACTCTTTTCCCCACAAATGAATTTTTGTTTGTGAAGGGATAAAAAAGAAACCTCACCCCACAAAGTGGTTTTTGTTTGTGGGTGGGGAGTCTAAAAATAATGCCTTGCATCATAAATGAATTTTAATTTGTGGATGGGATACATATCTCCCAGTAAATAAATTTTGGTGTATGGGGGGTAAAATAAAGACACCGCAACCCATAAAAAAATTTGGGGGTGCTATGAATATGCATTATGTGGAGTAGTAACTTTCATAACAAGCATACTATACAGAAGGAGGGGTTCTTTTACGAATACTTTCCAACAAATTTTTGGATCATAGTACTTTACCATTTTAATATATCAATTTATTTTAATCTAGACAGTCCAAAACTAATAAAATACATCCAATATTCTAGGAAAACTTATTTTAATCCAATAAGGAGGTTAAATCATGATCAAAAAAGTGGAAGTGTGATGTAAGGGGCTTCTTAACTCGATTTTCATTTATTGGGTTATACATCTACTTCATTGTATATATTATGCCATTGAGTCATATTTGTTATTATGTGGCTATTAGTTTTTATGTGGTATATATACTGATCCTTGGATGAATTTAACATGAATATCTATTTATTCATTATGATTAATGTTTCAACTCAAATTTATTATTTCAAGGGGTCATAATTTAAATGTTTCCAAGTAGGTAAGAATTTGTTTTACAATCTCATTTTTCTAGGATTGATTATATTTTATGTTAAATAAATATTATAATATATCCTCTATTAAATTCATCTATTATATTATCCTCTTGAAATTTATGGAGTTTCCATGTTTTCTTACAACTTTTCCTCTCTTCGGAACTTATGTCAAGAAAACAAATATTTAAGAGAAATTATTATATTTTTTTTTTTGATCAAGTATATTTTTATTCTATGTCCATATATTTCAAAATTACTATAAAAAATTCTTTTTATTTACTAAAATTAATTATTAATTGAATTTATGTGATCATTTAATTTTGACAAGGATTTAAAGGAATCTTTATAATTTTTTCTGAAAGTGGAATTTTTCAAATTTCTTTACAAAGAGTTAAGATGGATTTTTTAATGTATATGGAATTAACATAATTTCTTTCCACCACAACCATTTTACTATATTAAAATTATCCTATAAGTTTTAAATGGTTTTAAAAAGAAAATTATTTAATGAAATTTTATTTTAAATGTTCCGCATTAATTTTCTTCTATCCTTCTAAAAGAATTGATTTTACTAAAAAAATATTCTTTTTGATGAATTAATGGTCATGTATTATATCTTGATTAATTTTGTGGTCATTAACTTTCTCTTGAAACATTTACCTTCTTATTGATATTTTTCATTAAACATATTCATATTCATTTCATCATGGATATGTATATTTCTTAAATTGTATACTATTTCTATATATAGTGTTTTTCGACTTGATTGATAGGGAAAATCTTGAAATTACATATTATTTACAAAATATAGATATTTATTAATAGGTAATAATGTTTATGATTTAAATTAATTAATAAATATATTAGTAATTCATTAGCCTTAGTAAGTGATGGTTGGGACCTGTTATAGCCCCTCGATGCATCAGTAAGTCTTGTGAAACAAAATAGTTTTAGTATTTGGTCAAGTTCTTACCCATTTATCTAATATTACTTTTCATGAGGCATAGATAGTAAGTTCAAAATGTCCAAAAAAATTTATTCCATCATTATAAAAAAATTTATTGATTTCCATGTGATTATTTGAATAGTTATGATATCCATGGATAAGTTTTAATCTAATGTGATTATTTATATGGAATTATTTGATCATCATTTATTCTTGCCATATTATTATTCATGCTTAAATTATTGATTAATTAGAATGTGTTTTTAGTTATTTACCTTTCCATGTTGATTGTAATTACTTACTCGTGGTCACTTTCATTGTGCATAAACCTTAATGATCATTTGATTTCACCCTTATTTTGTTTCATTTCTTTAGGATATGAAGAAATTATATTTGAATGAGTTCATGGATACAGAATATTTACATTCATTATGCTTTTATATTATATTACCAATGTAAAATGAGAATAATATATATATCTGGTTATTTAAGACTAATAATGTATTCATTATTTTGGGATATTATCTCTTGTATCTAGTTCCAATATAATAAATTAACCACGGGCTTTGTTCTGCTAGGGTTTGGGTCTTTATAAGAACCATTTGTATTAGAGTAATTTTTGAAGACTTTTTGTTTATTGTATTTTTTTTATGAGGCCATTGATGTTTTTTGAGGTCATTTAAAGTGTTTGAGGAGTTTATGAATATGTTTGAAGTGATTCTAAACTTAAATGAATAAATCTTGAATTTTTGAGTTAAATTAGAAAAATGGAAATGTTCTATGTGTGAAAAAATGATTTTGGTGGCTGTGTAAAGATGATATAGAATATAAATAACCACTAGTTTTCTCTTTATGAGCATTATTTTTTTCTTTTATAAGAATAATCATCAACTTTCTCCATAATCATGAATCATGTATTTATAAATATGAATTGGCCACTATGTAATTTTGGATATTTTATGTGTAGGAATCCTCAAAACACCATAAACATGGTTATATAAAAATCATTTGACATCTGCATAAACATCATGTTTTATTGTATAAGAATCAATATATCAACCTAAATATAATTTTAACTATGTAATGATAAATACTTAGAGAATTTTTTAGGTCTCTACAAATGAAAAACTCAAGTCTTCCAAATTTTTAATATTTTGAAGAAAATAAACCTAGTGATTCTAGAGATATTATTCAATGATAAAAAGATCCCATTTAAAATATTATTTAAGTAATATGAAGAATCTGTTATCCCTATAACCTGAATAAAAAAATCAACCTTTAAAACTGAATAAGTGAGATCTCATGGAATTTGAAATTCATTTAATCTATTTTGAAGAATAATACATGAGTATTAATGGGAAAATTCTTTGATGTTATTCAGTTCGTAAATCAAATTATAATGAATTATTGATTCTATATATGTTCACTATGATGTCTGAATATTTTGAAGATGACTTTCTAAAAAATAAGATATGTCACCTATTTTGTTCTGTAGTGATGATCATCAGTTATGTTGTGAGTATGTTAGTTCTTAAGGTATAATGAGGTTAATTTATTTGAGATAAGAAAAGATTGAATTTCAAAAGTTAAAATCATCTTGTTTTAGAAGAAGATGAGTAGGAAATATTTTTTTAAATTCCCTTTGAAAATAGAATATGGGAGACTTTCCCCATGAATAAATATTAATATATCTTCATTTTACATATTTTAATATATTGAAAATGGATTGAGAAGTTAATGATCCACCTTTTCAAGAAAAATTTATTTATCAAGGACATATATTTTTATTGGTTAGAAATACTAAGGGAGTTGAAAAATGAGTGTGATGAAATAAAATATGTGGATTTATATTATGCATAAAGATGTTCAAAATAGAGTGGAAGAGTGAATAATAAGAAGCATCATTTTTAACCAAGGTTGAGTGTGAAGTGAAAATTTTGTTTTACATGAGAATATAGATTTGATAATAGAAAATATAGAGCTATAAAAAAGAGGATATAAAGTTTTAAATATATATTTTTTACTAAGATAATACTGTTGATTTTGATTAAAAAAGAATATGTTGATCCACAAAGATTTATAAATACATTGAATTGAGAAGTATGGGTTATTTAGTGTTTATTCACTGGAACTATTCTAAATGAATTTTTTCTTAAAGAAAAGAATTTGTGCTTCCATGATACTATCTTTTGGCTTGAATGATTGGAATTATAATATATTTCTAAAACTAACAGAACACAAAGAAAGCACCCTCTCTCTCTCTCATCTGGTGGTGTTCTATATTGTAGTGTACTTTTGGGAGATAATGGACCTACAAGAGGAAATTTATTACACTGGGGAGCATCGTTTAAACATAGATATTGACCCAACCACTTTTATTAATAACAATTTATTAGTGTAAAATATATAGTAAGGAATAAAAGCTTGCTTCGGCAAGGATTAGTCTCACACATTGTAGTTAAACCTTATAAAACTTTTTGGGAACCTTTTCCTTATTCTCTTTTATTTCATCTGGTTGAGGTTGATTTTAATATACTCAAATGGTCCAAACCAACAATAAATTTTTACTTCAAATAAGGAAATTTAAAAAAAATTGGCTACATTAATTCACCCCACTCTCAATGTAGCCCTTGAACATTCAGTAAGTACAAAAATCCAAAGTTTACCTATATTAAACTCTATTAATATAAATGATATACAATATCAACTTTTTAAATATTATATTTTTCCCATATTTTATGGAAATAACATCCATGGTTAGAAAAATATAATGCCCACATTTTTGTTGTCTTGGGGCCTTAAATTTCTTAATGTATCCATAGTGGTATTTCCATCAATTTAAAGAGGTTATCAAATAAAATTTAATAATAAAAGGAACATTGTGTTTGATGGAAAAATAGAAATTCCATTTTATAGTCTCTCTCTGAGAAGGCATGAACAAAAGTGATGAGATTAAAAACGGATAAAAAAATGTGGGATAAACTTGAAAGAAGTTATAAATAGAATTTCAAAGTGAAATAATCCATGTTATAAATTTTCAAAATCAATTTTGAATATGTAAATATGGTTTAAAATTGATCCATTGATGAAAAACTCACTAGATTAAATGATATTGTGAGCAGTATTAGAGATTTTAGAGAAAATATGGATTATTCTATTATTATAAAGAAACTCATGAAGAACTACTTTAAAAATTTTGATCCTAAAATTTCAACTCTTGAATAAGGGGAATAACTCCCTTTAGATGAGATACATAGACTACTTATTTCCTATGAGATGATAAAAAACAGCCTTTAAGAGGAAATAGAAAGATGAGAAGGATTTTGAATCCATAAAAAAGATGTGTCTTAAAGAAGAATAACATGAACCTTTTGAGAGTTTGATAATTATGAGTGTAATTCCCCAACCCTAATTACCCATATTCATTTCATTATTACATAACATTTTCATGATATAAGGAATCATGTCCTAAAAGACCAATTAGTTTTGTATCCTAGGAAGTACTAGATACATACATAAGTTTTACATTACATCATGAGATAAAAAACAAAAATAGAATTTTGTCCCCTTTGAACACACTTATATCCCTTAGTCTATCCCTATAGTTTAACCATAAAATACTTCTTCACATATTGGGAAAAATAAAACATAGAAAGGGGTGAGCTCAGATGCTCAATAAGGATAACAATATAGCAGAAACTTCATAAATAAGCATTAATATTTATGGAAATGTATAAGACTAAATCATAAGCCTTTAATCTTAAAAATCATCATAATATGGAAAATATAAATCGAATAATTACATTTACTTATTCACATGGATATTCTACTAGTCGAATAATCACATGCAATATCAATAGCCATTTCATAATGATGAAATGCATAATGTCGGACATCATAACCACATAGTCAAGGCCTCATGAAAATACTACAAATAATATTTTTTCAAGGCCTTGTTCCAAGACACTATTTTGTCTCATGAGAGCTACCGATGCATCGAGGACCTATAGCAGGCTCCACCCGTCACTTACTAAGTCCAATGCAAAAATCGGATGAAAAGGTTGAAATATAACATAAACATTCGAATTAAAACTAGCATACGAAATGTTAATACTTTTACCATAAACCATGAATGGTATAAAAATAACACATCCACATTCAAACATATCACAAAACCTTCAATACAATATGGAAGATTTTTATCATAAAAAATCAACTTCTAACAAGTATAAAATCCATTAAAGGATGTTGACAAAGATGAAATCAAAATTACTTGAGAGGAATATCTCATTCTATTTTGAAATCATTTGAAAGTCATGTAATTATAAAAGAAACCATTTATTTTGAAAATATTCTTATAAAATTTTAAGGGAAGCTTCAAATGTGTAATACTTGTGGAGAATACCAACACCCACTTTATAAGTTAAAAAACACTCTTACCTTAATTTTTCAAAAAGGTCATAAAGTACCTTATTTAGAAAATGAAGGAAAGATTACTTTCAAACCATTTTATAAAAAGTAAAACAAGGGTATAAATGAATTTAAACCATAGTTTAGTAAATAGTAAAAAAATTTTGAAATATATTTTTAAGAAACACGGATGTGGTAGATAAAGAGGTCCCAGTAGATACTTGCGTAAAAACAACCTCAGATAATAAAGAGATTGTAAAATTAACCCTTACCTTGTACTTTTCCTTGGTCAAGGGTATGTTAACCTCCTATGTAATAGTTAAATAATGGTTATTAAATTATAAAAGAACTAAATACATAAATATTATATCAGATATGATCTTTTAATATTGCTTTGTTAATAATATTTTAGTAGTATCATTGTTTTTGGTGTTAACTGATTCATTTTCTTTTATATGTTTTGTTACGTAAGTCATGTTTGTTATGGATAGGATGTATTTGACTCATATCCAGATTTATATTATGTTCTTAAATATTATTTTTAATAATAAAATGAAAATTATTCTTGAATGGTTACAATGGGGAATGAATCTCATTGCGTTTGTGGAGACGGTAATCCGTACATACGCACGAACGTTACTTCCATTTCATTTTTTTATTTTAAAAGGAAAGAAACCCAAATGATACATAGGAATATTATTATTCCAGTATAATATAATATTTTAAATATGTTATGTTAGTTCATTGACATTATCCTTTATATGTTCCATGTATGGTATAAACGAGTCATATCACTTTGAGGAGGTGGTAGTCCACACTTCCTCAAATGAAATTATCGTATATATATAATAAGAAAAAGAATACATTTATGATATAAAAGAGAATTATAGAAGATTATAGATAAAATTAATACCATAAATATCATAAATAATTACATCTCCATCGTAATGTCCACCATAATAGGTGGTAATAAAATATTGAACAATCATCATTTCGTGAGGCAGTAGTTCACCCTCCATAGAAACATTATGTTCTATACCCATTATATGGAGGTGTTTTAAGTGTAGCTAAAATAAATCTCATAAAAACAACCTAGTATATTTTTTATATTTTTTTGTTATAAAATAAATTAATAAAGAGATTTTAGGGGGTTGGAGAAGTGAAATAAATGAAAAGAACTTAAGAGGTGATGTTACCTTTAAATCGGGTAACTCCCTTTGGTTTGAACCAAAAGGCTTCCTTGAAGTGCCTTCTTCCTAAGGTAAGGCTTATAAGAGGAATATAGGAATGTAGGAAGATTAATTGGGTAGAGGTTGGATGACCCAAGTGGCTTGAGAGCTGTGAGAAATGTGTTAGAGGTGAGGGCTTTTATAAGGGGGATGAGGGGCTCTTTGGGAATGTTTGAAAATATTATTTTATTATATAATTATTTTCAGTTTTTAAAGGTCCAAAACTCATTAAAGTAGAATATAATAAGACACATGTTAGAAATAAAATCATAAAATAATAATTGGATAGGTTTTGGATATTGTTTTAATTTTTATAATCTCATTTATTTAAATCATTCATTAATTATGTAAACACTGCATCATTATTATGTCATATATAATTTTATTTATTTGATGTATAAAATTTATAAAAAAAATACCATAATTTAGGTAACATTTTTATCTTTCAAATGAATATTTATAGTCTAAGTTATAAGTTATATAACTCTATGTAAAAATTGTTCTACTAAAAGATATATGTTTATATCATTTTGTCTTTACTTTAAATTAATTAATATAAAGTGTCATTATCACTCTCAAGGGGTTCCATGGGGTCCCAATATAGACCAAAGGATACCCATGGTTGGACATGTATCATTAAATAAGGTTACTAAACATGTTAGTATAATTTAATATTATTATAATATTATTTGTTACCCTTATTTACCGAATTTACCCCTTTAACCATAGTAAATAAAATATTTACCAAAATAATTATTCATAATGTCTAAAAATAAAAGTTACGTATTTACCCAATTTAAACATCATGATTCCAAATATGGAATCAATTTTTCCAAATTCAAAACACAGAAGTGGAAGAAATTAATTTTAAAATTAATTCTTTTTGTCAAAACAAAAAGTGTGTTTTTAAGAAATTATAACTATCAAAATATTGACACTTGTTTATGTCTAGTTTAAATGTGAAATTACATCCAATGACCTAAATTATATTAAGTGATAAAAATATAATCTAATGATACTTAAAAACCTTTTAGATCTGTAATTTTAAATTTTAAATTATTCCAATTAAAAAAGTTTTTTTAATTAAAATTTAGTATTTTTCACTATTCATCTAAAATTGAAAGTTTTTAGAGGAGTACCAAAAATTTACCCGAAGCTAATATTGATATTCCTAATCCAAAAAATAAGTCCATTTTGAAAAAAATTTATAAAATTTCAAAAAGTGGGTATTACTATTCATAACGGCTAGTTTGATTGGTCGTGGTGTGTTAGAATCTTGAAGTTGCATATAGCATAAGCTATTGAATTATTCAAAGGGAAGCACACCGTGGAAGCTTGGGGTGTTACATTATTTCCTCCTTCAAATAATTTCTCCCTCAAAATTTCTAGAATTCTAATACATAAAAATATTTGGGTGGTTCTTCATCATAAGTTCTTCGAGTTCCCATGTTTCCTCTTCCATCTTATTATTTTTCCATAGAACTTTCACCAGACGAGTGACCGGTTTCTCAACACTTATTCTATGGTATTAAGAATTATGATAGGCTCTTCGTAATAAGATATATTGGGTTTCGGTTCTATTTCGTCATAGGTGAGTATATGTGTTGGGTCAGGAATGTATTTTCTCAACAGTGATACGTGGAACACTTCATGAACTTTGGAGAGACTTGGTGGCATTTCCAAAAGATGAGCTACAACTCCAATTCGTTCTAGAATTTTGAAAGTTCCGATGTACCTGGGACTTAATTTTCCTTTTTTACTGAATGTTATAACACCCTTCCATGGATATACCTTCAAGAAAACATTATCTCCTGCTTGAAATTCAAAATCATTCCTCTAGTTATCGGCAAATCTCTTTTGCCTACTTTGAGATGCTTTGATGTGGGTTTGGATAACCTTCACCTTTTACATTATTCCCTCAAAAAAATTTGATTCTATGAGTTTTATTTTACCAATATCATCCAAAAAAAGTTGGTGTGCGACATCTCTTTACATATAAAGCTTCATATGGTGCCATCTGAATACTTGAATGGAAACTATTGTTATAGGAAAATTATACTATAGGTAAATATTGATCCCACATACCTTGAATGTCAAGTGAGAAAGATCTCAACATGTCTTCTAAGGTTTGAATAGTCCATTCTGATTGTCCATTAGTTTGAGGGTGGTAGGTAGTACTCAAATAAAGTTCAATATCCAAGGCCTTCTGAAGAATTTTCTAGAATCATGATGTAAAATAGGGATCACGATCAGAAAAAATCGATAGGGGTACTCCATGAAGTCTTACAATGTCATTAATATATATTCTTTCTAGACATTCAAGTGGTAAATATTCTCTTATAGAAAGAAAATGAGTTGACTTCATAATATGATAAACAATGACCCATATTGTATCATTCTGTCTAGGATTATTTGGTAGCCCCATGACAAAGTCCATCATAATATCATCACATTTCCACTCAAGTATGGGAAGAGGTTTCATGACTCCTCTAGGATGATGTCTCCTAGATTTCACTTGTTGAAAACCCATATATCTTGACACATAATCATCAATCTCTCTCTTCATGTTATCCCACCAAAAATGTTCCTTCAAATCTCTATACATCATAGTGATACTAGGGTGTATAGAGAAATTTGAGCTATGAGCATTATCCAATAATTCCCTTTTTAGATCAGGTTTTTCAGGAACACAAAGTCTCTTCCTAAATTTCAAAACCCCATCTTTATATATGAAGTCGATTAATCTCCCATCATTCACAACTTTAATTTTATATTGAAACTCCTCATCCTCAGTCTGGGAAATTTTTATCCTTTCTAGTAAATATGGTTTAGAAACCATTTGAAAAAGTATTGATGTTTCACCTTCCATTATTATTCCCATATCCATATTTACTAGATCTATGAACATAGTATCCCTATAAACTCTCATATTGTTTAAAACTCCATGATCCTTTCTACTCAAAGCATTTTTCACCTTATTGGTCTTCCTCGGGAGGTAGTGTATGGTGCAATCATAATCATTGAGTAGTTCGCGACATTTCCTTTTCCTCATGTTGAGTTTTTTTTGTGAGAAAATATACTTCAAACTCTTTTGATCAGTATAAATATCATATTTTTTACCATAGAGATAGTGACTCTATATCTTCAGAACAAATATTACAGCTGCTAACTCAAGATCATGAGTGGGATAATTTTGTTCATGAATTTTTAGTTTTTGGGATACATACGAAATAACCATATCATTCTTCCTAAAGACACTACCAAGTCCTTTTATTGAAGCATCACTATGAATAAAAAACCCATTATTCCCCGATGGTAGAGTCAATATAGGATCATTGACTAATCTTCTCTTCAGTTCTTCAAAACATTCTTCACACTCTTTTTTCCAAACAAATTTAACCCCTTTACATGTGTTCTTGGTTAATGGGTTAGCCGATCAGGAAAAATTTTAGATGAAACGCCGATAATAACCTGCTAAACCAATAAAATTGCGTACCTCAGTTACACTTTTTGGTGTTATCCATTCTTGTATTACCTTGGTCTTTGAAGGATAAACAGGTATTCCATCCTTAGATAAAATATGGCCAAGAAATGAAATCAACTGAACCCATAATTCACACTTTTTGAACTTCCTATATAATTCATTTCTTCTAAGAGTCTTTAGAATAGTGTGCAAGTGATTTTCATGATCTTTATAGCTTTTGGAGTTTACCAAGATTTCATAAATAAATAACACTACAAGTTATTCAAGATATTCCTTGAAAACTCTGTTCATTAGATCCATCAAGACAGAGGGTGAATTAGTCAGTCCAAAAGGCATTACTATAAACTCATAATGCTTGTACCTGGTTTTAAATGTTGTCTTTGGAATGTCTTCCTTCTTCACACAGAACTGATGATATCTAGATCGAAATTCAATCTTTTAAAAATATTTAGCTCCATGAATTTGATCAAATAAATCATCAATTCGATGTAGGGGATAATTGTTCTTTATTTTTATAGCATTGATCTCTATGTAGTCAATGCACAACCTCATAGATCCATATTTCTTCTTAACAAAAAAATAGGGGCTTCCCATGGAGAAACACTAGGGAAAATAAATCCTTTATTACTCAAATACTCTAGTTGTTTCGTTAGCTCCACTAATTCCACAGTGGCCATTCTATAAGGGGTGTTCGAAATGGGCCTTGAACCAAAAATTAAATCAATAGAAAACTCAATTTCTCATTCTGGAGGATGTATAGATAAATCCTCTAGAAATACATCAACATATTCTTGTACAATAGGTACAACCTATATTTTAACATTCCTTTCCACACCCATAGTTATTTCACTCTCTTCCTCCCCGATAATTTAATTTAGTAGAGGTATAGGGGGTGGATATATATAAGAATCAGATGGTGATGTTTCTACTCTAAAGATAAGGTATTCCTTATCATCAAAAAAAATTGTAACCTCCTTCTTATTACAATGAATTTTCGCATCATGGTATGAAATCTAATCCATACTAAGGATTATATCAAATTTAATCATTTGTATGATGATGAGATTAGCGGATAAAGAACCTGTATATGCCCTAATGGGGACTGATTCCCAAAACTTTGTTTCAATAATACTTTCCTTAGGAGTTTTGACTGATAAATCCCTTGTTAAATCAAATTGGAAATATCCAATTTTCTTAGAAAATTGGGAAGATATGAAACAATGAGATCATACAAAATCAAATAAATCATTTCCTAAACTTTAGGAAACCATTAAATTACCGGCCACCACATATTTCAAAGCTTCAACCTTAGTAGTAGTGATTTCATAAGCTTGGAATTTCTCCCTTGGCCTTTTCTAAGATATGTTATCTTTGAGCTTAGTAAATTTATTTTCATAATGCCCCATTTCTCTACAATTATAGCATTAAATATTGACAGTCTCTTTCTTTCCTTTACAATCATGAGTTTGGTGGCCTTTTTTCACCACACTTGTAATAGACTCCCATTCCCTTCAGGAAAGTACCAGGGTGTTTCTTCCCACATTTACCATAAGAATTATATTCAACTTTTCCTTTATTCTACTTATTTCCATTTCTATAGTGTTCAGTATATCTCTTCTTCTCTTTCTTTGCTTTAAAGTCGTAAGACTTAGAGAATTTCTTTTTGTTCTTGATAGCACATGAGATAATATCTTAGTATGATGTAAAGGATTGTGAGACTAATTCTTGATGGAGAAATTTTTTTAACCCATCAATGAATCGATCATTATTTCTCCTTGGGATACTTATATAATCTGTAGCATGCCTTGCTAACCTTGTAAAGTTAGCCTCATACTTTGCGACATTCTCATCCTCCTTTTGCCTCAAACTTAGAAATTGTCTTTCCATATCCTCTCAATTGTCACAAGGAAAGTATTTTTCTAAGAAAATCTCTTTAAAATACCTCTATTCCATATTCGATATTTCTTCCTCCTCCTTTGTGTTTTTAATTAATGACCACCATTGATCTATATCTCCCGTGAAGTGATAAACTTCCATGATAACTTTTTCCCTTTTTCTACTTCCCAAAGCATGAAATGTTTTCTCTAAGGAACTTATCCATTTCTCAGATAAAAAATTATTTTTAGTCTCATTTAATGTTGGTGGTTATTGCCTCATGAATCATTCTAACATTGATCCTCCATGTTGAGGATCGGGGTGCTCTATATGGGTTACGTTATTATTCATAACCTGAGTGAGTTTTCCCAGTATGGTGATAAGCTGATCAGCACCAATTACATCACCAACTCCACTATAATTATCTTGAGTTGGAGTAAAATCCCTACATGGATTATGTGAATTGATATGATTCACATTCATTCTACTAGGATCCATTTCTAAAAAATGACATACGATACATTAGTTTATGAATCACAATACATAATTCCAAACTTTTAAAACACTTAACATAAATTGAATAGTGTATGGATGTAATCCATAATCATAAAAATGTTTTCTTTGAGGAGTTATATACTCATAAATCCTTCATAATAGTTTTTAAAGAAAATGTGAATTGTCCTAAGAATATCCCCCAGGAGTTTCATAACCAAGACTGCACCAAGGTCTGTTGTCGTGTTGAAGGATACCCCAGGTCAAGCCAAAAACTCCTTGTTGAAGTTTTCACTCCTAGGTATATCTGTTCCATAACTGCCTCTACCTTCTCATATCCAGACAGGGATGTATTGTTTGTAAAATACACAAAATCTCTATATTACCAAAATTCTATGAATTTCTTCTATACTGATCCTCAAATTATATCTTAAGGTAATGTGTTCTAATCAGAGTTTATCTAAATATAGATTTCAAGTTTTGTACTAAACTTCCTCTGATACCAACTATAATGTCTAGACCCTAGTTAACCAGAGTTAGTGCATTATTACATAACATTGTCATAATACAAGGAATCATGCCCTAAAAGACTGATTAGTTTAGTCACCTTGAATTACTAGATACATACATAAGTTTTACATTACATCATGAGATAAAAATAATAAAAAAAAATTGTCCCCTTTGAACACACTTATATCCCTTAAATTGTCCCTGTAGGTCTACCATAAAATACTTCTTCACATCCTGGGACAAATAAAACATATAAATGGGTGAGCTTAGATGCTTAGTAAGGATACCAATATAGAAAAACCTTCCTAAATAAGCATAAACATTTAAGGAAATATATAAGACTAAAACATAATCCTTTTAAACATAAACTACAACATAATATGGAAAATATAAATCAAATAATTCCATTTATTTATTCGCATGGATATTCTACTAGTTGAATAATCACATGCTATATCAATATACAATTTCATAATGATGGAATGCATAATTCTGGACATCATGACCACATAGTCAAGGCCTCATGTGAAGAATACAAATAATATTTTGTCAAGGCCTTATTCCAAGACACTAGTTTGTCTCATGAGACCTACCGATGCATCGAGGAGCTATAGCAGCCTCCACCCATCACATACTAATTCCAATACATTCCTCATATGAAAAGGTTGAAACATAACATAAACATTCGTATTAAAACTAGCATATAAAATCCTAATACGTTAACCATAAACCCTGAATGGTATAAAAATAACACATCCACAGTCAAACATATCACAAAACCTTCAATACAATATGGAAGATTTCTATCATAATAAATCAACTTCAAACAATTATAAAATCTATTAAAGGATATTGACATATATGAAATCAAAATTATTTGAGAGGAATATCTCTTTCTATTTTGAAATATTTTAAAAGTCATGTAATTATAAAAGAAAAACATTGATTTTGAAAATATTCTTATAACGTTGTGAGGGAATCTAAAAAGGTGTTATAATGGCAGAGAATAACTGCACTAACCATATAAGTTAAAAAAACATTCTTACCTTAATTTGTTGAAAAGGTCATAAAGTACCTTATTTAGAAAATGATAGAAAGATTCCTTTAAAACAATTTTATAAAAAGTAAAAAGGGTTATAAATGAATTTAACCCATAGTGTAGTAAATAGTAAAAAAAATTTGAAATACATTTTTAAGAAACACGGATGTGGATGATAAAGATGCCTCGGTAGATACTTACGTAAAAACAACCACAAGTAATAAAGAGATTATGAAATTAACCCATACCTTGTACTTTTCCTTGGTTGAGGGTTCATTAACCTCCTATATAATATTTAAATAATTTTTATTAAATTTTAAAAGAACTACATACATAAATATGATATCATATATGATCTTCTAATATTGCTTTGTTAATAATATTTTAGTAGTATCATTGTTTTGGGTGTTAACTGATTCGTTTTTTTATATGTTTTGTTATGTAAGTCATGTTTTTTATGGATAGGATGTATTTGATCCATATCCAGAATTATATTATGTTCTAAAATATTATTTTTAATAATCAAATGAAAATTATTCTTGATTTTTTATGATGGGTAATGTATCTCATTGCGTTCATGGAGACGGTAATTTGTACTTACGCACGAACGCAAAATTCATTTCATTTTTTCTATTTTAAAAGGAAAAAAATCAAATGATACATATTTATATTATTATTCAAATATAGTATAATATTTTTTATATGTTACATAAGTTCATTAACACCATCCTTTATACATTCCATGTATGGTATAAATGATTCATATCACTTTGATAGGGTGGTAGTCCGTACTTCCTCAAATGAAATTATCGTATATATACAACATGAAAATAATAAAGGTATTCTATAAAAGAGAATTACATAAGATAATAGATAAAATTAATATTATAAATATCATATATAATTATAGTTCCATCATAATTTCCACTATAATAGGTGGTAGTAGAATATTGAACAATCATCGTTTCGTGAGGCAGTAGTTTGTCGTCCATAGAAAAATTATGTTCTATATACATTAGATGGAGGTGTGTGTAAGTGTAGTTAAAATAATTCTCAAAAAAAAACCTAGTATATTTAGGATACTGTTTTCATTATAAAATAAATTAATAAAAAAAAGTTTAGGGGGTTAGAGAAGTAAAATAAAAGAAAATAACATAAGAGGGGTTGTTACCGTTAAATTGGGTAACTCCCTTTGGTTTGAACAAAAAGGCTTCCTTGAAGTGACTTCTTCCTTAAGGTAAGGCTTCTAGAAGAAATATATGGATGTAGGGAGCTTAATTGGGAATATGTTGGATGAGACAAGGGGCTTGATATGTGTGAGAAATGGGTTAGTGGTGAGGGGTTTTTATAAGGGAGAGGAGGGGATCTTTAAGAATGTTTGAAAATATTATTTTATTATATAATGATTTTCGGTTTCTAAAGGTCAAAAACTCATTAACGTATAAGATAAGATGAATAATTTTCTAAATAAAATCATCCAATAATAATTTTATAGGTTTTGTATTTTGTTTTAATTTTTATAATCTCATTTATTAAAATCATTCATTAATGAGGTAAACACTCTATCATTATTATGTCATAAATAATTTTATTTATTCGATGTCTAAAAATTATAAAAAATTCCATGATGTAGGAAATATTATTAAATTTTAAATTAATATTTATATTCTAATATATAAATTATATAACCCCATGTAAAAATTGGTTTACTAAAAGATATATGTTTATGTCATTTTTGTCTTTACATTAAATTAATTAATATAAAGTTTCATTATCACTCTCAAGTGGATCCATGGGGTCCCAAAATCGACACAAGGATTACCATGATCGGAAATGTATCAATAAATAGGTTTAAGACACTTGTTAGGGTAATTTAATATTATTATAACATTATTTGTTACCCTTATTTACTGGATTTACCCATTTAACCATGGTAAATAAAATATTTACCAAAGTAATTATTCATAATGTCTAAATAAAAAAGTTACCTATTTACACAATTTTTAAATCCTAATTCCAAATATGGAATACATTTTTCCAAGTTCAAAACACATAAGTGGTAGAAATTAATTTAAAATTATTTCTCATTGTCAAAACAAAAAGCGTGTTTTTAAGAAATAATAACTATCAAAAGATTAACACCCGTTTATGTCAATTTAAATGTGGAATTACATTCAATGACCTAAATTATATTAAATGATAAAAATATAATCTAATGATACTTAAAAACAATTCAAAGGTATAATTTAACACTATAAAAATTTAGAATTTTTCACTATTCATCAAAAATTGAATGTTTTCAGAAGAGTACCAAAAATTCACTCTAAGATAATTTTAATAATATGAATCCAAAAATGAAGTCCATTTTGAGAAAAAATTATAAAATATCAAAAAGTGGGTATTACTATTCATAATGGCTAGTTTTATTGGTCGTGGTGTGTTAGAATCTCGAAGTTGCGTACAGCGTAAGCTATTACATTATTCAAAGTGAAACATACCATGGATTTTTGGAGTGTTATAATGATAATATGGATAATTAAAAAAACAATCATGTCTCTTATATCTAGAAATTTTTTAAAATGAAAGTTAAAATACATAGGGAAACTAACCTTTAAATAACTCAAATGTGGAGGCATTGGACACTTTGTAGTCAACTTTACAAATAAGAAACACTGTGAGTTTTTTATTTATAACCAATAATAAATTCATAAAAATAAGAAATGGAAAAAGGATCTAAATTATTAATAAATATAAGTAATAATAAGAAAATATTTTCAAGAAGAAGTTAGAGAAATATGATGATCAAATAAGTAGAGGAACACTCCTCCTCGAGCAACCAATCTAAAGATGGATCATCTAAAAAGGTTATAATTTTTATATCTCATGTAGAAGACCAAGAAACATATTCAATTAGTGATGAGTAAGGGGATGAAGAGACTTACATAGAGAATATTCTTTGATCTTAGTAATAATCTTATCTTGAGAAAAATTCCTTGTTGAAGATGGAAGTTAAAACTATAATGTAAGAAGATGGGAAGAAAGGTGAGTCAAATGAAGAATCTCTCAAAATATATACTTAACTCATTTAATAGCTCAATATATTAAATATTAAGGATTATGATTATTAAAACATCATGAAGAATCATGAATGAGAACTTTTTTTGAATGGGAAATAAATAAATAATATGGAATAAAAACTTATTTATAATGAAAATAAGTTAAAATGGTGAAAAAAGACATTAAAAATCTATTTAAGTCAAGGTTAAATAATATACAATACCTAAGATTCATAGTACAGAAATTTAAGTTCAATTTATACCTAAATATTATTAAAAGATTGAATCTATTTTACTTTACTATTCAGTTCCTATTTCAAATCCAAGACAAATTTATGGAATTAAATATGGTGGGAAGCTCTCTTATTCAACCAATGCAGGAATAAAAATTAAATAATAATCATCCTACTTGAAGAACTATAAAAATCGATCTAGATCTAGATAAAAAATAAAAAACTATATAATTTAATTTTCTAGAGAGCATTATGGATTTAATAGATGATTTTGATTTAGTGATTATTATTGGTGGTGTGGTATTTTTTTTCAAAACTCTTAAATGTTATGTTATAAAATGTATTTACCTAAAAGAAGTCATGAATGAAGTGGTAAAACATTTAAAGAGAAAAATAATGAGTCTTTAGAGAATAATTTTTTGAAAAAAAAATCATGACAAGTCTATTTACTCAAAACCAATTTGAATGTTTAAAATGTGTATATAAGAGAAGTGAGATGACATGTAAGTAAATAAAGAATCACCTCATATTGTTCTCCTAAAAATTAAATGGGAAATAATTTAAAAATAAAATTCAAAAAAGAAGAGTCATTCATAGTGTAAGTGATAATAAAAGAAATAAAGAAAGAAATACCATGGATCATGGATAGTGTGTGTTATTCACACATTCCATGAGACACTAGATTCCTTAAATACATGAATGGTCATGAAATAGGGTCATTTAAATATGTAAATGATATCTTATTGATAATAAAAGGTGTTGGAATAACATATATTGATTCCAAAGGACTCAAATCCAAAAATGTTTTATTTGTGTTAGGACTAAATCAAAAAAAAATCAATGTTATCCAATTGTGTGATGAAGTAAATGAGGTTTTTTTTCAAAAGAACTCATGCATTATAAATAGTTGTAAAGATATAATATTCATCATTATAGGTGAATGAAAAAGTGTAGACTTATTTCAAATGGGTGAGACGTCCAATATATGCTACATGGGTGCCAAACATGAGAATGATTTATGTCATAGAAGACTTGGCCATATCATCCAAAAAAACATTAGAAATACTTACAAACTTATGTTGGTAAAAACCATACCAATATAAAAATATATATAATTAGTTTGGGATGTGTTCCTAAAAATGAAGATGGTTCAAAGGGTATATAATAAGGTGGATATTTATTCCACTAGAACATTGGAACTTATTTATTCAGATATGTGTGGTACTATAAGGAACAAGTAAACTAAGGGTGGTATTCATTTCATTAAGTTAATTAATTAATAAACCTTGATGACTAATTTTATCATTTGAGGAGAAAATAAAAATCTCTTTATGTGTACAAAATTTTCATAAAACAAATTGAGAAAGAATTTGGTATCTATGTTAAGAAGGTGTGGTCTGATAATGGAAATGAATACACATTGAATACTTTTGATAGCTATTTATAAAATAATTGAATATTGAATCAATATAAAAAATCATACACTTTACAAAAAATTGGTGTAGTTGAGAGGGAAAACTAGAGAATTTTGTACACGATAATAAGTATGTTAGGTGAGATTAAGCTTTTATATTGATTTTAGAGAGAATTTTTATGCATAATTGTGTGTATTAAAAATATATTCCTTATGAGACCTTAAGCACAAAAGACTTTATATGAAATCTGATACCACAAAAAATATAACTATTAAATACTTTAAGGTATTTATAATCTCTTGTTTCATGAAGATAAAGAAGACAAATTTGGGTAATCTTGAATAAATTGTAGAATAAGGAACCGTTTTAGGCTAACTTTCTAATGGTAGTGGGTATAAATATAGGAGAAAAGGTAATCATAATCTAGTAGAGTGTTAAAATTTTAAAATCATTGAAAATAAACACAAAATAGTTGTATTTACTAAGGCTAATGTTGAAACTATTGGAGCTAGAAACATGCAAGTTCCTAAGAAATACATTGAAGAATAAGCTAAAAATAAGAAAATTATTATTTATATTGACTCAAATGTGACCAGTTATGAAGAATAATGTGGGGATAATAAGTATAATAATTAAATAATAATGAAACATGTTGATTCTGATAATACTGTTTTCCAGTTAAATTCACCTATCCAAAAAATATAAGGGTAAGACTTGAGAACCAAACTACTCTCATATCTCAAGTTAAACTTAAAATTGTTTCAAATGTGATTGAACATAATGAATGGATTTATATTTTTAATGAGAATCATGATATAATAGAAAATAACTCCACTTGGGAGTTAGTATCAATGCCTAAGAATAAATATATCATTTTCACCATGTGGGTTTTTAGAAATAAATTGAATGAGAAAGGTGAGGTCACAAGAAATGAAGAAAGGCTAGTTTTCAAGGTATATTATCATATGGAAGGAGTTAAATTTGAAGAATCCTTTTTTTAGTGGAAATAATTTAGAATATTATGATGATATTAGTTTTGGAAACTCTCAAAACTATAATATTAATCAAATGGATGTGAAATATACCTTCCTAAATGGTGATCATGAAGAAGAGGTTTTAATTAAACAACTTAGAGGTTTTCTTCTAGATAAATATGGTAGGATGGTATTAATTATTAATAAATAATTATATAGATTAAAATGGTCCCCTATAGTATGATATTCTAATCTATATGGATTCTTGAAAAGCATGAACTTCCCAAAAGGAAAATTTGATAGTAATCACTATGTAAAGGAGTTGTCTACAAGAACTCTCATTGTTATAGTATATATAGATGAAATAAATTTTTCAAGTGATAAATAGAATCATTTTTAAGAGTTTCCTATGTAAATTAAAATTCATTTTTAGATGTCAATATTGGGCGATATGTCATATTTTTTAGTGTTACAAGTCATACAAGGAACTAATCATATTCTACTATCTCAAGAAAGATACTATCGGTAATGTTTTAAGAATTTTGACATAGAGGAATGAAAGGGGATTTATAATATTTTAGTTATTAGAACCAATTTTACAAAATATAAAGGTATAAATAGTGTGAATCATATAGATTATAGAAAAATGATTGGAATCCTTCTCTATCTAACATATTCTAGACCTGGAATTTTATTACTTATGACATTATGTGTTAGATATCAAAGTGATCCCAAAGAATCTCACATGTTTGAATCCAAGAGGATTTTGATATATATAAAATGAACACTCTGATTTGGCTTGATATATCAAAATAGTTATAATTATTTTTTTAGGGTTATAAAGATGCTAACTAGGATGGAGAATATATTTAAATAAATTCCACTTTAGGTTGTTTATTATTTATTAATAAGATTTTTGTGGTATGGATTAGTAAGAAGAAAAGTTTAGTGGCACTAATCATAGATGAATCAAAGTACATAGAAGCCATGTATACATGTACTTAGATGATATTGATTCAAGTTATAATATCTTACATGAGAGTTGAGGTTGAGAAGCCACTATGAATTTCCTATAATAAAAAAATTGTTGTAGATCTTTTCAAGAATCAGGTTCAAAACATTAGGTATAATCACAATGATATCATATGTCATTTCATCAATGAAAATTTTATATAAGGTAATTTTAATTGTGAGTTTATTCGAGCAAAATAAAAAATTATAGATATAATCACCAAATATTTTCTAAATAAGATTTTCTCTGACCTAAGGTTGAAAATCCATGTTCAGCCTTCCCCTCTAACTTAAATAGGTATGGAGGGTGGTCCCCCATAAGGCTTTTTATTTTTTTCAAAGGGGCATAGAAATGTGTCACCACTCCTTGTTTCTTATCAAAGGGTGTTAAGTTTGTAAAAATATAGCATTGAACTATTAATCATACATTGTTTTGGTTATTTCAAGGTGGGGGATTTTTGTGATGAGTTGAATAATATTATAAAGAATAATTAATTGAATCACTTATTCAAAAGTTTCTTTCCACTGAGGGTGGAATTATCTCAAAATCACTAAATTTTCCTATGGTGTAGTGTTAAGAATATTCTCACTTGTGATAGATAATTATTTAATGATTTTTGAGTGAGTCTACTAAAATTGGTGATGAGTTTGAGTGTCTTGAGAAAGATTTGAAGAAGGGTTGACAATAAATTCAAAGGGGGGATTGAAGATCACTTGGGATTGGAATAATTATTAAAGACTTTTTTTCATTATATTTGTTTTCAATCAAGACATTAACAATGTTTTTGAGGATATTTAAAGTATTTGAAAATTTATTGAATAGTCTTGGAGTGATTTTGAAGAGAATTTTATAAATGGTGATTTCAAGAAGAAAAATAAAAAAGTCCTCTATGCATAAGAATGGTTCCAATGGGTGAGAAGGATGATTTTTAATCTACATAACCATTATTATATGTTTCATAAACATTAGTTTTTTCTATGTCAACAAGAAATCCATCTAAATAAGAATAAACATCATGTATTATATGTTCCAATGGGTGAGAAGGATGATTTTTAATCTCTTATGGATAGGAATCATCTAGACACCATAAGAAAGGCTTTATGAACAACATATATCACTTGAGTAAACATCATGTATTGTTTTTTAAGCATAAATATTTAGATTTAAACATAATTCCATCTATATATGAATAAGCACTTAGATAATTTTTTAGGTGTATATATATTAAGAACTCATCTATTTTATAATTTTAATATTTTGAAGAAACTATAATTGATGATTCAAGATCTGGTCTTCAATAATCAAAACATCATATTTAAAATGTGATTTAAGCAATATGAAGAATCTATGATCCTCATATAATGAAAAATAAACTTGTTAACCTATAAAATTGAATAAGAGTGATCTCAGTGAAGATGAAATTCACTTATTATATTTTCAATAATAATGAAAATGTATTAAAGTGGTAATGAATTCTTTTATTTAGTTCCAAAATTATATGATAATTGAGTAGTGATACAAGATAAGTTCATTATGAAGTTTGAAGATTTTAAGGCTAGGTTTTTCAAGAACCTGAGATATCTTCTATAGGTAATGTATAGTGATGACCTTTATTTATGTTATCAGTAGGTTGGTGTTTAAGGTATAATGATGCTAATTTGGTTGAGGTAAGAGGAGATCAAGTTGAAAAGTTTAAAGTATTTTTTTTAAGATGATGAATGGGAGGGAATTTGTGATAATTACCTTTGAAAATAAAATATGTGAGACTATCCTATATGGATATCTTCGTGTGTTATACATGAAAAGTTTTGAGCGATAAAAATGGGTATTTAATAATGGTTATTTTTTGGAACCAAGATCGATATGTTTTCATTTTACCAATTCAAGTATATTGAAAATTAAATGAGATGTTAATGAGCCTCTATATCAAAAAAAAGTTCTTTCTAGAGGAGGGATATTTTTACTGGTTTTGAATACCAAGGGAGTTAAAAAATGATTATGGCAGAAGAAAAAGAGTATATTGTTATTGTTTATGAGGGTGTTCAATAATGAGTGGAAGATTAAATAAGAATAATAAAAATTTGAATCTAAGGCTGAGTGTGAAGTGAAAAATATATTTTACCCAAGATTATAGAATTTTTAAGATAAAATATATAGTTTTGAGAAAAGTGGATATGAAGTTTTGAATATATCTATTTTCTTAATCTAATTTTTTTCGGTTTTTATTAAAATGTTATGTTAATAAGACTCATGTTCAAAAAAAAGTATTATATCAAAGAGAGGTATTTTTTAGGTTGGGAATATTGAAGGTGTTCAAAAATGAGTGTGTTAGAAGGAAAATATTAGCATTATTTAATGTAGGGGGTGTTTAAAACTGAGTGGAAGAGTAGATAAGAATAAGTATCATCTAAAGATAATACTATGTATGAACTGAAAATATTATTTTACTCAAGATTACATATTTGATAATAGAAAATACAAAGGATGTATAAAAGAGGCTATAAATTTTTGAATATTTGTGTTTATATGAGATAAAAGTGCTAAGTTTTATTAAATAAGAAGAAAAAGAAGAAAATCCATAGAGAGTTCTACATAGAGTGAGTTGAGAAGTATGGTTTATTCAGTTTTTATTTACCAAGTAGATTCAGAACTAGTTGTTTCTTGAATAAAGTGAGTTTTTCTTCTTTGGTACTATCTTCTTAGCTCAATTGAGAGAATTTATCATAGTTTTCTTAAGAAACCTAAACTAAAATTAATATCTCTCTCTCTCATCTAGTGGATATTTATATTACATTATACCATTGGGAGATAGTGAACCCATGATAAGTAGTGTATTGTGATGGGAAGTATAAATTTAGGAAAAAAAGTTAACCCGACCACTTATATTGATAGAAATATATTACTGAAAAATTTATATAAGGATACAATAACCTATTATAAAAATGAGTAGGCTTGCACATTGTGATTGAACCTTGTAAAAATTATTGTGTTCTTTGTTTATATTTTCTTTCATTTATTTTGGTGATATTTATTTTAATCTACCTTATAAGATCAAATCCCAACTAACTATAGAGGTTTATTGTTGAGAATTATATATTTAAAATACTAGGATACATTGATTCACCCTCCCCCCTCTCAATATAGCCCTGGGACATTCATTCTCTATAATATGGACCTAATAAATTATTATATCACTACTCTAAATAATTCTTAGAATGAGGTAGTATTTTTAAAGGATGTTTTTCGTCCTTTTGTGAGTTCTAGGTTCCTTTTCCTGAGTAATATATCTATTATTATCATAGTAAATCTTAATATATCCCAAAATTCTAGGGACTTGTAACACCTCAGGTTTTAGGATCCATTATTATTATTATTATTATTATTATTATTAAAATGTGATATTATTTATATATATAATTTAAATAAATGTTATAATATAAATATAATAATAAAAAATTAATTTTTTAGAATATAATTAATTAATTATTGATATTTGTTAAAGCATATTTATTATAAAAGTAATATTTTTTTTCAAGGAATTATTTTATTAAAAAATTTATAATTTTAAAAAAAAAAAAATTGAAACATTAAAATATTTTTATATATGAATTAATATATTAACATCACCTAAATTATAAATCGATGTGAAAAAATATGAAGAACTCATAATGTTTAAAAATTCAATTATCTGATAATAGAAATTTTATTCCTAATTAATTATTTATATTTAGAAGATAAATTTTGAAATTTTATAATTTTAATTTTATAACATAGACATCATTTTTGAATTCATTACATCAATATTTTCCAAATATTACATTTTGAGTCTTTTCTAAAATAATCCATTTATAGTTGAATAGTAAAAATACTAATTTGTACTAAAAACTATCACTTTTTTAATATAAAAATGCATTGAAAGATTAAGAGATTTTTTTATATAAAAATATAAAATTAATATTTAATATTAATAATTTAAAAATACTAGGTTGTATTTATAAAAAAAAAGTTTAACATTTTAGAAACTCAAGTAATATGTCACACTAAAAACTATTTTTACACGCTTATAATAAAAATTAGACTGTATCACTTTTAAAAATTAAATATAAAGAAAATTAATTCCTAATATAATTCAATATGTTCATATTATATAATAATTTTAATTTCTTTAATGATAAATATTGGTGTTAATTACCGCAATAATGGTAAAATATTTTTTACAAAAATATTGTTTTATTAATATCATGTAATTTTTTATTTAATAAATAAAAATTATATAATTTAAATTAGGAATCAAATATTATGTTTGAACCTATATAAAACTATATTAATACTCATTAAATTGATAATAAATGCGAAATAAGATTGAAGAACACATAATGGTTAAATGTCATTTTCTGCAAAAAACACTTTTTTATATATTATATATTATAATTTAAAAGTTTATTTTATAATATTTATTAATCTAATTTGATTAAATGGAGGTTAAATTTAGGTTCAAACATAAAAATTTGGTAATATGGTTTACCTTATATTTTTAAATAAAATATCAATCACTAAATTAAAAATAAGTTACTAAGGTAAAAATAAAAATGTAAAAATATAAAAACAAAATCTATCCTAAAAGGCTTGAAACATATTTAAAAATATTTTTAAAGTATTTTATGTGGATTTATAGACCCATTATAACCCCAAAATCCATTATTTTTAATTTTTTTGAGGAATTTTCCATGTAATAGTGTAGTGATATCAAGGAAGGTTAAAGGGTATTCCCAAAAGTTCTATTTTCTTCACTTATAAAAGGGGATCACTTACACCCCTCCAGGATTACACATAAAATTTTAATTTCACTTTAAAATATGAAAAAAAAAACTCTTCTAGAATCAATTTAGTCATCCTTAATCCCATGTCACTATAATTTATCTTAGATCCTTCACTTCCAAGTAAAATTCAATGAGAATATCGGGTCTCCAACGTAAGTATTACATTCTTCGTAACTTTTTCTCCTTAATATTTATATTATAAATACCTCATTAAAATAAAAAAATAATTTCATTAGTATAATTATTATACTTATATGTTATTATATTAATTTAATAACCATTATTTATTCCTCTCCATCTGCTAAGAAAAGTAAAGGTGTCGCCAGTGTGTTGTATGGATTACCGCCTCCACAAAGCGACATCTTTCATTCTTCATCACTTCAAATAATAAATCATAAAAATTATATAATTAATCAATAAATATTATATCTATAAAATAGATATTATTATTAAATTTTAAATTACCATTTACCTACCTTCTCTCTCATTTTCTGAGAAATAGAAACATTAATCGTGTGTACATGTAAATCATCGCCTCCATGATTAATGAATTTCATTTTTCATCACCACCCATTATGTTTGGACATAAAAATATATTTAATATATAAAAATTATTTATATAACACTATTAATTTTATATATATTATGAAACTATTTCAAAATTATTTCTATCACGGTGAACATGCATAAAAAGTTATAAAAAATGATCAACTAACCTCTAGTAATTGAAATGGGTAAGGAAACTATATAATAAATAAGTAGAATATGATAATAAATTGTCGATATAAAATTAAATAAATAATAATAAATTTATTAAAAAGTTTAATAATAAACATAATTTTATTATTCAGGTTTTTAGGTGCGTGTGTAGAACAAATCGGGAACAAGATAAGGGTTTTTGTTTCAATTTCTCTTCATTGAGGAATGTTTTGAAGTTATGCACCAATTTCTTATTTCTATGGTGTATATACTTACCAAAAATTTATTTTGGAATAATTATTGATATAATTCATGGTATTTAAAAAATAATATAATTTTTAATCTTTTAATGACTTTTGATTCAATAATTATTAAATCCATAACTATTTTATTTCAAAATTTCCTTCTTTGAGACGCATTTTCTTTTATGAACCAAATTTATTTTAAATGGTGTCTATACTTCAAATTGGATATTTAATATCATTTATTTCATTTATTTATGGTATTTTAACTTCAATTTCAATCTCTCTCTCTCTTTAAATAGTTTTTATTAGAATATTTCTTAAGTTATAAGTGTTCATTCTCAATCACCCTTTATTGAGGCATGCTTTGATGTTATGCACCAATATTAATTTTTATGGTGTATCTAATATTCCCAAAAACTATAATTTCATTAATTATTATTAAACTTTAAAACTTAACTTCCATTCATGACCTTCATTTTTTGTATGTGATCAATGTTTTCCCCCCAAAAAAGCGGGTTTTCATAACTCAATATGATTTCTTGATTTATAATTTTTCTCCTTGTGTTTCATATTTAATTTCATGTGGTATACCTGATATTTTTATTGGAATTTTAATTTTCATTAAAATGTTCCTTACTAGTTACTTCTAAGGATTCATTTAAATAAAACTATGTTAAAAATAATTCGCATCCATTTAAACGACTGTTTCCCCTATTTTCACATAATTTCCCTTCCCAAAAATGTTCTCCTATCTAATTATAACCATAATTATGGGATATCTGATATGAGATTTATAATTCCCTTATTATAATTTTATAATAATGTTTCATAAACCCTTTTTCAATGTGGTATTTCAACAAAATTATTTCATAAGGGATCTTCTCTACCACCTTCATGACTTTTCGGTTAAATGTTCTCTTTCTTTTTCTCCCTTTTATTAAATATTATTATAATTTACTATTATATTTTTTTATATATATCCATTATATATTTACTGAGTAAAATATACTTTTAATTTATTAGTTTATACATGTTTTTAGTTCACCTTGAAATTTTCACTTTTATGTAAACCTGGTTTAAGAGAACTTTCATATTTCCTGTCTCACATCGAGCATTACCCCCATAAAAAATAATTATAGCATGAATATCTTCCAAAAACACTCATTATTTTATATAGAAACATATTGGATCAATTTTTGTTTTATGTAAAATAATAATTTATTTCCTTATTTAAAAATTTCCTTTGCTTATTTCATAAATCTTCACCCAAGTGGAAAATTTTATTACTTATTCTCCTGGATATTTTTAATGAAATATATATATTGGATCTCAATAATCATGACCTGTATTTTATTTTAAAATATGAAAATCCAAATGATTCAATTTATTGTTCTCTAGGGAATCCTTATGATTTATCCTTCAGTCATGCCTTGAATTATAATTATGAAACCCACTTACTTATTAGGGGTTGGATCATGTTTATGATTTATATATGGTCTATTTTCCACATGTGGCATGCATATATATTATTCTCATTTATTTTATGGGTGGACCTAGAATTATATATCCCTCCAATACAGTGGAAAAAAATATTTATATCTCATAAGATGTTATGTAATAGATTAGGTGGTGAACCTAATCCACCATGGGACTTTGTCCACCATATTTATGGAATGGGGAGTTAACCCAATCCTCCATGTGACATTGTACAATTTATGATGATCATATTTGGAGGGGAACTCCAATTATGTTTATGATACAATGTTTTATGTTGTTTCCTCATGTTTAAGATTCCATGATCTTATGATATCATTTCCTTAATCCATGTTTTTATACATATGATAATTCTATTTATGAAATCATGTTATGTATTTTCACTCTCATGTTATGTTTTATCTCCATGTTTACTTCCTTAATGGGCTTTCTAGCTCACCCTTTTCCTTATGTATCTTCCTTGGGATATCCTATATAGTTTTATAAGATCTTTGGGAGTTAGGACCACAATGTATAATTTTAAACAAAGATTATGTTTTTATGCTTCATATGATGTATTTGTATGTCTAATATGACAAATACACTAGAAATTTAGATCCTAGGCATGTATTGTTGGACAATTATGTTAATAATCATGAAATAAAGTATTTTTAAGTCTCAATTCTATATAGTTGGTATCAGAGAAAGTTTTAGTTATTTTTTGATATTAGGATTATAGAACATTAATGAAAACCCTGGGGATGAGTCTACAGGATGATACTATAGATTTGGAATTTAACAAAGCTAAAAAGTGTTTTTTCAATGCTTAAAAAGCGTTGGTATTGAGAGCGATGTTAAAATCCAACCGTTATTATTTCTAGTAAAAAGAACTGATAAATGATGCCTTTAGTAGTTCTTTTTTAATGCTGATAAAGGGTGCTTTTATCAATTAATTTTTAGCACTAATAAAGGGTTCCTTTATTAGTGAATTTTTAGTTCTGATAAAGGATGGATTTAACAACTCTAAAAAAGTATTGATAAATGTACCATTTACCAGAACTTTTTTTATCACTGATAAAAAATTTAAAAAAATATTATTTTTTCATGCACCAAAAAAAGGGGGAAAAGTGTTTATAAAGGAACCCTTTACATATATATATATATATACATATATTATAATATTCATATAAATATTTATTTATTTATTGACACACACTAGTTTATATATAAACATTACTTGTATAGGTATATATATATACATATTAATTAGTTTTTATAAGGTAAATAAAATGGATAATTTTTCACTTTAATTGAAATTAATAATAAATATTTAATTATATTTGGTTTGTATATTTAAAAATATAGTTTTATTTAAATATTTTAAAATTTTTATTTAAACAATTTACTATTATATGTAAATATAAGAAAATAAGAATATATTTAATTATATATAAAACTACATTATGAAAAACAATAAAACTTCAAAAAAAGATATCTATATGAATGTAATACCTAGGAATAAATTTAGTCTCCACTAAAAATGGAAAAAAAGACTCTCTTAAATGAAGCTGAAATACTATCAAATATTAAAAAAATAGTGTATCCAAACTAAGAACTCGATTTTGGAGTACTAAAAGGCGTTTTTTACCTTGAAAAAATAGTGAACAAGGTCCCCTAGGCCAACACAGTGTATATATCTTTGCAAGATTTTATTTTTTATGTGATAGAGCTCAAATGTACACTCTGATCAAAAGATATGTTTGTTTGAAGTTCAGGTCATGATTTTAACATATCTTATATCATTAATTAGTTTATTG
This sequence comes from Viscum album, assembly GCA_963277665.1. Classification (NCBI taxonomy): domain Eukaryota; kingdom Viridiplantae; phylum Streptophyta; class Magnoliopsida; order Santalales; family Viscaceae; genus Viscum; species Viscum album. Next base: position 580,949,983 of record OY728158.1, read on the forward strand.
AATTTTTATGCCATCCAATTATTATTAAATTACTATTACTCAATAATAATTATCAAATTATTAATTAATATTTTTTAAAGTTATTTTATAATTCAATTTTCACTAAATATCCTATATATTAAGTTTAAATTCTTATTTAACCTTATATAAATCATATTTAATAAAATATATTATATTTATATCAAGATAAATATATTTATAAATTTATATATTAATATATTATTTTTAATGACATGTGATTTTTTATGGTATATACCCTTTATCAGCACTAGAAAAAAAGCACTAATAAAGGGCCCCCTTTATGAGCACTTTTTTGCTATAACTTATAAAGGCCTCTCTTTATTAGTACTTTTTTATTATCACTAACAAAGTTCTGCCCTTTATCAATAATTTTTCATTATAACTAATAAATTTATCCCATTATTAGTGTTTTTTTATCTTTGATAAAGTCCCTCCTTTATCAGTGATTTTAGCTAGTGCTGGATAAACCCAAATTTGTAGTACTTCAATGATTCTAACTATAGGATAACATCCTATATTTCTGTAATGTATAGGGTTTGTGGTTTTCCTAATAATATATCTCAGTCTATATGTTAAAAGTGGATTCAGGCTCTAGAATAGATGTTCATGTGGGTAATAGTCCTAAAAAGAGAATATTGGGTATTAACTTGATCATCACTTGGTGCAAGACAAAGAGGCCTAACTACACACTTAGTTTGACACTCCCATGGGAAATTATTTGGTTAACCATATTCTCTTTACAAACCACTTTGAATGATTAATTTCTTAGTTACTTTGAGAGACTAGGTTAAGAACTATAAGATAACCCAACTTAAAGTAACCTAAAATAATCATGATATATATAGGTTTAACTAAAGTAATTATGGGATAATATGATGATGAAAAATGGTAAAAATATTTAAGTTTGAATACCCTTTATGTTATTTATTATGATAATCCCCCTATGATGCTATATTTAAATTACTCATGTTAACCCATTTGGTTTTAGTAATAGATGAAACCTAAAGGAACCAGGTTAACATTGGGTGTCAAGGACAATGTGATGTTTACATTAATGATCAACCCAGGGGAATAGGAGATGGATTTAGAAATATAGTGATTATACCCAAAAAATTGTCATGAAACATAATTAAAAATATATCTATAATTTAAAACCTAAGTTTTACAAAGAAGATAAGGATGGAGGATCGTGAAAATTTAGGTAGTGAAAATGAAGAAGGAAAGAACACTCAATTTCCTTCATGTCAAAAATATGAGAAAAATAACCAAGGAAAGTTCCAAAAGGGTAATGAAAAAAAATTTACTTGAGGAATTAGTGGTCATCTAGTATCAAGCTATCATAGGAATATGTAGAGGTCGGTTATCATGGTGGGAGTGGAGAGTTTGAATCTAAAAGTACCACTAATGGTATAATTACTTCATTGTGGAAAACATAGGAATTAACAAAGTAAGTATCACACAGTCAAGGTTGATAAGAATGATATCAGTGAACAACCACCATAACCATGGGAACAAGGTGGAGCCTGTTTAATGACTACTGATGAGGTTAATGGTGGAAAATAAATCCTCCAATTAAGAATTGTGAATATTGTATCTTTATTCTATCAAATTTAAGGTACCTAGATTAATTTCTAAGTGTACCATCCTGGTGTATCATTGGTCAGATAAAAAATCAATTTTTATGATGGTTTCATTTCTAAATTGATGTTTATAGGAATTCAAATCTTAGTATGGGTACTCTATATAGAATTTGTGTGATTCTAGTGAAGTTTTAACTATTTCAATGTAGACTTCTTATTCACCAATCATAGTAATATTACCTAAAACACCCTTCTTATTGGAAAAAAAATGGGTGGGGTAGAGGAAATAACTAGCATCTATCATGTAGAGATCTTAAAATCACTGTAATAACATACTACATTAACGGATCATATATGTCATCATCTATCAATGCAATTACACCACATATAGGCCCCAATTTTCTAGAGAGGTTGAAATCACCATGCCAATGCTGGATTTATATTAAAACCCTCCTTCACCACCACTATTTCAATAAGACATAGTGGTTAGGTAAAAATGGGGAAGGTAGCCTAGTGACCGTGACGATAGAAGAAAATTGAGAATCAGGCTTGATATCCCAGAGCATGTGATACCATGTAGTGTGTATGAGAAATAGTTCAGTTTATGGAAGGCCCTATTTGGGAACATGAAGAGCCACCTGATGTAGATATTGTAGGGTGCCCACCCCCTATTATACTTTATCCAGGAGGACTTCACAGATTGGGAAATTTACGTACTAGTGAAACAAGTAAGCGAGGAGATTTGTGGTTTTTTGTTGATGTTGGTGACTTGGGTGAGGGGTAAGCTGGAGAGGGAATAGGCCAGTGTTTTGGAGGTAACTAATTTGTATAGAATTAATAGGGGTTTGAACATGGATCTTAATGATCTCTATGAGGAGTAGTAACATTCTTGGTTGAAATATTCCTTTGATTGCAATGTTTTAAAAGATTAATAAAACCTTCTGATATAAAAAATATATATATTTTATAAGTAATATAAAGAATTTAAAAAACTATATGATGAATTTATAAAACATGTGTTTAATATTTTTTAAACTCAGGTAATATTTCATGCTAATAACTATTTGTATGGGATTATAATAAAAACTAGATTTTATCACTTTTATAAATTAAATATAAAAAATTTTGGTCCTTTTTGAGTCAAAATTTTTTAGTATTAGATAAAAATTTCAATTTTATTTTTGGTCATGAAGATAATATTAGTAACATTAGTGTTAATTGTCATGATAATTGTAAAACATTTTTTTAAAGAATTGTTTTATTAATATCATGTAATTTTTTATTTGATCAATAAAAATGATCTAATTTAAATTATGAATATAATATTATTTTTAAACCTATATAATAAAATATTAATACCCATTCAATTGATATTGAATACTGAATAATATTAAATAACATATTATGGTTAGAAGTCATTTTCTACCAAAACTATTTTTTTATGTATTATATATTTTAATTTAAAAGTTTTTTTTATATTTATAAATTGAATTAGTTTAAATAGAGAATAAATTTAGGTTCAAAACATAAAAATTTTCTAATTGGGGTTACCATATATTTTTAAATAAAATAAAAAACACTTAGTCAAAAACTAGCTACCAAGGTAAAACACAAAATATTAAAAAACAACCTATGGTAAAAACTTGAAACATGCTTAAAAAATGTGTGTAAATTATTTTTTAAGGATTTATCAACCCATTATTACCCCATAATCCATTATTATTTTTTATTTGGGGTATTTTCCTAGAATAGCGTGGTGATATCCGGGAAGGTTAAAGGGTATTCCTAAAAGTGACCTTTTCTTCACTTATAAAATGGGATCACTTCCACCCCTTCATGGTTATACTTAAAATTTGAATTTCCCTTGAAAATATACCCAAAATAAATCCCCTATAATTATTTTTTTCTTCCTTAATCCTATATTCTCTATAATTTTTCTTAATACCTTCACTTATAAGGAAATATCTAAGAGAAAATTGTGTCTCCAACGTAAGTATTACCTTCTTCATAACATTTTCACCATAATAATTATTTTTAAAATATATTATATCAATAAAAATATTATTAAATTATTATTATTATTATACTAATATGTTATTTTATTAATTAAATAACCATTATTTATTCCTCTCCATCTGCTGAGGAAAACAAAAGTGTCAATAGTGTGTTGCATGGATTGGCACCTTCACAAAGCGGCGTCTTCCTTTTTCCATCACTGCAATTAATGGATGATAAAAAGGATTTAATGAATAAATAAATATTATATATATAATATAACCATTATTATTAGATTTTAAGTTATAATTTACCTTCTTTCCCTCTCATTTTTTTAAAAATGGAATCATTTGTCATGTGTATGTGCGAACTATCGACTCCATTAGTAATGAGTTTCATTTTTCATCACCAACCGTCATGGTTAGACTTAAAAATATATTTAATATATAAAAAATATTTCTATAGCACTATTAATATTCTGTATATTATGAAACAAATTAAAAATTATTTCTACCTTGGTGAACATAAATAAGGTGTTTCAAAAGGATTTGACTGAATAACCACTAGTAACTGAGATAGTAAAGGAAAATATATAATAATTAAATATCATTCGATAATAATATATATATATTAAATTAAATAAATAAGAATAAGGTTCCAAATAAGTTATATAATAAAATTAAATTTATTATTTGGGATGTAAGTCTCATCCATAGAAAAAATCTGGAAAAGGATAAGGGTTTTCATCTCCATTTCTCTTTAATAAGACATGTTTTAAATTTATGCACCAATTTCTTATTTATATAGTATATATTATTCATAAGAATGTATTTATTTCATAATTCATTATTTATTTCATGGTATTTATATAATCATTTTATTTTCATGCATCAAATGACTTTTGATTCAAAAATTACCTAAGTTATTTGGGTTTCATCTCAAAATTTATTTATTTGAGACACATTTTATTTTATGCAACAAATTTATTTTAAAATGAGTTTATTCTAAAAATTATATGTTTAATATCATGGATTATATTTATTCATGATATTTTAACTTTAATTTCAATCTCTCTATCTCTTTTTAGGGGTTTAATTAGAATGTTTCTTAAGCCATAAGGGTTCCATTTCAATCACCCTTTATTGAGGAATGCTTAGATATTATGAAAAAATATTAATTTTTATGATGTACCAAATGACCCCAGGACTTATAATTTCATAAATTATTATTTAACTTTTAACCCTCACATCTATTCAGTCCCTTATTTTATTTTTACTAGTATTGATATATTCCCTTAAAAATAAGGGGTTTTTCAAAACTCAATTTTCTTTCTTGAGTTATAATGTTTCTTCTTATGTTTCATATTTAATTTCATATGGTATACCCTATATATATATATATTGGGATATTTATTTTAATGCAATTATTACTTACTAGTTAGTTATAAGGATTTTTTTCAAAATGTTACTATGTTAAAAATAATTCTCATCTATTTAAACGATAGTTTTCCCTCCTTGCCCCTAATTTTCAACCTTCCAATGTTCTCCATTTAATTGGAAAAAAATCGTGGGATATATCATGTGAACTTCATAATTAACTAATTTTACATTCAAAATGATTTTTCAATATTCTTTTTTCCATTTTGGTATTTTTAAAAAAATATTTTCAAATGGATTTCCTTCCATGATCATAAGGGATCTTTCATACCTCCTTCGTGACTTAACGGTTACATATTCTCTTTATTTTTCTCCATTTTATGAAATTTTATTCTCATATACCAATTATATTTTTTTTATATATCCCTTAAATATATACTAATTTAATTATCCTTTTTTCTAGGTTTATATATATTTTTATTTCTCTTTGAAATTCACACTTTTAAGTGAACCTGGTTTAAAGGGGACTTTCCTATTTATTGTCTCATGTTTAGTATCACCCCCATAAAATTTTTTTAAACCATGAATAGATTCTAAAAAAACTAATTATTTTATATATAAACCTATTGGTTCAACTATAGTTTTATAAAAAATAATAAGGTCATTCCATATTTAAAAATATCATTTAATTATTTCATAAAGCACCACCCATGTGGTATTCTTTTGTTATTTCTTCTCTAAGATCTTTCTCATGAAATATATATTAGATATCAATGATCACGAACAATGTTTCATTTTAAAATATAAAAATCCAAATGATTTAATTAATTTTTATATTTTTAATCCTTAGGATTTAACATTTGGTTATGCCTTGAATCATAATTATGTAACTCACTTCCTTCTCATGGGTTTGATCAAGATTATGATTTATGTATGGTATATTTTACTCATGTGGAATGAATATATATATATATATAATTTTCATTTATTTTATGGTTGGTATTAGAATAATATATCCATATAATTAATTAGGCAAAGATTTATATCTTATAATATGTTATTTTATAGATTAGTGGTGAACTTAATCCTCCATGGTACTTTTTCCACCATGTTTATGGGAATATAGAGAGAACCCAATTTATTATGGTACATTTTCTAATTTATGATGATGGTTTTGGGAGTGACTATAAGGCCCCAGCCTTAAACATTACTTAATCTTGAGTTATTTCAAGAATACATGTTGAGGATCTTTTCAGGTTTAGAGTTTTAGAGAATTAGATCATAAATCATGCATTACACTTCACATTTAAACAAAGTGGTTACCTAAAAGATAGTACTCATTTTTCCCATCATAGAAAACATATTTAAAATAAAACATAGATTCTTTCTTGACACTTCCTTGACACTATCATCACATCATGTACCTTTCCCTTGACCTGTGAAAAACATTTCAAAAACATGGGATGAGCATAAAAAGCTCATCAAGGGATATAAAAGTGTGAAATGAAAACATTAGTCCATGTATGAAATCATACTTTACTCATAAAACATAATAATTTTAACATACCTCATCAAATCATGAATAAATCATAGAAATCATAAGACATAAAGGTAACTTTAGGTATTCATAACATTCTTACGTAGGGAGTAACAAAATATGCCTCAATGAAAGGAGATTAAGACGAAGTCCCTTACCTCGTATCCGACTTGACTCGATCATTCTTTAATCTCCGGAATAATAAACTTGAGTTAATTTATACTTGCTTAATAAACTTTTTCAAGTTCATTATTCCTTTTATATCACTTATTAACATGTCATGAACACTATGTAATTATTTAAGTTAATAACGTTCGTTTTAGCGATCATTGGTACTTGAGTCAAAAATAAACTCTTTATAATTACAATTGTTTCATGTATCCATTATATCCAGAGTTATATTTATGATTTATATATCATATATATCATATATATCCATTATATATATGCATTTATAATATTACATAACATTTAGAGGTAAGAAATGAAATGCCCCGTTCATGGAGACGGTAAGCCATACGTACGCATGAACGCTACTTTAATTTATATTTCGTATTTTATGGAATGGAATCATAATGATATAAAGGTATATTATAATTCAAGTATAATATAATATATAATATCATTAACTCCATCCTTTATACATCCCACATATGGTATTAACGAATCAAATTACTTTGAGGGGGCGGTAGTCCGCACTTCCTAAAATGAAGATATCACGTTTACCCATAATGGAAACCATAAAGGTATGCCAAAAACGAAAAATACAGAATCTTAAGGAAAACATAAACATATTATATATCATATATAAATATAGTTTCATCTTAATGTCCACCTTTGAAGGTGTTAGAATAATATTGAACAATCATCGTTTCGTGGGGCAGAAATTCGCCATCCACGGAAACAGTATGCTCTTTAACCATTAGATGAAGGTGTGTATAATTTTAGCTCGAATAATTCTTATAACAACATCCTAGTATATTGAAGATACTGTTTTTGTTACAAAATAAATGAATAAAAAGATTTTAGGGGTTTCTAGAAGCAAAATAATACAAAAGAACATTAGAGAAGACTTTACCTTTAAATCGGGTAACTCTTCTTGGTTTGAACCAAAATGGTTTCTTGAAGAGCTTTCTGCCTAAGGTAAGGCTTATAGGATTAATAGAGGGATGTGTAGAGATAAAATGAGTAGGTCTTGGCCAATCCAAAGGCTTGATAAGTGTGGGTAAGGAGGTATAGGTGGGGGCATTTTATAAGAGGAGAGGAGGGGCACTCTTGGAAATTTACAAAATGTTACTTTATATTGAAATGTGTTTCGGATTTAAAAGGTCCCACATTGATTTATTTATAGGATAAGGTTATAAGGGTTCGAAATATACTCATACAATAGGTCTTTGACAAGTGTAAGTCTTATATTTTACATTATATTTTCATTTTATTTAAAGCGTTCATTAATGAAGTAATTGATGCATCATCATGATGTCATAAATAATTTAATTTATTTAATGTCTAAAAATTATAAAAAAAATACTATGATGTAGGAAATATATTTAGCTTTCCAATTAATATTTATAGTCCAATAGATAATTTATTTAGACAAAATTAAAAAAAATTACTTAGGTGATATATTCTTTGTTATATTTAACTTTCATTAAAAATAAAAAGATAAAAAGTCATTATCACATAAAAGTGATTACATGGGGTCATCAATTTTAGAACAAGGCATACCATGGTCGGCCATGACACAAACAATAGCATTAGGACACATGTTGGGGTCATTTTTTATTATTATGATATTATTTTATTATCCTTAACTACTTGATTACTAATTAATCAAGATAATTAAAGATAATTACCGTCGTTACTATTCATAATGTCCAAAAACAAAAGAGTCTTGATTAAATAATTTCGAAATTATGATTCCAAATATTTAATCCATTTTACCAAATTCCGAACACAGAAATTGAAATAATTAATTTAAAAATAATCCCCGTTGTCAAAACAAATGGCGGGTTTTTTTAGAAACAATATCTATGAAAAGTTTGCAACTTGTTTATGCCCAATTACAAAGTAAAATTAATTCTAATGACCACCATTGGATTAAATGGTAAAAACATATTCTAATTACACTTTAAGACCAATTAAAAAGATAATCTATCCATATAATTATATTAAAAGAGAAAGCAGTTTTAATGTAAAATATAGTATTTTTCACTATTCATTAAAAAATGAACATGGTCAAAAAAATACCAAAAATTTACCCAAGGTAAATTTCAATGTCCCAATAATAAAGAATAATTTTATTTTGACAAATAGAGATTATAAAATTGTCAAAATATAGATTTAAAAATGGTTCTCCATCAAAAGGCGGTAAAACAATCTTTTAAAAATATTAGTGTATTTCATGCTTAAGATTGTATTTATTATCATTTTAAGCCTCTAAAACACTATCTAATTCATAAGTAGAAATAAATAAGAATTTATTATTATTCATTAATTACTTAGGATGTTACAGTGACCCTTTATTTATGTTTATGATATCATTTTTTATGTTGTTCAAACATGTTTATGATTCCATGATCTTATGATATCATTTCCTAATTCCATGTTTTTATGCTTAGATAATCCTATTTTTGATATCATGTTATTACTTTTTAGTCTCATGTTTTTTTATTTCTATGTTTACTTCCTTAATAGTATTTCTAGAACACCATTTTCCTTATTTATTTTCCCCTAAGATATTCTATGTAGTTTTAGAAGATCTTTGTGATTTTGGAGCACTATATGGAGTTTTAAATAAAGATGATTTTTTATGTTTAAGATAATATATTTGTATATATAATATTCCAAATACACTAGACCTTTATAATATTGGTATGTATTATTAGAAAATTATGTTAAGAATCATAAAATAAAGTATGTTTAAGGATTGGGTTACTATAGTACTACCCCATGTTAGATGATAAGATTATTTATAAAAATAGTTTCTTTTATATCCTTTGATATATAGATTTTGCTTTTCTATAATATCAAGTATTCCATAGTGAGTTTTTTGGAACTCTTCCAACTAATAGTTATATCATTGTGGGTAAACATAAAGCCATATTGAGATCTCATGACATAATTATTGGTTTGGAATCTAGTATTAGTGTAAAATTTAAAATGAGTAATCCATAACCTCTAAATACCAATAAAAAGTCCTTAGTTATTATCAAATATTTGAGGATGTTCTTGATAGTAATCTAGTAACTCTAATTGGGATTGTATTGGTGTCAATTAGTTATTTTCAAAGAAAAATAGACATTAATATAATTTCACAAAAAGGAATACATGATAGATCCTAAGGTGAAACAATAAATAATTTTCACCATATTTCTCATTTGTAAGTCTTTATAAGGATATTGTGTCTTTGCAAGACTCATGACATTAAATACTTGTAAATAACCCTTCATGCAGTTCCCAATACTAAATCACTTTATCAATTTACTAATATAACTGTTTTGAATTTATTGAAGCATCCTTTTAGGTTTATCTCTATATATATTTATGCCCATCATATAGGATTCTTAACCTATTTATTTTATTGAGAATCATTTTCTCATCCAAAAATTAACAGAATGTAAAGTTAGATATCATTTCTAATGATATAAAATTACATTAATATCACAACACTCCCACTAAACATATTTTATATAAAATAATCTTAAAGGGTTTTTTGGGATATCTCTAAACCAAATTATAGTGAAATAAAAAAATTCATGCATTAGATATATCTAGAAATGAATTGATAAAATGATATGATTATTTATAAAAAAATAATACCTCACTACCCATGGTGAATCTCTTCCAAAAATAACTTTAATTGAGTTACCTTATTAGAAACCAATGGGTTTCTACCTCATAAGGTATTCACTAACAATTGGAATCACTAAACAATTCAATGGGACCCTTTTTCCTTTAAATGTGTGATAACACATCCTCTGTAATGGTAAATCAAGGGAAGAGAATTAGTGAGAGAATAATATTGGATAGAATAATATTTAGACTATAATAATAATTTCCATGAACTCAAATTTATATAACATATTAATTTAATAAAATATCATGTTAGAGTAAAATATTTCATACATTATAAAACTGCCTATATTTTGATTCTGATGTTGTAACTATTTACAAAATCAAACTAATTAATTAAGTGTCTAGTAAAACACCTTTTAACATTAACTTAAACTACACATCATCATATAATGTTCCATAATGTTAATTAGAAAATATAATTATCTTTGGATATTCAAATAAATGATAACATATATTATTAATAATAAATATTTTGATGTGGTATCAAGAACCCTGACCTGACACAAACCATGACATGGTGAATCTCACAATATCATGGTTTATTCTTTAATTATTATTCCCAATAATATTTATTCATAATATAACTTATTATAATTTATAATTTCATATCTTTTTTGAATCTATACAAACTCCTTTGAACATGATTTCTATATAAACACTCCAAAATTTTCAGACAAACACTTTGTACTAAAATTAATCTTCATTATAAGGCCCACTATGTGACCCTATGGGTATTTTTACCATTTATAAAAAATTATTAATTCTTTAATACATAATTATAAGAAAATACTATCCTCTAAAAAAATGTCAATTTATCTCAATATGTAAAGGGGTTTGTCGTGATCTTGATCAAACACACTCATATTTCTATATGAAAATGTATGTTATAAAATGAATCATTATGCATCATATACATGCTTATATAATTAATTTGTATAATAAATTTAGTGAACAATATACATGGAATATGTTAATCTAATATAGGTTAACTAATACATAAAAAATCTCTAAAAAATCCTACTAGATTAAACGAATATATCATATGTCAATCATTCATATAGTTAAGCACATCACATAAAACCCCACTATAAATAGCCATTTATTTTCTAGATCAAATTAAATTGAGGTTCCAAATGTAATACTTATCATATATGATGACAAATATCATCTTGGTTAAACTCAATAGATATCATGATCTGTAACATATCCAATCACTCCCTGGTTAGAATAACATCAAGGATAGTATAAGAAGGGAATCAAGTATGAAGCTTCATATACTAATTATATTATTAACTTTAGTTAATAGGGATTAATATCAAGTATACACCTCTATATAAAATAATTACTTCATGGAATTCCATGTGATATACTTCAGCATGTCAGTCGAAAAAATATTCACTTATAATTAAATGAGTCAAATCTATATTGTACATAAGATTCTACTCACACTAAAATTAACACATCATCAAAACCCATAATACTCCATAGTTACCATTAATTAAGGATAACAAAAAAATTACTTTTAGGGGTTTTATCATTCTACTATACATGTAATATATATAGAATACATGAATAAATTATAAAGGGAGATTGTCTTTATTATAAATCAATGATAGATTTGCACTGTTAATAAACATTAAATCCAATATTTCATTTATTTAGAACCTAGGTACTTTACATTACACTCATAATTATTCTATGTTAATGGATTTATTAATGTATATATTACATTATCCTCTATAACCACCCAAAAGATCTTTATATCCTTCCTCTCAATGAATTCTCTAATGAGGTAGTGTTTTCAAAGGATATGTTTGATAATTTTGTATGATCAGGGTTTCTTAGACTGATCGGTAGTTCTAATATTATCATATTAAATCTAAATTACTCAAAAAAATATAATAACCACCCCAAGTTTAGTGATAAACTTATTAATCCAAACAAATTCCTTTTCAACATATGATGCAATGATACACTCTGTATCTGTTATCAAGTCCATCATGTTGGGTTTTCCATAACTCTTTAAATGAATAGCTATAATATTAAGGAAAAACACAAAACCAAATTCAGATCTCAAATCATCTATTTTTTTTATAATATAGAATCAAGTTAACCCCTATAATGATCTCTTACTTACCTCCAAACACTAAGAGAATATCTTTAGTTCTTCCCAAGTACTTATTGATGTTCTTTATAGAAATCCAATGAATCTAACTAGGATTTTATTAGCATTAACTTTTTATTCTCAAATAAAAACAGACATCATTCCAAGTAGAAAACATATCATATATGATATGTCCTATAGAATATGTATATAAAATCTTATATGTGTTTCTCCTTTCTAAATCTTTATAAGGGAATTCAGACTTCATAAGACTCGTATCATGAAATGTTGGTAAATACCCTATCTTTTAGTTATCCATGCTAAAACTATTTATCACTTTATAAATATAGGTGCTTTGAATCAATTTAAGAATCCTTTTAGATCTATATCTATATATCTTCATATCCATTATGTAGTAAGATCCACCTACATTTTTCATCTAGAATAACTTTTATAACCATATTTTTATAGAATACAAGGTTGGGAAGTCAATTTTGATGAGAATTATTTCATCCACATATAACACCATAAATACCAAATCACTCCCACTGACCTTCTTGTATACATAATAATCATACACATTATTTATGAAACAAAACTCTTTCATCACATCATCACACTAGATATTTCAACTCTAAGAAGCCTACTTTAATCTATAAATGAACCATTACAACTTTTATACCTTAAAAGAATCATTTTTCACTTAAATGACTTTGGATATATCATATATATTTCTTGAACTAAATTTACATTAAGAAAAATAGTTTTAAAAACCATTTGACATATCTCATAATCATAATGAGCTATTATGGAAAGAAATTCCTAAATGGACTTAATCATTGCAACTAGTGAAAATATATCATTATATAAAATATAATGAATTTTTTATAACACTTTAATTCTAAGAAACATTTATAGTTAGATGCTCTACAATTAATTTTAGTTTTATTAAAGAAAACCCACTTCAACCCTTTGTGTTTTACCTCTTTAGATGTGACCACACGGTTAGTGTATATTGAGTCTATCCCAGGTCACATGACCTCCAAAAGTTTATCAGAATTAAAAATCTCAATGGAATCTTGTTATTTAATAGGTTTATTATTTATGTTAATTAATTCATAATTATTATTCATAATAAATCCATATCACTCAAACTCCAGAGATATCTCACTAGCCCTTCAAGATTCTTGTATAACTTGAGTTTGTTCTATTTCTATAACCTATTCTATAGAATATATTCATAATAATATAGGAAGGTCATATTTACTCATAATTTATTAAACAATGTCCAATATGGTAAGATTACTCCTCTCAAACACACTATTTTGTTATGGTGTTCTCGGAGGAGTGATTTAGTGACCCACATCGTTATGGATTGTGAATTTTAGAGAAAGTTTGAAATTTTCATCTAGTTGATGGATCATTCGTAGAATCAGGTGAGAAAAAGAGGTTATACCTATTTGAATATCCTGAAGAGGTCTTTTTAGACTTGAAAATAAGTCTAGTGGGTGGCCAAAGCTCAAAATTTCAATAGAGGAGGCCTGGAGCAACTAATTCTTCTACTACTACCACTGGCTAGATGGTGGGATGGGCAGTATCCCTATTGCCTAGTTGGACAAACCAAATAGTTGATGAGGTAGGTAGAATGTATTTTTTTAGAAAGACTCATCGGTTCTCTGGTTCATGCACTAGGTGGCTGGAGGGGAAAAATGGAAAACCGTTAATGAGGATTCATTATATATTTTTAGGCACCGAATCACACTCTAGTTTTAACCCCATTGATTTGATTTTTTAGTATATTTTGTCCATGTTCTCCTTTATTTATCCCTCTAGTATCTCTCATTTATCTGAGGTGGATCTATATTGAAATAATTTGTGAATATGGGTAAGATTCTTCATTATTTAACGATATTTTTCCCCTTCTTCCCCATGTGGTGATGGATCATTGTGTCGTTTATCATGGATAATCCTCTTAGTAAGTATTGTCCTTTAAAATCCTTATATGACTCAATTCTCCTTGGATCCTCTTTCCTTTGATCATCTTGTTCATCTATTATTTTTTTCATGACCCTTATTATAAAATTAGTGACAATTCCATCAGATCTTGATGGAATTGTATGAGAATGATGAGGCTTTAGATAAGAAAGTTTATATAATGTCTTGTGATGAAAAATTCATATAATTAATGATTGTTTCATTAAAGGTATGTCCTTTGGTGATCTCTTTTATGATTTTTTCAATTTTATTTGAATCAACTATTGGACCATGGAATTGATTTCGGTATTTTACATGCCTTAGTTTCGGGAGTACATCGGGAGTGGTTCAAACTCCATTGGACGATGTCACAGAAAAGGTACATCACTTCGTTTTTTTCTTCTAAAGGTTCTAATTTAATTATATTAAATTGGACTATGTATTTTTTTCATGTGCTAGGGATTTTTTCTTATAATGATGTTTGAATAATTTTACGGACCTCCCATGTGTGGTTAGTTAAGGTTTTGGCTTAGTAATTATATTTGGTAAGTCTTTTATCAAGTATATGTTTCACCTTTGAATGTGAGTTTCCTTATAATCTATTAATTAAATATAATTTAGTTATAATTAATTAATTTGGAATGCTTGGGAATGAGTAAAACCTTGTGGTGATTGATGGAGGCCAAATAGACTTGGATGACTCATAGAATGGTGATGGGATTTCATTAATGGGAGTTGAGACCATTTGAGGAAGGTCATATCATG
This sequence comes from Viscum album, assembly GCA_963277665.1. Taxonomy (NCBI): domain Eukaryota; kingdom Viridiplantae; phylum Streptophyta; class Magnoliopsida; order Santalales; family Viscaceae; genus Viscum; species Viscum album. Next base: position 580,965,193 of record OY728158.1, read on the forward strand.
TAATCTACCCTTTGGTATTATTAAAGGTATATTAGAATTTGATATTAGGTTCACTACATTGGGAAAATGATCCATAATTCATAATGTGTTATGAATAATAAGTAATGTTTAATTGGTTAATTACCCTTAAGTATTAATTAATTAAAGTAAACATACATAATTTAAAATGAGTGACTTGGAGGAATTATTAATTAGTTTATGAATTTACAATATTAACTAATTAAATTAATATACATAAGGAACTAACAAGGTTCCCAGGGCCACGTTGGACCTTTTTTATTGTATTTTTTCCTGTCCACCGATGTTCGAGGTTTTACAAGTAATATAATACATATATTTTTTTAAATATTACATGTTTTTATCTATATCCCATGAGATAATGTTTTATTCTTTGATCACATGTGTGTTTGTGTGTCCCGTGAGTCCATGTTTGATTCCTCGATCACATGTGTGTGTGTCCTATGAGACTATGTTTGATTCTTTGATCACATTTTTGTGTGTCATGAGTTCATGCTTGGTGATTTGATCTCATGTGTGTTTATATCCCATGATAAAATGTTTTATTCCTTAATAATATGTGTGTCATAGTATCCCATGAGTCCATTTTTTATGCCTTGATCACATGTGTGTGTATCTTATGATACCATGTTTGATTCCTTGATCACATGTTTTTGTGTTGCCTGTGCGACCTATTTTTGATGCTTGATCATAGGAGGTGTGTGTTTTTAGCCTTAAGATACCAATTCTTGATGTTTTCTCAGATGTGGATTTGTATTGGATATGAATAATTATTTATATTATGTGATGTTTTATATGCCATCATGTATATAGATATTTAATATGTTTTTACTCTATCTTATGTAGTTGGGAAGGAAGATTGAGCCATGTGGAGTATCCCCCAAAAGTGGATGTGTTAGATGATTTTTCAGTATGTGCATGAACTATATCCTCACTGGGGATATGTTGAACATGTTTTTTAACTATCTAGTTTAGGTAGATGTGTCAAACATAGTCATTTTATATTATTCTGGCGTAGTGTCAAAGCTAGTATGGTTGGGGTTCATAGTGATTTCATAAGTGAATCACTACTCAACAAATGGGTGTTTACTATTTACATATGCATTAGTGATTATGTTATTCTTTTGAAGTTTATGTATTTATTATTTCATTTATGATGATCTTATCACATGCACATACACTAAATTTACTAGTTAGTTATTAGAATGTGTGCGTGGTGCCTTATTGATTTGTAATCAAACCCTACTTGGGAAGCCATGTCACTTGGGTACATAAGAAACCCTCACTTGTTGTAGGTATAGGTTGGGTTGAGGCATGGGGTTGAAAATCTAGAGAAATGGATCATTGTGATTCTAGTGGCTGGTAGGAGGTGAGTATTGTATTTACATAGACTCTTTTTACTTTTATTCTTTTACATCTTGTGTATGTGATTGGCCCGGTGAGTGATTAGTGTCCTGTATTCAATTTTTACTGTTAAACTAGTTTTTTCAACATTAATTTATTATAGATGTTATGTTTATTGTTTTTTTATGTACTTTGATTATATATATTGTTTCATTTTTGGTTATTTACCTATTTTTCACTCTAATTGAGGGTGTATTCTCCCCATGACTTCACTTTAGAACCTCACTACTAGTTGGGATCCTTTGGTGTATGTGGAGGCATGCCTAAGGTCATGTGGAACTCTAGCTAAAACCTGGTGATTTAGGTCAGGATGTTACAAAATGGTATCATATAAGGAATTTTATTTTACTATTTTGTGGAGTTATAGACAGGAGACATAGGAATTTATTATTTCTTGTGATGAAACTTGGCTTGATACATTTTAAACACCTTTCTTGAGAGAATTTCATATTAAAAAAGCATGGGATTGATGTTCTTGGTTTGTGTTATTTTAATTATATGATTTAATATCATATGGAGTGCATGGATTTTGAGGTTCATGATTACATATATATTTTAGTCTAGACCATATCGGTGAGAGGTTTCATATGCACAATATTAGGATCATAGGTTATTAAAACATATATACTACTTTTATGTGATTGTAATGATGAAGGATGACTCATCTGTCATAGCTTCAATAACTTGTAAAATGTTTTCACATATTCTTTATTCATGAAATTATACTGTATTAAACCCCTATACATGTATACTTATAATATAAGGTCATGTGAGACTATAGTATAGTGAAACTAATAGAAGATAGATATAATGATGTTTCCCCTCTATGCACAGAAGGTGCATTGTTCCATGATAGGCCATTTTCATACATTAATTTCCTTAGTAAAGAACCTTGTGAGAGTATCCGTTTTATAGGTTTAGTTAATTATGGTTCTAACTATATCCTATGTGGATTGATCCACATAGCTTATTGAGTAGAAACCCATTCTTCTCACATATATATATATATAACATCTTAATAGATGAATTTTAATTTCATTTTACAAAACCTCACATGAGATCTATAATGGTTTAGTTTCTTCTGAAACATAGTACATAAAAATGGTTCATAAGTGAACTACATCATCTACAACTAAGTTCTTACTAACTTTAACTTTTCTTATACATATCATATATAATAACTTTCTTCATAACCTAGGGAATGGATAAATAATAAAGGTTGAGATTAGATTCTCATTAATAATAATCAAGGGAGATATCAATGATCACATAATCATAACATGAGTATAAGGGTATGAGAATATGGGATTAGCATTTGAAAATCATACCCTATATATCAAAGATCATAATAATGAGTCATCGCATAAATCTTGGTAGTTCTTAATACATGAATCATAAAGAAATCTAATAACATGGTCCCTGAGAACATAACATTTTCATTAGACATTTATTTTTGTAATACACACATAATCATAGAAATATTATGTCAAGGCTAGCCATCAATACATTCATAACATGTTAGGATTTTGATAACTATATGTGTAGTTGTTTCGATCTTGGTATAACCTCTTATCTACCCTCTTTTGGTCTTGGTATAACCTCTCACATGTACCCTCTTGTTTCAGGATTAGGATAACCTCTTATTCACCCTCTTTTTTCAGGATTCTGATAACCTCTTATATACCCCCTTTTTCAAAATTTGGATAAACTCTCATGTGACCTCTTTTTAAAGCTTGGTATAACCTCCCTTTTACCCGTAAAGATCATATTAAATTAATCATTAACCGATTAATTTTAAGAAGATACAAGTCACACCCATCACATAATCCATATATTTTTTTCCATGATATCATAAAACATTCATCATATCATATCCCATGAAAACGAAATGGTCTTCATAAATATTTCATCATATTATAGAATGTGGGAAAGAAATGAGTTTCATAAATATCTTATCAACATAATAATAAACCATACAGATAAAGAATAAAGATGGAACCATTGTATTATATCTCTAGTAAAACATATGTAACACTATATTTTGTTTTCTTTAATGAATATAAATTATATTAAAATATCAATAACACATTTTCGAGGAAAATATCATTTTTATTTTGAAATCACTTATTTAAAATATAAAAATTTCACAAATATTAAGGAAAACATTTTATTTTAAAATAACCTTTAGAAAATGTAAATTAATCTTTAAATAATTGATTTTTCATGATAGTGGAAAAAAAATTTCATTCCATACGTGTTAAAATAAATATTCATTACACATTTTTGGGTAAAAATTTAAAACCACCTCATTAAGAAAATAAAAAAAGATTCATTTTAAAAAATTTAAAAAAAATTCAAACATGGGAAAAAATTCTATACAAAATCATTATAAAATAGTAAAAACTACCTTAAAACATTTTTAGAAAGCAAAGACATGAAAAAAAGGATTCTCAACCAAAGAGAGAATTAAAGGATTTTTTATTAAAAATATTATTTTGGTCCTTTAGTTCTTAAAGAGAGAAAAATAAAATGAAAAAATGTATTCTAAAAAAATAACCATATGATAATAAAATAAATGAGTTTCATGAGAGAAATAAAATAATATTCCATCATTATAAACTCAATCATAAACAATATTGATAAACAATTTGATTGTAACATAACAATTTCACTTACTTTATATATTTTGAATCATAATACCCATAAAAGAAAACCCATATATGGATATATATATATACATATATATATTTAAAAAAATTCATGATAATAATCATAAAATAAATTCATGTTTAGTATATACATCACATAAAAGAACAAGCGGTGAATATGTCATGTGTCTCATAGAAATAAAATCAAGACGAAAATCCCTTACCACTTTGGAAAATTTTGAATCATAAGCCCCATTAATGAATAACATCAAATGAAATTTAAAATATTTTTAAAATAAGTATATTCATGATATAACATGTAAAAGGGGTATTATATAAACCAAACAAAATAAATTAGGGGTGTGTATGGAATATATCTCCAAGAATTAAAAGAGATACTATAAAACCCTTACCTCAAGTCTCCGCTTTATTTGTACATATTCGGACATCTTGTATAATAAATATAGGTTTATTATAAATAAATCACATAACCATACTAATATTTATCATACCATATATTATTTACTTATGACCTTTTATTACCCCTTTATTAATAATTCCTTGTTAAAACCTTATTTTAGGTAATAGTTGCTTCGTTTTTCACGTATATTTTGGTCTGGTATATTAGGTCCTTTTACTTTTATAATAGTACTATATTATAAATAATTTTAAAAATTATAAAAATATTATATATATTCATTATATATTTATTTATAGTAATCTATAAATTATAAAGATAGAAAATTAATTATATCATTCATTGATATGGTAGGTCATACATTAGCATGAACGTTGTTTCCATTTTCTTAATGGGTGCAATGAGAGAAATATGAATATGAATTCACATTTAAAGAATAATTATTATATCATATATATCATATATATTCATTAAATATATCATTATTATCCTCCATTTTAAAATAAAATAAAAAACATAACACATTGCTTCGTGGAGGCAGTAATACACACGTACACACGATCAATGTTATCATTTTTTAATGAATTAGAAGTTAAGAATTTATATGTGATATTATAATTAAATAAGTATAATTATTTCATAAATATAATATATAAACATTAAATATATCATTATGTCCATCCGTGAGAGGTAGTGATGGAAAATGAAATACATTGGTTCGCAAGAAGGTAGTTCATCGTACATATGATCAATAGTTTGTTTCCCATTAGATGGAAGATGAGATAGATATAGGTTATGATATTAACATAAAAAATATTATTATATTTAATATACTAATATTATTTTATTTTAATTATTAAAACATGAATTAAGGTGATAAGATAATAAGTAAAAAAAGAGCTTAGTGAAGATAATTACCTTCACATAGAAAACCCTCCTTTAGATCTATTATTAAGGACCCTAGGGTTGGTATTTTAGGAAGAACCATAGATTTATAATGGGTATAAATATATTTGGGAGATATATTTTCAGGTTTTGGTTAATACAAATGTCTTAAAATTTGTGATTAAGTGAGGGGATGAGGTCACATTTTAAAATTGAGGAGTGGTATTTTTATAAATACCCAAAACTATTCAATAAGGGGAATTCACTCTCAATACAAGTGCATCCAAAATTTAAAAATAATTTATTTTAGGTATTATATGGATTATACACACATAAAACAAAAAAAATGTGTTTTTAACATTTTATCCCCTTATCCTCTAAGTTTACTCACTTTTAACATTTTAGTTTTCACCATTGTAATTAGTCTTTTTTATTTACCTAAGTAATTTATCATTTATGAATAAAAATAAAATTATAATTATTAGATAATTTTTACCCAATTATTATAATTATAAAATCATATTTATTAAATAAACATCCTATGTGTTTTGAAAATTAATTTTAACACATGCGTATATAATACACAAAATCCATTTTTGACTTTAGCCGTATTAATTAATTTTTTTGTTCCTACTATTATTTGTGACCAAAAATTGTTTAGAAATTATTTTTTAATATAAATTATTATTATTAAAAATATGAAATATATTTTACCAAATTAAATTCTCAAAATTTGTAGAATTTAATTTAAAATAAAACTCATACACGCAACGAAAATGCAGTTTTCCAAAAAAACCATTTTCATAAGTATAAAAAGTTTTTACATCATAATTGAATATAATATTGACTATAATGAACTAAATTATACTAATTATAATATAATTAAACTAATCCTACTTTTAATACCATTTTAAAACAAAATTTAACTTTTTAAATTCTTTAAAAGAAAAGGTAATTATTAAAAAAATCAGTATTCTTTATTATTCATCGAAAAATTAATATTTTTAGAAAATTATAAAGAAATATATAATATAATATTAAAATGTTGATTTAAAAAATAAAGTTCATTTTTTCAAATTAATTTTATAAAAGTGTAAAAAAAATTAATTTTTAAATAAGCGTGCAAAATGCAATGAAACTAATTTTTAGAAAAAAATATGATTTTTGAGCATAAAACAAGATTTATTATTATCCCAATCCTATAAAAATATTATATGAATGATAAAAAAATTTATTGAGTATATAATATATAAATTTCATTAAAATAATTCACCAATAGTGAAAATTTTAATTTATTAAGATAAAAACACTTTGTGGGCATAAAAATAGTTTTTCATCAAAATATTTTATTTATTTTAAAATGATTTTTATTTTAATTTATAATAAATTTATAAGAGGTGAATTTATTTTATACATGTCTAAACTATATTATTTTAATAATTTAGTTACTCTAATTCATACATTCCAATCCAATGTCTAGGTAATAACTATCAAATTAAATAAAAATATTTTAATAGTAAATCATAGTTTGTTTGATGTTGGTGTCGTGTGTAATAAAAGCTATCAAATAAATTAATTTTTTTTTCAAAAAAAATATTTCATAAAAATCTTAGGTAATTACATGCCCCCACCCTTCATAAATTATTTCTATGTAATTTGAACTTGTGATCGGTAATAAAGTGTTTAGCATTTGAAAACTCCTTTGTGAAAAACCCACATCGTAAAAACGGTTAATAAATATTCATCTTAAAAGGAGAGAAAGGTAAATAACAAGGTAATATTGAAATAAAAAAATTATGTTTCCAAATTGGATAAAATTAGTGGGAAGTGAAAATATAGACATGGCAGAGAATACCAATGCCCAAGGATTAATAGAAATTGATAGAGAACATGGTAATGATAAATTTAACCACCACAAAACCATAAATATGTGATGAGTTAAAGGACCATTTATTCATCAGAAAGGAAATTAATAGGTAAAAAATTGTATCAAGATCTATTTCCTAAATCTAAGTGAATTTGTACTATCAATATAGAGAAAAAAATAAAATATACTTTATTTCTTTCCATTTCATAAGCACAATCTCATCCTTTGGTTGTGCTTTGATCAATTTCCACTTCATATCTTACTCTGAGGAATAAATATCAATTTTCCATGCTTGAATCACTAATGGGTCACAATATCCACAAAATAATGATAATTCATTCCTCCTATCTCTATTTATCATCAAAACCAAAATGGTTAGCACAAGTTATCTAATACGGATAAATATTCATATGATGAAATAATACATTAATCTCTAAAAACTTATCCAAAGTTAAACTAAAACCATTCCATAAATGGGTAACCTTAAGACCCATACAAAATTCAAAAATTTATAAATATGGTCACTAAATTTCTAAAATCAATTTAGCATTAATCCCCTAAATATCATAAAATATCTCTTAATTATCATATACGAAATATATAAATACCTTGGTCAAATATTCTATTGAAACACGGTAATAACCACAATTACTATAAAACCTCAATAAAAACATAAATGATTCCTTATTACTTAAATAAAATGAAAATTTATTGAATATATTCTATAAATCCAAAAATGTTGTAAACATCATCAATGATAACGTAACTCTCTTTTTCATCAAATAATTAATTAGTTCCAAGGTCATCAATACTATCTAATTTAATTTATCCATATAAATCATATATTTATCCCAACTAAACACCATTATCTTAATATCAGGAATGTATAAGGTTTTTTTCCCTTAATCATGTTTTTACCATAAAATGTCACCTTTCCATTGAATCGCATTTTTAGTTCATCGGTATTATTAAACATATTATTGAAAATCTTTAATGGAAATTTCTATAGATAAATCCTTATATATTTCAGGATTCATATAACATAGTTCTTGAGTTATAATACATAAAAACTTCAATCATTCTAATTCATTCTTAAACCTAAGCTTCATCATTTTATTCCTTAAGGCATCCTTTCATGTGTAATTTGTAGTATATTCATCATCAATAGTAAAACCTTTACTGATACAACCTTTTTTATGTTATTATTAAGCTTTACCCCAAGGACATAAATTTTCATAATTCTCATACTTTCCATATTTAAAAAAATTCACCATTGATGATGCCTTAGGGAAACCATTATTTTCGTCTATTCCATTAATTGAAATTTTCATATTTCCTTGGAAATTACTCAATATGTTCCCTTCATCTCCACACATAAAACATATTGTAGTTCCTTTAAGACATTCCCTTGAGTGATTCTTCCATATTCTTAAAATGTAGAAAATTTAATATTCTTTCCTCTGTGGTTTCCACCACCCGAGCTCTCAACAAACTTTATCCTTCTCTTATTTGGTGAGTATAAGAGTTAGTTAAGATTCAAGTTGTTAATAATATAACAGAATAATTGATTATGAATAATCATAATATACTTCACTCCAATAATCATCCCACTTGGTTTCTCATTAACACATTTTCTATCACATTCAATGTTTACCAAGTTAATTTTGGTTCATACCATTGAATAAACCAGAAACAAAGTGTGACCGACAATATCTGTAATGGGGTACCATATAATCATGAAAAATTACTTATTATATTTCTATATTAGGTCACATTCTTTCAATATATGACACCTTATGATTAACCTAGGTCATTCATGGTAATAATCTTTCAAATCCTTCACAGTTGTTTGTAAATAGTTTGTGAATTTCCAAAAAAATATCATCGGGAGTGTCAAATGAGGTGTGTATCAAGGATCATTGTCATTAAACAGGTGAAAATTGAGTCAAATCCCAATATCACAATTTTAAAGTTATTTCCCCTAGGTACAATTTTGTAGAGCCACATCCATTGATATTATCCAGACAATGAGGTGAGTTCTTAGAAACCACTCGCTCTATCCATCACCAAAATTATAGTACATTTTTATATACTTTTACTTATCCTTAAATATATCCTTATACATATACCTAGGGATCTCTCTAAGGTTTTATTACCCAAGTTTCAAAAGGATAACTAAACCTGTACTATAATACCAACTCTAGTGACCTATGATTTTTATACATAGATATTACATCTTAATAGATTAATATTTATTTCATTTTATAAAAAACATGCATGAGGGTCATAAAGGTTTATTGTCTTTAGAAATATGGATACATAAATAAAAATTTCATAAGTTAACTACATCATCACCCACTAAGTTATTTATAACTACCAACCTTCTTATACATATCATATATAATACCCTTCTTTATAACTTGGGGAAAGAAAACATAAGGGTCAGTCACATTCTTAGTAAAAGTAAACAAGGGAGATATCAATGATTACATAAGAATAATATTATCATATGGGTATGTGAGCATGGGATTAACATTTGAAAACCATACCCTAAATATCAATGTTCATAATCTTGAGTCATGGTATAAATCTTGGTAGTTTGTAAGACAAGAATTATAAAAGGAATAAAAGAACATGAGCCATGATAACATAACATTATAATAAGAAATATATTTTGAATACACACATATGAATATAAATATTATGTCAAGGACACCCACCAAGGTATTCATAACATGTTAGTCTTGGGAAAACCACCCATATAACAACTTTGGGCATAAGATAACCTCTCGTGTACCCTCTTTTAGGCTTGTAATAACCTCTCATGTACCCTCTTGTTTCATGCTTTGGATAACCTCATGTGTTCCCTCTTATTTTATGATTGGGATAACCTCCCATGTACCCTATTTTTAAGTCTTGGAATAACCTCCTATGAAACATATTTTTTGGTCTTGGGATAACCTACTTTATACCCTTTTTGTCATAAAACATTAATAATATCCCAAACAATTGGAGGGAGATATAAGTACCACCCATCAAATAATGCATAATTTTTTTTCCACAAGATCACAAAACATTAATCATATCATCAATCATGAAAAAGAAATAGGATTAATAATCATTTTATAATAGTTTAACCTATGGAAAAGATATAGGTTTTATAAAAATATTTTCATCATAAACATAAACTATCTAGAGAAATTATAATGATGGTACCTTGGATCATATCCTAAATAAAACATAAGAAACACCAAAGGTTCTTGTCACTGATGAATAGAAATTCCATAAAAATATTATTAAAACATTCTTGAGGAAAACATCCTTTCAATTTTGAAATCACTTATTTAAAATATAATAATTTCTAAAATATTAAGAAAAAATATATTTTAAATTATCCTTGAAAATTTTTAAAGTATGAATAAAATTATTGAGTGGTCATTATAGTGGAAAATTTTGTTAATGTCATACACATTAAAACAAATATTCCTTTCACATTTTGGATAAAAATTCGAAACTATCTTGTTTGGAAAATGATTAGAAGAATATTTTTAAACCATTTTTAAAAAATTAAAAAATGGGTAAATATTGATTTAAAGAATAATTGTAGAATAGTAATAACTTACTTTAAAAAAAATTAAAAAACATGAACATGGGAAAAATATTATTTTTAAGCAAATAGAGAAATAAATTTTTTCTTAAAAACATTATTTGGGTATCTTTAGTTATTAAAGATAGGAAAATGAAAGGAAACATGTGTTATCAAGATATAACCAGAGAATAATAAAATACATGAGTTTCTTGAGAGGTATATTTGTAACTTCCTGGTTTTGGGTACCAAACAAACGTACCCCGTACCCAATTGGTCACATGGCCTTAAGCGTATTTTTTCAAACACCAGAGGATGAAGACTAGTAGCGAGGTCCTTGGGTGTGATAGTGGGGAAACTATTTCTTCATTGGCAGAGCATGCATAGTAGAATAACAAAAAATAAATAATAGCGAAGTAAAATACCATAAAACAAGTAAACAGTGGAAGACTGTAAGTAAATAACAACTGGAGAACATATATAAATGATGTATGTCACATATGTCTATAAATCATCCAAACAAGATAATATTATAGAAATAAATTGATAAACCAAATACAAAAGAAAAATAAGTAAACTCCAGCAGTATCGCAAGCCTCAGCTTGGTCCCATGCTCTCTAGCTTCATAGTAATCAAGTACCTGGTGATGAAGATCTCTTGACCTTATCTTAACCTGAAACCATATAATTTGTATGGGTCCAAAAGAATAACCCAAACAGGGTGTGAGATGAATCCTAGTAAGCAACCACCCAAAGATCTATGCCTAACTATCAGTGAATATATATAACAAGTAAAATGAAAAATGAAGTAATAAAAAAGGAATTAATAAAAATTAAAAAATTCTATAGTTGAAAACTAAATTCATTTACATTGATTAATTATTCAACCAATCATTCACAAGAAACTCTCTGGGAATGTTCTCAAATTCTAACCCCTCTAGTTTCACAAAGACAAAGACTCTTTGAGGAAGCACTAATCATCAATTCCCCTTGTAGTCTTTTAAGGATAACTATATAATCTCTAGGAAGCACTCAACATCCATTCCCCCTATGGTCTCGTAATGGTATACTATAGACACTTTGAGGTATCACTCACCATCCATCCCCCCTATGGTCTCACAATGTAAAAAGTATAACAGAAACTCTAGGGAGCTCAATGTCAATTCTCCCTATGGTCTAACTACACCAGGTTCTCACAGCCCTTTGTAATAAAATCGTGCACAAACAATATCCAACAGCCAAAGTAATCTCATCTACTACAAGTATAAGAAGCTACAATTCATATCACAATCATGTAATATAATATCAACTCCATCCTAACAGCACTATGCATGGAAACAAAATATCTTAACAGGTAGTTCTAGACCCAATGTCCAATATCAAAAAAACATGGGAAAACATATCCATAAACAAGGTATTAAAAATAAATCATAATGAAAACCCTTTCTCAAGAAAGAAAAACATAGCAGGCATCAAATAGGGTTAAATCTCCAAAACACGCAATACCCTAAACTAGGGTATTCGGAACTTTTTCACATATAATCCAAAGAAAACTACGAAAATGAACCAACCACCTACCTCGACGTTGTATGATCGATATAGTTGATACTAAACCTTTGAATCAACCTAGAATGTCGTATATCTACAAAAATTTCAAAAAAATTTAACCTCAAATATCTCATTAAAGAAGAGAAATAGGGAGGTGAGGCCCTAGAAGAAGGAAGAACTCAGTGAGGGGATTCCAATGCAACTAAAATTTTTTGATTCGGAGAATAGATGATAGATCAAATGCTCAAAAAAGAATCATCACTTCTAGTTGCTCATAGATGAGATGGGGTTATAAGAAGACAGTTTTGGGAATTAAATGTGACCCTGGTCTGATTTAACAAATAAGAAGAAAAGTACACAGAGTGTTCATTTAATGTACACATCGTGTACATGCCTTAATCAGCCCCTGCTTTAGGCGATCTGAAATGATAGAGTACACCCATGAAACCATACAATCTCTCAGATGTACAACCTTCCAAGATCATCAACACTGAAGGTCTATTTGATCATTAAAAAGTGTGCAACCTTTGTGAGTCTGTCAATGAAAACCCAAACTCCATCATTCCCTCGAGGTGATCTCAATAAACCTATCACAAAATCCATCTTGACATCATTCCACTTATAGTCGAGAATGGGTAACTATTGTAAAATCCATATTGTTCACTGATGCTCCACATTCACATGCTGGTAGGTGGAACACCTCAGAACAAAACTATCTATGTCCCTCTTCATACTTGGCCACCAATACTGATGATGTAAATCTCGATACATCTTAGTGACACCAAGATAAACTTCCCAAACTAAGGAATGAAAATCCCTCATCAGCTCCTCATGTATTTCTGGTGACACCCATATGTGTCCATGAAAGCGCAAGACCTTATCCTTACCTACGGTCCACCTAGGAGTAGGATCCTCTCCTGACACACTCTCCCATAGGACAAGGCCATCAGAATCTGATAGTTTCCTCATTCGCACTCAATCCAAAAGAGTATAGTTAATAGCTATAGAAGAAATAAAAATTTTCCCCTCTCTATCATGTACCTCAAAATGAATTTTAGAGAACAAATCTATAATCTTCCACTCACTATTGGCCTCATGAACTACATTTATATGAGTCCTCCTGCTCAAAGAATTATCCACTATGTTTCCTTTCCAAAGCATATAGGAAAGTTCAAATTCAAAAGACAGAAGGTACTCAACCCACCTTCACTGTCTCAAATTCAGGTCATGCTGGGTAAAGATATACTTAATGCTTTTATAGTCGGTGAAAACCACAAAATTATCTCCCAAAAGATAATGTCTCCAACATCTCAAGGCATGAAAAACTACAACTAACTCAACATCGTGTGTAGGTTAATTCCTCTCGTGTGGCCTTAACTATCAAGACCCATATGCAATGACTTCTTCCCCCTACATAAGAACTACTCCCAGCCCGATACTTGATGCATAGTTGTAAATAGTATAACTCTTGCGAGTCTCTGGTAAGATCAGTATCAGTGTTGAAGTCAATATCCCTTTTATCTCCTGAAAGGCTAAATCGTAGGAATCTGTTCTCAGGTACTTCACAGCCTTCTTAGTCAGGCATGTTAGTGGTGCTGCTAATCATGAAAAGTCCTATATAAAACTTCTATAGTAACTATCCATCCCTAGAAAACTTTGTACCTCAAATTCATTCTTCGGCTGCTCCCAGGAAACTAATTCTCTCACTTTATCTGGGTCAATCGACACTTCTATCTCTGATATAACATAACCCAAGAAGTGAATCTGGTCCATCCAAAAGTGGCATTTTGAGAGCATAGTATATAACTAATTCTCTCTCAGTGTACTCAAAACAATCTCAAGATGGGTAGCATGGTTGGGTCAAGTGTGAGAGTACACCAATATATCATCCACGAAAACAACTAAAAAGAGTCCAAGTATGGATGGAACACTCAGTTCATCAGTTCCATAAAAACTGCAGGCATATTCGTGAGACTGAATGGCATAACTATATACTCGTATAGACCATACCTTCTCTGAAAGGCAGTAAGAGGTATATATGATGGTCTAATGTGAAACTGATGATAACCAGATCTCAATTCAATCTTTAAGAACACCCAGACTCCTTGAAGCTGATCAAAGAGATCATCAGTTCTCGGTAAGAGATATCGGTTCTTAACCATCAACTGGTTTAGCTTCCGATAATCCACACAAATTATGATTGTATCATCTGCCTTCTTCACAAATAGAACAAGTGAACCCTAAGGAGAAGTACTGGGTTGGATGAAACTCTTTTCCTGTAACTCCTCTAACTACTTCTTGATCTCTTGTAACTCTGGTGTAGCCATCCTATAAGGATTAATGGACACTGGTGCCACTCTCGGCACAAGCCCAATAGAGAAATCTACCTATATCTCTGGAGGAAAACCTGAAAATTCGTCTAGACAGACATATATAAAATAATACACCACTAGAGGAAAGTACATCTGTGAAGTCCCCTGGTCATCGAGATAAAAACTAGCAATCTTTTCTATAACTCCTCCCAACCCATGATTCTCGGGTCCCACTATGTTCTCCTAGACATCCCATTTTCCCTTATTTAGAAACAATCTACCCTATGGTGATGTGAAACTCACCCTACGGTGATAACAATCGAAACTTCCCTAGAAGGGAACTAACCGGTACATTTTGAGAATGGCGTCATAGCCTATCATCTCTAAGACATAAATTTCCCATAAGAAGTGACACCCACCATCCTCAAGAGGGAACTCCTTGGACTAATGTACACTAGTCGTTCTAGTCCCCAACAGTGTGTCCAACATCAAGATATCAGTATAAGTAAAGATACAAATCCTCTGATTCTCTAAAATAAGAATAGATATGAAACTATGGGAAGACTCTATGTTGAAAAGAGAAGAAGCTATAACTAAGGCAACCAAAATCATACCTCTAACCGTAGATGGTCTAGAATCATGCTCCTGTTGGGCCTGCTCTAGTAAAAAATCATGACCTGCATCGTGGCCTTGTGAAGATGTTTATGATACCTAAGTTGATCCACCCAACGGCTATTGAAAACCCTATGTATAACCAATGTGTCTATGACCTATACCTCAGCCTAAATGGTCGGACGAACTCTAGTTCCCTGACTAAAACTTAGAAGTGCAGGAAAGGAATAAGAGAAAGAAAACATTCAAGTTTTTAAAACATGGATACACGGCGTGTATAACCCTACACGGCGTGTTCCCTTAAGCCTTTACATGGGTGTGTACTTCTGCCAACCCTAGTCATGTAATACCCTATACACATGGCGTGTTCTCCATTGACACGATGTGTACTTGAATCCTTCCCCCTACCCGGGTTCCTCTACAAGGCTAAACCACACGGTGTGTTTATTCCATACACTGAATATACTATAAAATTTCACTGACCCGTGTCTTCAGTCACATGGTCGGATACATGGTCCTTAAAACACAGTGTGTACTCCAAGTACATAGTGCATGCCACCAAACATTTACCAACCCCTTGTCTCTTCCCACACAGCCAGTCACATAGTTAAGGACTACACAATCTATACATATAGTACATGGTGTGTACTTAATAAAAGTTTTTCCTTCCCGAACATAAGGATACATGGAATGTATTCATCATTACACACCATGTATTCTTGGTTTTTCCAGACATTAATCCTTAGAAACTACTCCAGAACTCCATAAAAACACTGAAAAAAACATTAAAGTTCCAAATTATGTTCCATGGGGGCCCATACTCCCTGTAAATCAAAGCTTGGCATCATATTCATGTATATCACAAAGTATAATAGTGAAAAAAATCACATGATCCACCAAATTCTGATCCATGAGGGCCCATAACACCTCAAGGACCAACGTGTGGGGCCCATTCGAAAGAAACTTTACATTTTACCAATAATATTTCAAATATAATGTATTCTATCACGACATTTATCACAACAGCATGCATACCTAGCACAAAATCTATCAAAACAACATGAAATTAGGAATATACCATAAATAGCATGACAAAATACATGACATGTGATCTTTAGTAAGTCCTTATATGATGCATGAGATGGTATACCCTCATCTCATCAGGATGAAATAGTTTTAGAACCTCAATAATATCAATGATAACAGCACAAAATATGTGAATTTCCCAATAGTGAAATCAAATCAAAAGTAACAATTGAAAAACCAGAAAATTACAATAATTGAGGCATATTGGCTTTTCCTTGTACACGGGTTGGCTACTCCCGGTCACAGCCTATAACTACCTATTCCTTCCTATCCATATCTATAGGCTCTAAAGAGTAATTCAAAGAAGAAAAGAATCATCTTATACCACTTTGTAATGTCCTAGTTCTAGGTACCACACAAAGGTGCCTCGTACCCGGTTGGTCACATGGCCTCAAGCGTATTTCTCCGAATTCCACAGGTTGTCGACTAGTAGTGAGGACCTTGGGTTTGATAGTGGGGAAACTATGCCCTCATTGGCAGAGAATTCACAGCATAGTAACAAAAAATAAATAGTAGTGGAAGAAAAATACCATACAACATGTAAATAGCAGAATAGTGAAAGTAAATAACAACTGGATCACATATATAAATTTTAATACCCCAAGATTTCATAGTATGTTATTTCGTTAAATTAATTCAATAACTTGCACTACATGCAACACTAAGTTCAAGCGCACCATGACTTACCAAATTAGCCGTTAAAAAACGGTTATGAATAGTATTAACTGAATTTTGAAATTTATATAATCCTTATATTTTACAATCCCTATTATGAGTTTCTTAGACATAATTTAAGAACAAATACATTTTTTCAGATAAAAGAAGTATTTTTTTAAAAATGAAACTTTACCGCCTTTTAATGACGAACCCTTTTTTTAAATCCAATATTTGAAACTTTTATATATTCAATTTGAAAAAATAAACTTCTTCTTTAGAATATAGATATAATAATTTAGTTTCAATAAATTTTTGGTGTTTTTCTGATAACTTTCATATTTTGGTGAATAGTGAAAAATACTATATTTTAATTAAAAACAAATTTTTTAATCAAACTAATTTATAATATTAAATTATACATTTTAATGGTTTGTATGTATAAATAGATTATATTTTTACCATTTAATCCAATGTTGGTCATTGTAAGTAATTTTACATTGAAATTGGACATAAACAAGTGTCAATCTTTTGATAGTTATTATTTCTTCAAAATACGCCTTTTGGTTTTGACAATGGAAATTTATTTTAAATTAATAAATGAAACTTCTATGTTTTGAATTTGGTAAAATATAAATCATTTTTGGATTCGGAATATCGAAATTAGCCTAGGGTGAATTTTTTTTATTTTTCTGAAAACATTGAATTTTTATGAATAGTGAAAAACACCAAGTTATTGTTTAAAACCGGATTTTTATTTAAATAATTATTTTTTTTATTTAAATTTATTTTAGGTCAAAATAGATACATAGAACCTATATAAATTCAATGTAATTCATTGGAGTCAGTTTATAATAATTTTATTCATATAAAAATTTTATCGAACTTTTTACCGTCTTTTACCCACCTCCTAGAGGCATTTGCAAATTTACATAAAACATAATTTTAACACTTCTATGAGTTGAATTTCCAAAATACGAGTGACATAGTTAATATCAAGGAGTAAAATTTGGTTCAATAAGATAAAAATAATTTTTGGTGAATAGTAACTTTTACTTTTATTTACCACGGTTAAAAGTAAATAGTGTAATTAAGGGTACAAATGATATTATTATTACCCTAACACATGTCCTAATTCTATTTAATAAGTCTAATTCAAAAAAAAACAAAATTAGGAATAAAATATTACCCTTTAGATCCACTTGGATTAGTTTAAGATATTTATTATTATTTTATTTAAAGAAGACCTAAAAGAGTTAAAATCAAAGTTTAATAACTAAACCATTCTTGAATTAGGGTTATACATAAGATAAATTCAACTATAAATATTCATTAGAAAGATAAAAATATTTCCTACATACTTGTATTTTATTTATAATTTTTAGAGATTAAATAATTAAAGTTATTAATGACACAATGATAATGCAGTAATTACCTTATTAATGAAAGAATCAAATAAATGGTATTATAAATATTAAAATAAATATAATATCAAAGTTTTTATGAAATCCAAAAATTTTATAGGTAAATATTAAATTTAAGGATTGATTCTATGTATTTTTTTAAAGTAATCATTCTGTTATTATTTTATCAAAAAAAATACCAAAGAGTGTCAAAATTGACATAAAATTGTTTTTAAAACAAATATTATATTATTAATTGATATAATTTTCCTAAAAATATAATTATCAGCCAAAAGACTTATATAATATTATATATGACATTAATGAACCAATTGGTGTTCTATTTTCATTTTATAGTAAGTTTATTAACCATAGAATATAATAATACAAAGAGGCATGGTAAATGTCAAACTATTTAACTAAGTGTTAAATCTAAAATTTGAGGTTAATATGGTAACCTAAACCTATCTAAAACCTATTTTTTGAGTTTCTTTCGACCCATACCCACCTTATATTTTATGTAATTCATTTTGGAGCCATTATAAACCGAAAATTATTTTATTATAAAATAATATTTCTATCTTTTCCTAAGGTTCCCCTCACCCCTCTTATAAAAGGGAACTCCCTCTTATCTCTAATTCACACCATAAAATCCATTTTTCTCAGACAAAACCTACCCAAATATCCTCCCAACTATCCTAACATCATACTAGAGGCCTTAATTTGGTCATAAATCCAATATAAGTATCCCTTTAGATCAAATCAAAAGGAAGAACCCGAAGAAGAGGTAAGGATTTCACCACCCTCTTTGAAGTTCTCTTATTCTTCCACTTACTCTTTCTTTGTTATTTCCATTCTAAAATAACAAATCCAGTATATTCTATATATTTTTATGTTATTATGAATATGGAAAAACTATATTCATTATTCTCTCAATATTATGAATGATAATGTCACCATGCGTGCGTACGTACGGCTTACCGTCTCCACGCCGTGGTGTAATTTGTTATTCAACACTATGTTATTTAGATGGATATAATGATGAGTAATATGTATATAAATAATAAAAATAACATGATAATATCTCTGTAAAATTAATATACCATCCAATTCCACACCTTTAAGGAAATTATATTATCAGTCTTGCGTACGTACGGATTACCATCTCCATGACACGATGAGATTCATTTCCACGATCACCATTCATCAACGATTATAAAAATATATATTACGAATAAGTATTTAATATATGACATAATAATTCTACTGGAGATATATATATATATATATATATATATATATATATACTTACATATATCTTATTCACTTAGTTTCGTTCAATACGATATGAAAACGGAAATAGCGTTTATGCGTACGTACGGACTACCGTCTCCATAAACGGTGTTTTTCATTTCATATATATGTCTATTATACATATTTATATTCTAAATACATATATGATATATAAATAATGTTTTATATTCTGTAAGTATTTAAATCTTGGTCTAAGTGATATAATCAATAGTAACAAGTTAAAACATGTATGATAAAGAAAGAGATTATTACCCGAAATATTAATTTAACATGGAAATTATTATTAAATGGGTAGTATAAAGTCATAAATGAATCATTTATGATATCATAAATATTAATATGGTTCTGGTATAATTTAATAACATACTAATATCTTCATACAGGATGTTTAACGTACCCTCAACTAAAGGAAAGTGCAAGGTAAGGGTTAATTTCACAATCTCTTTATTATCTGAGGTTGTTTTTACGTAAGTATCTATTGGGACATATTTATTATCCATTTCCATTTTTCATAAAATAGTTTTCAAAGGGATTATTTTAAGGTAATTTTTACTAAAACATTATTTTAAATGTTTTAAATATTTATTCTTCTAAACCATTCTCATTAATGTCCATGTTTTCAAAATGGTTTTAAGGATTTATTTAATTGGACATGAATGTTTTAAAATGTTAATTACTTTCAAAAGTTTAAAAGTTGTATGGGACACTTTGATTCAAAAATTTATTTAAATGTCTTACTTTCTAAGTTGTGTGACTTTTAAATGTTTTCATTGAAACGGGGTATTTCTCTCAAAGAGTTTTAAAAATCATTTTCATTTATTTTAAAATCCTTTAATGGATTTTAAACTTGTTTGAAGTTGATTTATTATGATAAAAATCTTCTATATTGTATTGAAGGTTTTGTGATATGTTTGACTATGGATGTGTTATTTTTATACCATTCATGGTTTATGGGTAAAGTATTGAAATTTCGTATGCCATTTTTAATATGAATTTTTATGTTATGTTTAAACCTTTTCATATGAGGAATGCATTGGACTTAGTAAGTGATGGGTGGATCCCGCTATAGCTCCTCGATGCATCGGTAGGTCTCATGAGACAAACTGGTGTCTTGACACAAGGCCTTGAGAAAATCTTATTTGCAGTTTTATCAAAATACCTTGACTATGTGGTTATGATAGTCGGGCATTATGTATTATATCATTATGAAAGTGGCTATTGATATTTCATGTGATTATTCGACTAGTAGAATATCCATGTGAATAATTAAATGACATTATTTTATTGTATCTTTTCCATATTATTCTGAAGTTTAAGTTTAAAAAGGATTTTGTTTATTCTTATCCATTGCCTTAAATGTTTATGCTTATTTATGAAAGTTTCCTCTATATTGTTATCCTTACTGTAACAGCCCAAGATTTTATAAAAAAATATTCTTTTTAATTTTATTAATGTCTTGTGTTGTACGCTACACCAAAAGGAGCATGCACAACACACATCCTTGACTTGACTTGCATTACACGCAATCGCGACCTTCCTCGATAGCGTGTGTAGTACGCAATACCGAGTTTCACTAAACAACGATATGCTATAAAAATATTATTAAAACTAGCCGTTATGAATAGTAATAACCACTTTTTGAAATCCAGTAAATCTTATTTTTCAAAATGAACTTTATTTTTGGATTCGGAGTATCGAATTTAGCTTAAGGTGAAAGTTTGGTACTTTTCGGATAACTTTCATATTCTGATGAATAGTGAAAATTACTAAATTATAATTAAAAACAACTTTTTTAATCGAAATAATTAATAGTGATAAATCATTAATTTGAGTGGTTTTAAAGTATATTTAGAATATATTTTTACAATTTAATACAATGTTGGTCATTGGATGTAGTTTCACATTTAAACTAGACATAAACAAGTGTCAATCTTTTGATAGATATTGTTTCTTAAAAACACGCTATTTGTTTTAACAGCGGGATTTAATTATAAAATTAATTAATGCAACTTTTATGTTATGAATTTGGTAAAATAGACTTCATTTTTGAATTCGGAATATGAAATATAGCTTGGGATGAAATTTTGGCATTGTTCTGAAAAACATCAATTTTTTATGAATAGTGAAACTACTAAGTGGTAGGTTAAAAACTGAATTTTGCATAAAACTTAATTTTACCACTTCTGTGAATGTAATTTCGAAAATCCGAGAGACACGGTTAATATCAAGGACTAAAATGTGGTTCAATGAGATGAAAATAATTTTTTGGTGAATAGTAACTTTTTACTTTTTTTACCACGGTTAATAGTAAATAAGGTAACTAAGGGTAAATATGATATTAATATTACCCTAACACATGTCCTAATTCTATTGGACAAGTGTAATTCGACCAAAAACAAACTTAGGAATAAAATATGACCATTTAGGCCCACTTGGATTAGATTAGGACATTTATTATTAATTTATTTAAAGAAGGGTTAAAATAGTTAAAATCAAAGTTTAATAAGTAAATCATTTTTAATATGGGGTTATACATAAGATAAATTCGACTATAAATATTCATTAGAAAGCTAAAACGATTTCCTACATGATGGTATTTTATTTGTAATTTTTAGACATAAAATAATATAATTTATTTATGACACAAAAATGATGCAGTAATTATCTTATTAATGAAATATTAACATAATTGATAATATAAATACCAAAATAAATGTAATTTAAGACTTTTTATGAATTACACTAATTTTATAGGTTACTATGATATATTAGTGTTGATTTAATCAACTTTGTTCGAACATATAATTCTGTTATGACTTTCACAAAAATCATATATCAAATAGTGTCAAAATTGACACAAAATAGTTTATAAATCAAATATTATATTATTAATTGTTATTTTATTCCTAAAAATCTAAGGTTCGGCCAAATGACTTAGATAAGGATATATGTATTAATAATATACAATTTGGGGTTCGTTTGGCATGTTATAGTAAGTGTATTAATCATATAGTGAAAGAAAACAAAAAGACACGGTAAAAGTTAAATTAATTAACTTAGAGTTAAATCTAATTGATAAGGTTAAAATAATACCCCAAACTTGTCTAAATCCTATTGGTTGATAGGATTTCGACCCATAACCACTTCAGCTTCGAAATAAGACCCTTTGGAACCATTATAAACCGATTTTGACTTTAATGTAAAATAATATTTTGAGATATTCCTAAGGTGCCCCTCTCCTCCCCTATAAAAGGACACCTCCTCCCCCTCCTCCTCACACCAATTTGAGCACTCAATCTTGGCCAACCCCTGCCAATTTATCCTCTCCACTTCTCTAGCAACATCCTAGAGGTTCTGGTCTTCCTCAAAGACCAATTTTAGTGCCCTAAGAGGAGGTCTCAAAGAGGCACTTCAAAGAAGAGGTAATTACCGTTACCAATTCTTTCATCTTTATTTCTTCTTCCACTTATTCTTCTTAGGTTGTTTCATTATGAAGTAATAACATCAGTATCACTCATATACTGATATGTTATTATAAGTATGAAACAACCCTATTTCACCATCTATCCATCCTACGGAAAAAGAAATCACCGCGCATGCGTACGTACGGAATACCGTCTCCACGCCGTAGTGTAATCTATTTTCCACCACCACCTTACATGGATGGGTATAATGGTGTAAATAATAACTATACATAGTTATTACAACATCATATTGATTCTGATATATTGTATAATACACTCCAATTCAATTCAATATTTATAGAAATGATATCATCGCTCGTGCGTACGTACGGAATACCGTCTCCACGACGCGATGAGATTCATTCTCCATGTTAACCATTTAAGAATGATTATAATGTATATATAAGAAATAATAATGAAATATATGACATTATAAAGCTACTGGATTTATTTATATATATACATATGTATTTCATCTACTTACTTCCATTTCAAGACAATAAGGAAAGGAAAACAGCGTTCATGCGTACGTACGGACTACCGTCTCCATGAACGGTGTTTTTCATTTTATTTATCTACCTATTATATATATATATATATACTGAATATATATGATATATAAATCATATTTTATATTCTGGAAGTAAGTAAATCATGATATAATTAATAATGATGTCAAGAACAACAAGTCAAAACACCTACGATAAATGAAACGATTTTACCCAAAACGCTTCTTTAACATGGAATTTACAAAAGAACGGGTAATATAATGTCATAAGTGAACCATATATGATATAATAACAATGAATATGATTCTGTAATAAGTCAATAACATGATTTAAATCATTATACAGGAGGTTTGGACACTTACAAAGCAAGTCGGACCTAAGGTAAGGGAAATATCACAATCTCATTTTTATCCGAGATTGTTTATTCGTAAGTATTTACTGGGGTGTATTTTATCATCCACATCCATGTTCCCTCAATATGTAATATTATTTCCATCCACCTACAATTTTTTAAATCCAATTTTACCCTTCTATGAGTTTTTAGTAAAGGATATGAAAGGAATCTTTTTTCGTTTTTCGTACGAGGTACTTTTTGACTTTTCCGACAAAAGTACGAAGAATGTTTTTTTTAACTTATACGGCACGAACGGATTTATACTGTTTTATAAAGCCTTATTTTCATGAAGCTTCCTCTAAAAGATTTCATGACTATTTTCAATAAAATCTCTTTCTTTTAAAATTGCATGATGTTTTGTGAAAAGAAATTGATTTTGAAGAAGAAAGTATATTTTCCTCAAGAATTCAATTCAAGTGTTTTATCAAAATTATTTTCCATATAAGATAATAAAGGGTTCTGTTTCTATCCATATTTTTACATTGATTTGACTATGTTGTGATGAAATTATGTTTATGAATTCCTTTATCTTATATGAATGGTTTTATGATGTCATGTTGTTTAAGAATCCCATTTTTATTACATGGGTTATGCAATGATGTATGATTTATGATTTTGTGGCACACATAAGAAAGGATTCATTAAGAGATGGGTGGGACCTATATCTCCCTCCAATGCATTGGGTAAAGATTTCATATCTCATGAGATAGACATGGCTGGAATGGTAGGTTATACCGGTTCAGTGAAACAGGACTGAAACGAGGATTACTCGATTCAGAAAGGGACTTTGTCCACTAAGATAGTCTTGGCAATGAGTCTTGACTAACAAGAAATGATTCTCTATGATTATGTGTGTATGCCACAATGAGTAATGTTTTAAGTAAGGGTTTCATTTTCACTACTATGATTTATCCCATGTTATGAAATTATGCTCTCTTTTGCAGGTTAAGATTTCCAAAAATGTTATGTTCTTATGAAAATTATGTGATTGATATTTCTTTTGTTTACCCTTACTGAGCATTTGAGCTCACCCTTTTATGTTTTCTTTTCCCCAGGATATAAAGAAAGGTTTTAGGTAAAAAAAAGGAAGATCTTTGTGGGAGATTTTGAAGATCTTTCACCAGGATTAGAAGATTACGTTCCGAGTTTCCAAAGACACTAAACTATTACGATCCTTGTGTGTATATTTTTGTTATGTATTAAGTATTCCGCAAAAGTAATGTAATGTTCATGTACGTTAGGATTCGGGTCTCTACAGTTGGTATCAGAGGAAAGGTTTAGTCAACCTTTGGAAACTAGGATGCGAAAACGTTAGTGAGATCCCTAGAGATATTTCTAAGGTATGTCTAGGGATGTCCCTAGGGATAAGTATACGTATAGGTTATAGTAATAGAATTACGCTAACGATCATAGAATTAAACCTAAGATGTTGGATATTGAAGGTACTCCCCCTTTATTATGTTGTTTTCCCTAGCATGATTTTTGCCTCTCACACTATTCTTTTTGGGTTTTAGACGATGGCTGGAACCCGAAGGAACCGTGTTGATCAATGCAATGGACAATGCAATGATTGACCTCCTGAACAAACAAATGTTATGGGAGATGGAGTGCAAAATCTTTTTGCTATACTTACACAAGCTATGAATCATTCTGGACTTCCAAATGAGCAGAGAAGGGAACAATATTATATTGAGTCCTTCATGAGGCAACGTCCACCTTCTTTCAGTGGGTCTTCTGATCCACTTGTGGCTGAACAATGGATCAGTACTACTGAAAAGATATTTTCAGTTCTTCAATGTTCTGAACATGATAAAGTCATCTTAGCAGTATATCGTTTGGAAGGTGAAGCTGATCAATGGTGGAATCTTATCAAGAATACGAGGCCAAGAGATGAAATTGAGTCCATGGAATGGGACGAGTTCAAGAACTTGTTTTTCAGTAAGTACTTCCCTCGTATTCTTCGAACAAAGATGGAGAAAGAATTTCTTGAACTGAAGCAAAGGGACGATGAATCTGTTGGTACCTATGAAGCAAATTTTACAAGACTTGCAAGGTATGCTTCTGGAATTATCATCCAACCTGAAAGTAAAGTTGATCGATTTTTCTGTGGCTTAAAACCAAGTCTTCGAAGGGCATTAGCTATAAGAGACTTCAGTAGCTATGAAGAAATTGTGCGTTGTGCTATCAAGGTAGAAATGGAAGTTGGTGTTACATATCCATCTCATGGTTTTGACAAGAAACGAAAGATGGAGTTCAAGGAGAAATCTCAGAATAATGGTGAAAAGAAGATGAATGTTTCCTTATGCACAAAGTGTGGAAAGAAGCATGGTGGAGATTGTCTAAAAGGGACTAGAAAATGTTTTAAGTGTGGAAAAGAAGGTCATCGAGCAGCTGAGTGTCGAAGTAATGGAAAAAGGGTTTCTAATGATGTGAATAAAGCAAACACTGCAGAGAACGCACCGCCAACACTTCAATGCTTCAAGTGCAAATAAATGGGGCATTATACTAATAATTTCCCTAATCCAAGGGTTAGTGATGATCAACATGAGCAACCACTGAAGGCAAAGGACAAAGGGAAATCACATGCGATCACTATTGGCAATGTTGAATATGACAACGATGTGGTGGAATGATTAAGTGTTTATGTAATGGGATTCCAAAATAATGTTGTATCATTGAGTATTGCAATATTTATTGATGTGGTATTCAAAGTGATTGAGATATTTTTTGGAAATAAGATGATATGCGCATAATGAAGACGAGAAAATGAAATGTTTAATAGTATTCATGAGCTCATGATTGATATAAGGACTAAGTGATATCATGGTTTGAGTATATAGAATTTTGAGGATTTTGGTATGTGGAAAGTGTTAACTTTTAACTGCACTCATGTTTTCACTAAGGTATTCAAGAGAATACACGATTAAGGACTTTGAATGTTTGGAATGTGACCAACAAGACATATCTTATGATATGTGGGGATCAACGACAGTATTAAATCTCTGGTAATCGTTGTCACTATATTATGAGAGTGGACTGCAGTATTATAAGCCTAAAGATTAGACTGGATTATGTTGGACATAAGTTAGTATTGTTTAAGGATAGAAGATTTTCGATATTATTGATGGGATGTTATAGTAACGTAGTTTTAGAAAAAGGGACAACCTGCAGGACGGGCGACAGCCCATCGCTTCGGACAAGGCTGTAGGAATCGAACCCACAACCAAAGTGCGACTGGCCTTTATCGCCTACCACTGACCTACAGGAAGTCCCTGTTTAGTAGAAACTAGTTTTATTATATTAAGCAGTATGATATATGAAGTATAAGTCCATTTTAGGAACCATATGTGATTAATCTCACTATAGATCGACTTATGTATATAATTTTTGCTAACCTTTTGTTTGAGATAGATGGAATGACCCGTCATTCTATCACATGATCTGCTAACACTTCACGAATAACAAATTCAACTTCATTTATTTAAGAGATGAAGTGGAAATTATTAAAGGCACGAACAAAAGTGAGATTGTACCAAAATAAAGTAAGTATTTATTTTAAGCAAATTTTCAACTTTAGGGAAATGATCTTGAAAACCAAAAATGTTGTCCTAGTGATCTTATACCTGATGAATCAGATGGTACCTTATATCATCACAAATCTATGGATTTTTGATTACTGGATTTTCCATAGCCATGTTCTCTACCACTCTCCATCAGAACATGATGGTTAGATTTCTCTTCCATATCCATATTTTCACCTATGTGGAAACCCAGTGATTAGTTTATTTGGGTAATCGTTACATTTCATACTTTAGTTTTTAAAGCCAAGTTTTGGTATTCCCTTTTACGATGTGGGTTTCTATTAAAGAAACTTTCAAATAGTAAACCATTTATAACCCCGACGAATTTCGAGGGCGAAATTCATTTTAAGGGGGGTAGAATGTAACAGCCCAAGATTTTATAAAAAAATATTCTTTTTAATTTTATTAATGTCTTGTGTTGTACGCTACACCAAAAGGAGCTTGCACAACACACATCCTTGACTTGACTTGCATTACACGCAATCGCGACCTTCCTCGATAGCGTGTGTAGTACGCAATACCGAGTTTCACTAAACAACGATATGCTATAAAAATATTATTAAAACTAGCCGTTATGAATAGAAATAACCACTTTTTGAAATCCAGTAAATCTTATTTTTCAAAATGAACTTTATTTTTGGATTCGGAGTATCGAATTTAGCTTAAGGTGAAATTTTGGTACTTTTCGGATAACTTTCATATTCTGATGAATAGTGAAAATTACTAAATTATAATTAAAAACAACTTTTTTAATCGAAATAATTAATAGTGATAAATCATTAATTTGAGTGGTTTTAAAGTATATTTAGAATATATTTTTACAATTTAATACAATGTTGGTCATTGGATGTAGTTTCACATTTAAACTAGACATAAACAAGTGTCAATCTTTTGATAGATATTGTTTCTTAAAAACACGCTATTTGTTTTAACAGCGGGATTTAATTATAAAATTAATTAATGCAACTTTTATGTTATGAATTTGGTAAAATAGACTTCATTTTTGAATTCGGAATATGAAATATAGCTTGGGATGAAATTTTGGCATTGTTCTGAAAAACATCAATTTTTGATGAATAGTGAAACTACTAAGTGGTAGGTTAAAAACTGAATTTTGCATAAAACTTAATTTTACCGCTTCTGTGAATGGAATTTCGAAAATCCGAGAGACACGGTTAATATCAAGGACTAAAATGTGGTTCAATGAGATGAAAATAATTTTTTGGTGAATAGTAACTTTTTACTTTTTTTACCACGGTTAATAGTAAATAAGGTAACTAAGGGTAAATATGATATTAATATTACCCTAACACATGTCCTAATTCTATTGGACAAGTGTAATTCGACCAAAAACAAACTTAGGAATAAAATATGACCATTTAGGCCCACTTGGATTAGATTAGGACATTTATTATTAATTTATTTAAAGAAGGGTTAAAATAGTTAAAATCAAAGTTTAATAAGTAAACATTTTTAATATGGGGTTATACATAAGATAAATTCGACTATAAATATTCATTAGAAAGCTAAAAGGATTTCCTACATGATGGTATTTTATTTGTAATTTTTAGACATCAAATAATATAATTTATTTATGACACAAAAATGATGCAGTAATTATCTTATTAATGAAATATTGACATAATTGATAATATAAATACCAAAATAAATGTAATTTAAGACTTTTTATGAATTCCACTAATTTTCTAGGTTACTATGATATATTAGTGTTGATTTAATCAACTTGGTTCGAACATATAATTCTGTTATGACTTTCACAAAAATCATATATCAAATAGTGTCAAAATTGACACAAAATAGTTTTTAAATAAAATATTATATTATTAATTGTTATTTTATTCCTAAAAATATAAGGTTCGGCCAAATGACTTAGATAAGGATATATGTATTAATAATATACAATTTGGGGTTCTTTTGGCATGTTATAGTAAGTGTATTAACCATATAGTGAAAGAAAACAAAAAGACACGGTAAAAGTTAAATTAATTAACTTAGAGTTAAATCTAATTGATAAGGTTAAAATAATACCCCAAACTTGTCTAAATCCTATTGGTTGATAGGATTTAGACCCATCACCACTTCAGCTTCGAAATAAGACCCTTTGGAACCATTATAAACCGATTTTGACTTTAATATAAAATAATATTTTGAGATATTCCTAAGGTGCCCCTCTCCTCCCCTATAAAAGGACACCTCCTCCCCCTCCTCCTCACACCAATTTGAGCACTCATGCTCGGCAAACCCCTGCCAATTTATCCTCTCCACTTCCCTAGCAACATCCTAGAGGTTCTGGTCTTCCTCAAAGACCAATTTTAGTGTCCTAAGAGGAGGTTTCAAAGAGGCACTTCAAAGAAGAGGTAATTACCGTTACCAATTCTTTCATCTTTATTTCTTCTTCCACTTCTTCTTCTTAGGTTGTTTCATTATGAAGTAATAACATCAGTATCACTCATATACTGATATGTTATTATAAGTATGAAACAACCCTATTTCACCATCTATCCATCCTACGGAAAAAGAAATCACCGCGCGTGCGTACGTACGGAATACCGTCTCCACGCCGTGGTGTAATCTATTTTCCACCACCACCTTACATGGATGGGTATAATGGTGTAAAGAATAACTATACATAGTTATTACAACATCATATTGATTCTGATATATTGTATAATACACTCCAATTCAATTCAATATTTATAGAAATGATATCATCGCTCGTGCGTACGTACGGAATACCGTCTCCACGACGCGATGAGATTCATTCTCCATGTTAACCATTTAAGAATGATTATAATGTATATATAAGAAATAATAATGAAATATATGACATTATAAAGCTACTGGATTTATGTATATATATACATATGTATGTCATCTACTTACTTCCATTTCAAGACAATAAGGAAAGGAAAACAGCGTTCATGCGTACGTACGGACTACCGTCTCCATGAACGGTGTTTTTCATTTTATTTATCTACCTATTATATATATATATATATACTGAATATATATGATATATAAATCATATTTTATATTCTGTAAGTAAGTAAATCATGATATAAGTAATAATGATGTCAAGAACAACAAGTCAAAACACCTACGATAAATGAAACGATTTTACCCAAAACGCTTCTTTAACATGGAATTTACAAAAGAACGGGTAATATAATGTCATAAGTGAACCATATATGATATCATAACAATGAATATGATTCTGTAATAAGTCAATAACATGATTTAAATCATTATACAGGAGTTTCGGACACTTACAAAGCAAGTCGGACCTAAGGTAAGGGAAATATCACAATCTCATTTTTATCCGAGATTGTTTATTCGTAAGTATTTACTGGGGTGTATTTTATCATCCACATCCATGTTCCCTCAATATGTAATATTATTTCCATCCACCTACAATTGTTTAAATCCAATTTTACCCTTCTATGAGTTTTTAGTAAAGGATATGAAAGGAATCTTTTTTCGTTTTTCGTACGAGGTACTTTTTGACTTTTCCGACAAAAGTACGAAGAATGTTTTTTTTAACTTATACGGCACGAACAGATTTATACTGTTTTATAAAGCCTTATTTTCATGAAGCTTCCTCTAAAAGATTTCATGACTATTTTCAATAAAATCTCTTTCTTTTAAAATTGCATGATGTTTTGTGAAAAGAAATTGATTTTGAAGAAGAAAGGATATTTTCCTCAAGAATTCAATTCAAGTGTTTTATCAAAATTATTTTCCATATAAGATAATAAAGGGTTCTGTTTCTATCCATATTTTTACATTGATTTGACTATGTTGTGATGAAATTATGTTTATGAATTCCTTTATCTTATATGAATGGTTTTATGATGTCATGTTGTTTAAGAATCCCATTTTTATTACATGGGTTATGCAATGATGTATGATTTATGATTTTGTGGCACACATAAGAAAGGATTCGTTAAGAGATGGGTGGGACCTATATCTCCCTCTAATGCATTGGGTAAAGATTTCATATCTCCTGAGATAGACATGGCTGGAATGGTAGGTTATACCGGTTCAGTGAAACAGGACTGAAACGAGGATTACTCGATTCAGAAAGGGACTTTGTCCACTAAGATAGTCTTGGCAATGAGTCTTGACTAACAAGAAATGATTCTCTATGATTATGTGTGTATGCCACAATGAGTAATGTTTTAAGTAAGGGTTTCATTTTCACTACTATGATTTATCCCATGTTATGAAATTATGCTCTCTTTTGCAGGTTAAGATTTCCAAAAATGTTATGTTCTTATGAAAATTATGTGATTGATATTTCTTTTGTTTACCCTTACTGAGCATTTGAGCTCACCCTTTTATGTTTTCTTTTCCCCAGGATATAAAGAAAGGTTTTAGGTAAAAAAAAGGAAGATCTTTGTGGGAGATTTTGAAGATCTTTCACCAGGATTAGAAGATTACGTTCCGAGTTTCCAAAGACACTAAACTATTACGATCCTTGTGTGTATATTTTTGTTATGTATTAAGTATTCCGCAAAAGTAATGTAATGTTCATGTACGTTAGGCTTCGGGTCTCTACACTTACTGAGCATCTGAGATCACCCCTTTCTATGTTTTAATTTTCTAAAGATTCAAAGAAGTGTATTATGATTGATAAGAAGGGTTATGCTAGGGGATTAATGGAGTTCTCAAAGGATCATTTATGTTGTGTTTTATTTTCTAAAGTGTAATGTAACTTCCATGTATATAATCTATTTTCCAAGACTGCTAAACTGATCGGTCTTTTGGTACTTGATTCCTTGTAATCATGCTAATGTATTAAAATAATGCAACGACTCTGGGTAACTGGATTTGGGGCATTACATAAAGTATTCATGAAACATATGTCTAGGAAAGCAGCCAAAAAGGATAATATACTAGAAATACAATGCTAAAACAAATAAAAAATAAAACCAATTAAACTCAAGTAGCATCACAAGCCTCATTGTGGTGCCATGCTCTCCATCTCCATAGCAATAAAGTACGTGATGATGATAGGTGATTTTCCTTATCTAAACCTACAACCATATAATATATTGGGTCAAAAATAATGACCAAAAAACGGTGTGAGATGAATCCTAGTAGGAAACCACCTAAATATTTATGCCTAACTATCAGTGAATATATATATATAGCAAGAAAAATGAAAAATGAAGTAATAAACAAGGAAGTACTCAAAATTAAACAATCATACAGCTGCAAACTACATTCATTTACATTTATAAATTATTCAACCAACCATTCACAAGCAACCCTCTAGGAAAGTTCTCAAATTCAAACCCCTATAGCTTCACAAAGACAAAGACTCTCTAAATAAGCACTCACCATCAATTCCCCATGTGGTCTTTTAACGATAACTACAGGCTCTGAGGAATCACTCAATGTCCATTCCCCATGTGGTCTCGTAACGGTATACTATAGACACTTTGAGGGAGAACTCATTATCCATCCCCCCTATGGTCCCAAAATGTAAAAAAGTATAACAAACACTCTAGGGAAGCCCTCAACGTCAATTCACCCTATAGTCTAACTACACCAGGTTCTCACAACCCTGTGTAATACAGTCATGCACAAATGATATCCAGAAGCCAAAGTAATCTCATATAATATAATGCTAAGTAGCTACAATTAATATCAAAAGCATTCCATATAACATCAACTCCATCCTAATAGCACTAGGCATGGAAACCAAATGTCATAATAGGCAGTTCTATACCCAATAGACAATATCAAAAAAACATGGGAAAACACATCCATAAACAAGGTAATAAACCTAAATCATAATCAAAACCCTTTCTCAAGCAAACAAAACATATTAGGCATCAAACAGGGTTAAATCTCCAAAACACACAATACACAAAACTAGGGTATTTGGAAATTTTTGCACATATAATCCAAAGACAACTACGAAAAGTCACAAACCACCTATCTCGACGTTTTACTATCAATATAGTTGAACCTTAGCCTTTTAATCGACCTAGAATGTCATAGATCTAAAAATATGTCTAAAAAACTCAACCTCAAATATCTTACGAAAGAAGAGAAATCAAGAGGAGAGGATCTAGAAGAAGTAAGAACTCACTGAGGGGATTCCAACTCAACCAACAGTGTTTGATTCGGAGAACGGACGATGGATCAGAGGCATAGAGAAGAATTGTTTCTCTCAGTCAATCCTGTATGAGATGGGGTTAGAAGAAGACAATTCTGGGAATTAGACACAGCCCTAGACCGATTTAATATATAAAAAGAAAAGTATACAGCAGGTTCATTTAATGTACACGCCGTGTACATGCCTTAACTGACCCCTATTTTAGGAGGTCTCCATGCCACCTCACATGACCATGTACTTGGCTATTACACGGCCAGTACACGGCTACCCGTGGCAACCGGGTACACGGCGTGTACTCATTAAATTTCTAAAAACTCTCCTTTTCCTTGAAAACACACAAAAAAAGATCCATAAATAAAAAAATTTATAGGTTCTTACAATATTTTAATATTTCATCATTGTAAACTCAATAATAAACAATATCAATAAACAATGAGATTGTAACATAATAATTTTACGACTTTACTAGCTTTTGAATCATAAGCCCTGTGAAATAAAGAACCTTATATGAATATTTTTACTCTATAATATTCATGATAATAATCATAAAATATATTTATGGTCAATATATACACCACATTAAAGAACAATTGGTGAATATGGCATGTGTCTAATAGAAATAAAAGGGAGATGAAAATCCCTTACCACTTTGGTAAATTTTGAATAATAAGCCCTATTAAACAATAACATAAAATGAAACTTTATATGTATTTAAAATAATTATATTAATGATATAAAAATTCAAAGAGACATTACCTGCACTTCACAAAATAAATGAGTGGTGGATATGGCATATGTCTCCCAGAATTAAAAGAGAGCCTCGAAATCCATTACCTTAAATATCAACTTTCTTCATACACATTAGAACCTACTATATAATAAATATAGTTATATTAAAAATATATTAAGTAACTATAATCATATATATCACACCATTTATTATTTTATGATGACCATTTATTTCCCATTTTTTAAAAATTATTTGTTTAAATCACATTTTGGGAAATAACTGATTTGTTTTTCATGTATCTTTTAGTTTGTTATTTTAATTCATTTTACTTTGATCATGGTTATATAATATTATGAATTTTAATCATGATAAAAATATGATATACATTCATTATATATGTATTAAGAGTAATCTCTAACATTCATATATAAAAAATAAATTGCATCATTCATGAAGATGGTGGGTCGTATATACGGATGAATGTTGTTTCCATTTTATTGACGGATGGAATAGAAGAAATATTAATATAAATTCACCTTTAAAGAATCATTTTTATATAAGTATATAATATATATTCATTAAATCTATCCTTATTACCATACATGTCAAAATAAAATGAAAAATATATCACATCACTTCATGAAGGTGGTAGTACACACATACGCATGAGTGAAGTTATTATTTTTCAAAGGATTTGAAGTTAATAAAGTTGATGATATGGATTTATTAATTTTAAACTAGTAAATATTTTATTTACATAAGTATGAAATATAGTGTTCACACTAGGGTTGGTCTCAATGAGGCCTCTCACATGAATTGTCTTCCTATTGTCATTATTACTTTCTATCTAATATAAAACTAAATTAACTAAACTAAAATTGGGGGTTTGAAATTAATGAAATATAAATATAATATATATATATATATGAAAATAAAAAACATAATGAAAAGTAATAAAAGACACAAAAAATTCAATATAAGAAAACCATTTTTCTCATGGTTCATAGTGGTATTATGATTGTTATTAAAAATATATATCAATGTTTTATTCAATGTGAAGATAAATAATTGTCACTGCACACCCTATAATTTGAATGGTATTACCCTAAACTGATACCTATTCATGTAGTATTATTCTCAAATTCATTAATACCCAATCCAAACTTCACATTTGAATTAATTAGATATCAATGAGAAGGAAAATGAGTGAACGAGGATAAAAAAGATAATAGTAGAGAAAGTGGGGTGAAAACTCACCAAAATCATTTTAACCACTAATGAATCCTTATAATAACACATTATAAGGCATAAAATCACAATAAACTCAAATACCACCACTTCCACCCTTGAAAAATACTAAGGGTTATCTCTCTACAATAATAGAGATAAAATAAGTATGGTGGGGGAAACAAAAAAATTGAAAATAAAAGAAAAAATGGAAAAAATAAGAATAAGAGATACACTAATATAAATTGAAAATATTAAATACTATTATAGAAACTAAACTCCACCTTGACCCATAAAAATTGATATCCTATGGTATGGGAGGTGAGACGCATATTAATATGAAGAAAGTGAGAAATTTTGGCTCCAAAATATTTTTTCATAAAATTTCCATGTATTATCCCCATTAAATGGATGGATATAAAATTCACTAAAGTTCTTAAATTTTTCCTCCCTCATTAACCCTAAAAATGTTAGCATCATTTTCCACCAAATGAAAGATTTATGTCTATTATACTCAATCATATTAAATATGGAGTTATGCTCATACTTGGAAATTTCATGTATCACCATAGGCTTGTGAAAATTATCATATCTCCATAGTGTGAAAGGTCAAAATATTTTTAATTGTGATTTAATTTTCCAGATTAATTATGTGGATTAGTTTTGGTGGGAAAAATGAAAAAAATTTAAGAATGGAAAGAGGATATTTGAATCCTAAGTAAAATTCATGAATAATCAAGTGAAAACACAGGTTTAACCTCACTCTAGTCCACTTACCAATGTGAAACACAAACCACCCCCTTTTAATGACATGGAACATAATTCAATAAGTGATTAAAAATAATTATATTACCCAAGTTATACCCTTTTTATAATTCTCTAGAAAGGCAAAACTTTATTTTCTTTTCTTTTTTGGTTTTTTTTCATGGACGATGAGATGAAAATTGAATACAATGAATTAATGAAAATCAAGAAATTGATTTTAAAATAGGTAAATGAGTCATAAAATAAAGTATAATTAAAAATTCAATCTCATATCCATTTTTGTTTTCTTTTTGTTTTCTTTTTTTTTTATTTTTCTTTCTTTTCTTTTTTTTTGAAGGAGAACCAAGTAAAACAAATAAAGCACAATGAAATGATAACTCAAGCCCAATTTAATAATTATCCACTGCCAAAAATTTCAACACCTCACAAAACCAAAAAATGAAACAAATCCAAAATAATTCACATGAAAGGCCCTTCCACCATACTCAAAATTTAAATGTTAGTGCAAAAATTCCAAGGGTTCCGGTAGGTAAGGAAAAATTATCTTGTAATGTTGCTTAATCTTCTAAGAAAATTCATGGAATCTAAGGGATAATTAATGGTAGATGTAAGGGTAAGTATAAATATAAAAATGTGTATTTAAAAATAATTTTCTAAATCATGTTAAAAACATTCCATGAAGTCCAAATATTTGAAATAGAAAAATCACAAATTTTGGTTCTTACACAAAATCCATGTTTCTCTCAAGGAAGAAAGGTTATTAGTAATAATATGTCAAAGTGTCTTAGAATAACTCCTAGGACTGGAAAAAAATATTTTGAATTATTGTTTCATGGGAATGGATTTTAAAAAATTTTCAAACTGAGAAAATTATTGAAAATTCAATTCAAGGAGAATGTTTTCACATTAATAATCATTTAAAATCCATTATTTCAAAAAAAAAAATTTCTAAAAATAAATTTATGTGTGAAAAATGATAAGAATATTTATTATTGCTAAAGGTTTATAAAACTGAAAAACAAAAAAAGAAAATCATATAAGAACTAAGCAATTTGACACTCCCCCACACATATAATTTACTACCCCTTGTTTCATCTCAACAAAAAATAAAAAATAATGATAGAAAAACTAAAGAGAAGGAAAGATACAACATAACTTAATTTTTTCAATAGAATCTTTCAGTTAATATTTTAGCTACTAAAATTTCTTACTAAAAAGTAATAAATAAATAAATTCAGAAGTAAAATAAAGAAAAATAAATAGGATGGGAAAAGATGATATAACATGGTTTGAACCCCCATGTGGGTGCTAGGTTATTGTTGCCCCTAGCCAAGTAGTTTTAGTGTTTTAACCCCAATCTGAAGGTGGATGGGGTTTATTTCTTAGAAACCACCATGTTTTATTTCTCCCAAAATACATCATTACATTTTAGTAGTGAGAACACCCAAATGAAATAAAAAACCCCCAATCCCCAGAAGATATGGAAGATAAAATTTAAGTTGCAATGGGGAAAAGAATAAAGGGGTGCTCCATGTTTTCCTCATTTGGAGGAGAGGTGTCAACTATTAGTGAATGTAGTAAAACATTAAGTGGATTATCTTTTGGTTTAGGTTCATAAAATTATTCCACAATGATTTCATGTTTTGTTCCATCATCCTTGAATTCACCATTGTACACCTTGACTGGCTCCTCCATTGTCTCCTCAATGCAAACAACTTCTTTAGCTACTCCACCCAGGGCCTATAGAAGTGGTGATGAATATAAAAAAATAATAATAAGGTATATTATTTTATAATTTAAGATTAATAATATTTTAATGAAAATAATACTCATAAATTATATCACCCTCAAAATTTCCAGCTTCAGACTCTTTTTCCTTTAGCAGAGTAACCTTTAGCAGGGAAATTAGAAATTTATTTGTCGGTGAGGGAAGTAGATCTTTAATTTTTTCTTAAAACTCACCAATTTCTTCTTAAAAGGTAGGTGTAATATGATCTTCATTCCCTAAACTTATCTTTGTTTCCACTCCAACCATAGGACTTTAAATTCTTCACATTTTGGAGGCTAGCAATGCAAGTAGATTGCTTTCTTTTTCAAGAATTTTGAAATTATTTTCAATCCCCAAGGCATTTTTTCCATTTGAAACTTCAATTTCACTTCCATTATAGAAAATTAATTACTAGAAAATGAATATTAAAAATAACTAAATTAATCCATGACCTAAAGAAATAATGATATGCAATGACAATCTATTTTTTATAAAAAATTAGTGTGCATAAGCACATGGCTTCCCAAGAAACGGTACCAAATTGACATTAGGGATTTATTAATTTTACCCTAGTCAATATTTAATTTACCTAAGTATGAAATATTTTAACACCCTAAGCTTCCATGGTATATTTCTCTTTGAATAATTAAATAGCTTGCATTGTACGCATCATTGAGTTCTTGCACACCACAATCAATCAAACTAGCCGTTATGAATAGTAATACCCACTTTTTGAAATTTTATAAATTTTATTTATCAAAATGGAATTCTTTTTTGGATTTAGAATATCATAATTACTTAGAGTGAATTTTTGGTATTTTTTCTGAAAACTTTAAATTTTTAATGAATAGTGAAAAACAATGTGTTATTGTTTAAAACCTACTTTTTATTTAAATAATTATTTATTTTATTTAAATTTATTTTAGGTCAAAATAGATACATAATAACTATATAATTTCAATTTAATTCATTGAAGTCATTTTATAATAAAATTAGATGTATAAAATTTTATTGAACATTTTAATGTCTTTTACCGACCTTCGAGGCACATTTGCAAATTTACATAAAACATAATTTTATTGCTTCTGTGAATTGAATTTCAAAAATACGAGAGACATGCTTGACATCATTAAGTAAAATTTGGTTCAATTGGATGAAAATAATTTTTTGTGAATAGTAACTTTTGAATTTTATTTACCACGGTTAAAAGTAAATAGGGAAATTAAAGGTAAAAATGATATTATAATTACCCTAACACATGTAAAAATTCTATTGGATATGTTTTTTCAATAAAAATCAACATTAGGAATAAAATATGATCCTCTTTGATCAACTTGTATTAGATTAGGACATTTATTATTATTTTATTTAAATAATAGTTAAAAGTGTTAAATTCAAAATTTAATAACTAAACCATTTTTAATATATGGTTGTACATAAGATAAATTTGGATATAAATATTCATTAGAAATATAAAAATATTTCCTACATAATGATATTTTATTTATAATTTTTATACATTAAATAATTAAATTTATTTATGACACAATGATGATGCAGTAATTACCTTATTAATGAAAGATTAAAATAATTGATATTATAAATATCAAAATAAATGTAAATTGAGTCTTTTTATGCATTAAACTAATTTCATAGGTTAATGGGACATGTTAGTATTGATTTCGTTTATTTTTTTTGAAGTAATAATGTTTTGTGGACTTTCAAAAAAACAAATACTAAATAGTGTCAAAATTTAAATAAATGAGTTTTTAAAATAAATACAACATTATTAATTAATATAATATTCATAAAAATATATGGTTTAAAAAAATGACTAATATAAGGTTATATATGTCAATAATTAACCACTTGGTGTTGTCTTGTATTTTTTAGTAATTTTATTAACCATTTATTATAATAATACAAGAATACATGGTAAAAGTTAAACTATTTAACTAAGAGTTAAATCTAAAAAATAAGGTTAATATGGTGACCTAAACCTATTTAAAACCAATTAGTTTAGATTTTATAGACCCATCCTCACCTTCTCCTTGAAATAAATCCTTTTGGAGCCATTATAAACCTAATATTATTATATAATAAATTAAAATTTCAACATTTTCCTAAAGTGACCCTCACCTCTCTTATAAAAGGGTATTTCCCCTTATCTTAATATCACACCACCAAATCAATTTATCTCAACCAAAACCTTCTCAAATATCCTCCCAACTACTCTAAATTTAATCTAAAGGCCTTACTTTGATCAGAAGACAACCTAAGGTTCCCTTTTGATCAAATCAAAAGGAAGCACCCGAAGAAGAGGTAATAATTTCATCACCTCTTTCAAAGTTCTTTTCTTCTTACACTTTATATTTCTTTGTTTTTTCTATACCAAAATAATAAATCCACTACCTTATACATACTGTGATGTTATTATAAATATTCAAAAACCATATTCATTATTCTATCCATCCTATGAATGAAAAGGTCACCATACGTGCGTACGTATGGCTTACCGTCTCTACGCCGTGGTGTAGTTTGTTATTCAACACTTCATTATTTGGATGGGTATAATAATGAGTATAATTGATTTAAATAATAAATTTAACATTTTAATGATTCATTATATATGATATACCATCCAATTACATACATTTTCACTATCAATAGAATGATATTTTCGCTTGTGTGTACGTACGGATTACCGTCTCCACGAATGCGATGAGATTCATTCCTCATCATAAAAATTCAAGAATAATTTTCATTTTATGATTAAAAATAATGTTTAAGAACTTAATATAATTATATATATGAATAAAATACATCCTATACATAACAAACATTACTTATATAACAAAACATATAAAGGAAAAAGAATTAGTTAACACCATAAACAATGATACTACTGAAATATCATTAACAAAGCAATATTAGAAGATCATATATGTATGTGGTTCTTGTATAATTTAATAACAGTGATTTAAATATTATACAGGATGTTAAATTACCCTTGACTAAGGAAAATTTCAAGGTAAGGGTTAATTCTACAATCTCTTCATGATCTGAGGTTGTTTATACATAAGTATCTACTAGGACCTCTTTATCATCCATAATAATTCTAAATGGATGGTCTTTAGAAACTCTTCTATAAAATTATGGTTGGATAACTGGATGGGATCACCTTTATTTTCTATGGAATCTTATGATAAAACTCCAGAAAATATCAACAGCACCATCATATACATCTTAATCATTCATCGTGACCACCACCCTGATACTATTCTAAATGTCATTGAAAACTACTCTTTCACTAACACTGGTGACTTCCAAACTTGGGAACCAACTCACAATGGTATTCTTAAATCTAAAAATTTCTATAATCATTATTTTTATAACCTTGAGAATGATTATAGTTGGCTAAAACATTTTAACAAACCTTGGATAAAACCTTCTAGATTTACTCTCATCTGGCGTCTCGCTCACAACAGAGTTCCCACTGATATTTGCCTACAATATTTTAGAATCCTTCTTTTCTCTAAGTGTAAACTCTATAACCAATATAGAGAAGATTTTAATCACCTATTCCTTTCTTGTGCTACTAATTCTACTCTTTGAAACTATATTCTTGACATTTTTATTTTTAGATGGTTATTTTTTTGACTCTGTCAAAACTCAAATAAAGAAATATACAGATATGGAAGGCTCTCAACAAATCAAGAACCATTTCCTAGCTGCATTTTCTGAACTCCAACATGTCATCTGGTATGACCGGAATGATATTTTTAATAAAAATTACTCACTTAATCTAAATGAAGGTCGGATTCAGATTCTTATTGCCATACATGATGCTTCTTTGTTGCAAAAGGGGAATTGCCACAACACCATGCACGACTTTGGAATCCTGAAGCGGTTATGGATTAAGGGAAATTTCTTTCCATCGCATTGCACTCTGGAGGTGTTTTAGAGATACCCTCTCCCTAGATGGATCAAAATCAATATTGATGGTGCCTCCAAGGGAAACCCGGACCCTATAGGGTGTGGGGATTTCTTTAGGAATCACTTCGGTCAGATTCTTGGTTGTTTCATGGGTAGTTGTGGCATTGCCACTGCCCTTGAAGCTGATATGCTATGTTTGATACATGTCATTGATTTTGACAAGCTCTTTGGATGGAACATCCTCTGAATTGAAAGTGACTCGATGACCATCGTTCAAGAGGTCTGGAATGGAGTAATTCATCTTGCTTGGCCGATTACTACGCATTGGATGGAATGAAATCGTTCTCTCATCGATATTAACTATATCATCACACATATTTATTGAGAAGCAAGCACAGTTGCAAAGGGA
The DNA here is from genome assembly GCA_963277665.1 of Viscum album. Classification (NCBI taxonomy): domain Eukaryota; kingdom Viridiplantae; phylum Streptophyta; class Magnoliopsida; order Santalales; family Viscaceae; genus Viscum; species Viscum album. The sequence continues at coordinate 581,007,878 of OY728158.1, forward strand.
CTGGACAACATGGGAATGGATCGAGACATTTCCTAGTTTGTAGAACTTCCCTCTCAGTTTATTTCCTTTCATGAAAAAATATTGTAAAATGATCCTGTATTTTCAAATCTTGTAATTTTTCTTTTAATAATATTTATGCATTGGTCATTTTGGGTCAAGGAATCACATTTTCAAAAAAAAACCTCTTTATCATCCACATCTGTGTTTCATAAAAATGTATTTCAAAACATTTTTACTATTTACTAGACTATGGGTTAAATAAATTTATACCTTTGTTTGAATTTTTATAAAATTGTTTCAAAGTAATCTTTTCATTGCTTTCCAAACAAGGTAATTTATGACTTTTTTGATGAATTAAGGTAAGAATGTTTTTTTAACTTATACGGTGGGTGCGGCTATTGTCCTCCATTATAACACCTTCGAAGTTTCCCTTACAAGATTATAAGAATATTTTCAAAACAAATGTTTTCTTTTATAATTATGTGACTTTTAAATGAATTAAAAATATAAAAATATATTTATCTAAAATGGTTTTGATTTCATCTATGTAAAAAACCTTTGATGGATTTTACACTTGTTTGAAATTGATTTATTATGATACAATCTTCCATATTGTATTGAAGGTTTTTTTATATGTTTGACTATGGATGTGTTATTTTTATACCAGTCATGGTTTATGGTTTAAGTATTAACATTTAATATGATAGTTTTAATACGATTGTTTATGTTATGTTTCAACCTTTTCATGTGAGGATTGAATTGGACTTAGTAAGTGACAGGTGGATCCCGCTATAACTCCTTGATGCATCAGTATGTCTCATGGGACAAACTAGTGTATTGGCATAAGGAATTGAAAAAATCTTATTTTCAGTCTTCGAACGAGGACTTGACTATGTGGTTATGATGTCTGGCATTATGTATTCCATCATTATGAAATTGGATATTGATATTAAATGTGATTATCTGACTAGTAGAATATCCATGTGAATATACAAATGGAATTATTTGATTTATCTTTTCCATATTATTCTGAAGTTTATGTTTAAAAGGCTTAGGTTTTAGTCTTATACATTGCCTTAAATGTTTATGATTATTTATTATAGTTTCCTCTATATTTTTATCCTTACTGATCATCTGAGCTCACCCCTTTCTATGTTTTATTTTTCCTAGAATTTGAAGAAGTATATTATGATTAACCTATAGAAATAGGATAAGGGATATGAGTGTGTTCAAAGGGAACACAATTTTTTTGTTTTTCCATTTCATAATGTAATGTAAAACTTATTTATGTATCTAGTACTTCCAAGGCTACTAAACTAATAGGTATTTTGAGACATGATCTCTTATTATCATGCCAATGTTATGTAATAATGAACTGACTCTGGGTAACTAGGGTGGGGCATTACAATTGGTATCAAAAATAGTTTAGTATAAACCTTAGAAACTAGATTTAGAAAAACTCTTATTAGAGAACATTACCCTAAGATAGACTTTGAGGATTAGTATAGAATAACTTCCTAGAATTTTGGTAATGTATAATTTTTGTGAATTTTCCAAGAAATACATCCCTTTATGGATACGAGCAGGTAGAGGCAGCTCTGGCACAGATATACCTAGGAGTGAAAACTCCAATAAGAAGTTTTTGGCTTGAGTCGGGGTATCCTGGTACACAACAATGGGCTTTTCATCACTCTTGGTTATAACACTATTGAGGGATATGCTTAGGATAATTCACATTTTCTTTACAAACCATTATGAAGGATTTATGAAAAAATACCTCCTCAAAGAAAACATTTTTTATGATTATGGATTATATGTATAAAATGTTCAATTTAAGTTGGGTATCTTATGAGTTTGGAATTATGTATTGTGATTCATAAACTAATCTAGTGTATTCCATTGTTTAGAAATGGAGCCTAGTGGAAGGAATAGAAACTGTATCAAAGCACTTAATTCATGTAGGGATTTCCTCCTTACTAAAGATAATTATAGTGGAGTTGGTGATGAAACTAGTGCTGACCAACTTATAACCATACTAGGACAACTCACTCGGGTTATAAATAATAACCTTACCTATATATATCACCCTAATCCAAAATGTGGAGGATCAATGTAAGACCTCTTAATGAGGCAACAACCACCAACATTCAATGAGACTACAAATCCATTTGTATCGGATCAATGGATAAGTTCCTAAGAGAAAATATTTCACGCTTTGGGGAGTAGTGAAATGTAAAAAGTTTTCATGGTAGTTTATCGCCTCATGGGAGATGAAGATCAATGGTGGTTATTAATTAAAAACACAAAGGAGGAATAAGAAGTATCAAATATGGAATGAAGGGATTTTAAACATACTTTCTTAGAAAAATAATTTCCTCGTGACCATCAAGCGGATATGGAAAGATAATTTTTGAGTCTGAGGCAAAAGGATGATGAGAATGTCGTAAAGTATGAGGCTGGCTTTACAAGGTTAGCAAGGCATGAAGCAGATTATATATGTAACCCAAGGAGAAAGATTGATTGATTATTTGATAGGTTAAAATCATTTCTCCATTGAGAATTAGTCTCACAATCCTTCACATCATATGAATATATTGTCTCATATGCTATCAAGATAGAAAATTAATTCTATAATTCTTACAACTTTAAAGCAAAGAAAGAGAAGAAGAGATCTTTGGAACACTCTATAAATAAAAATAAAGGTAACAAGGGAAAAGTTTAATTTTCATCATATAGTAAATGTGGGAAGAAACACCTAGGTACTTGCCTGAAGGGAATGGGAGTTTGTTACAAGTGTGGTGAAAAGGCCACCAAGATCATGATTGTAAGGGAAAGAAAGAGTTTTTCAATTTTTAATACTATAGTTATCAATAAATGGGGAATTATGCAAATGAATTTCCTAAGCTCCAAGAAAACTTACCTCATAAATGGCAAAGGGAGAAAGGATAAGATTATGCGATCACAAATGCTGAGGTTGAAGCTCCGAATGAATTGGTGGCAGGTAATTTAATTGTTTTATCAAATTTATCCAATGATTTATTTGATTCTAGATCATCGTATTATTTCATATCTTCCCAGTTTTCTAATAAAATTATATATTTCCAATTTTATTTAACAAAGGAGTTTTTATTCAAAACTCCTAAGGGAAATATCATAGCAACAAAGTTTTGTGAATCAGTTCTCATTAGGTAAAATAAACGTCCTTTATCTATTGATCTCATCACCATACCCATGATTTAATTTGATATAATCCTCAGCATGGATTGGATTTCATACCATGATGAAAAAAATTATAGTAATATTAGGGAGGTTACAATTTTCTATGATGATAAGGAATACCTTGTCGTTGGAGAATAAATGTCGCCATCTGATTGTTATCTAGATCCACCCCCAGTAGCCCAACTAAATTTAATAATTGGGAAGGAAGAGAGTGAAATAAATATGAGTGAGTAAAGGAATGTTCAAATAGAGTACATACCTATTGTACAAGAATATATTGATGTGTTTCTAGATGATTTACATGGACATCCTCCAGAACGAGAAATTGAGTTTTCCATTGATTTGATTCCTTGTTCAAGGACCATATCAATGACCCCTTATAAATGTCCACTGTGGAATTAGTGGAACTAAAAAAACAACTAGAGAAATTGAGTAATAAACTATTTATTTTCCCTAGTGTTTCTCCATGGGGATTCCCTGTTCTTTTTGTAAAGAAGAAAGATGGATCTATGAGGTTTTTCATTGACTACAGAGAGATCAATGAAATAAAAATAAATAACAAGTATCCCCTACCTCACGTTGATGATTTATTTGATCAACTTCATGGATCTAAATATTTTTCAAATATTGACCTTCGATATGGATATCATTAGTTGTGTGTAAATAAGGCATTCTGAAGACAACATTTCGTATGAGTTATGCGCATTATGAGTTTACAGTAATGCCTTTTGGATAGACTAATGTACCCTTTGTCTTCATGGATCTAATGAATAGATTTTTCAAGGAATATCTTGATGAATTTTTAGTAATATTTATTAATGATATCTTGGTATAATCCAAAAGCTATGAAGATCATGAAAATCACTTTCACACTATTATAAAGACTCCTAGAAGAAATAAATTATATGGTAATTTTATAAAGTGTGAATTTTGGCTTCATGAGATTTATTTTCTTGGCCATATTGTCTCTAGGGATGGAATCTCTATTTATCCTTCAAATACAAAGTCAATCCAAGAATTTGTAGCACCAACAAGTATAACTGAGGTATGTAGTTTTATTGGTTTAGTAGATTATTATCAACATTTCGTCTAGAATTTTTCCCGATTGGCTAACCTATTAACCAAGCTCACACATAAAGGGGTTAAATTTTTTTGGACAAAAGAGTGTGAAAAATGTTTTGAAGAATTGAAAAAAGATTAGTTAATGCTCTTATGTTGACTCTACCATCGGGGAATGATGGGTTTGTTATTTATAGTGATTCTTCAAAGGAAGGACTGGGTTTTGTTCTTACACAGAATGATAGGGTTATTACCTATGCATCACAGTATCTAAACATTCATGAAAAAAACTATCCCACTCATTATCTTGAGTTAGCAGCTATAATCTTTTCTTTGAGGATATGGAGACACTATATCTATGGTGAAAATGTGAGATATATACTGATCATATGAGTTTGAAGTATATTTTCTCACAGAAAGAACTCAACATGAGGCAAATATGATGACTTGAACTACTCAAAGATTATTATTTCACTATACACTATCACCCAAGGAAAGAAAATAAGGTTTCATATGCTTTGAGCAAAAAGTATCATGGAGTTTTGAACAAGATGAGAGTTTAAAGGGATCCTATATTCATGGATCTTGTAAATATGGATATGGTAATAATCATGGAAGGTGAAATATCAATAATTTTTCAAATGGTTGTCAAACCATCTTTACTAGAATGGATAAAAAGTTCTCAGACTGATGATGAGGAGTTTCAAAAGAAAATTAAAGTTGTGAATGATGGTAGATTGATTGACTTCGTATATGAAGATAGAATTTTAAAATTTGGGAAGAGGCTTTGTGTTCCTGATATACCTGATCTAAAAAGAGAATTGTTGGATGATTCTTATAGCTCGAATTTCTTTATACACCCTGGTAGCACTAAGATGTATAGATATTTGAAGGAACATTTTTAGTGGGACAACATGAAGAGGAAAATTGCTGATTATGTGTCAAGATGTATGGTTTTTCAAAAGGTTAAGGATAGAAGAAAACATCCTGGAGGAGTCATGCAACCACTTCTCATACCTGATTGGAAATGGGATGATATTATGATAGACTTTATCATGGTAATACCAAAGACTCCTAGAAGTAATGGTGCAATATGGGTCATTGTTGATCATCTTACCAAGTTAGCACATTTTCTTGCTATAAGAGAATATTTACCACTTGAACGTTTAGAAAGACTATATATTAATAAAGTTTTAAGACTTCATGGAGTACCCCTATCAATTGTTTCTGATCGTGATCCTTGTTTTATGTCAAGATTATGGAAAATTCTTCAGAAGACCCTAGATACTGAACTTTGTTTGAGCACTGCCTACCACCCTCAAACTGATGGACAATCAGAATAAACTATTCAAACTTTAGAAGACATTTTGAGATCTTTATCACTTGAATTTAAAGTTATGTGGGATAAATATTTATCTCTGTTAGAATTTTCCTATAACAATAGCTTCCATTCAAGTATTCAGATGGCACCATATAAAGCGTTATATGGAAAGAGATGGTCCACACCAACTTGTCGGGATGATGTTAGTGAAAGAAAACTCGTAGGCCCAGAACTTGTTTAGGAAACAATGGAAAAGGTGAATATTATTTAAACCCACATCAAAGCAGCTCAAAGTAGGCAAAATATCTATACCGATAACTGAAGGAAGGATTTGGAATTTCAAGTAGAAGATCATGTTTTCTTGAAGGTATCTCCATGGAATGGTGTAGTACGATTCGGTAAAAAGGGAAAATTAAGTCCTAGGTATATCATACCTTTCAAAATTCTAGAACAAATTAGAGTTGTAGCTTACCTTTTGGCAATGCCTCCAAGTATCTCAAACGTTCATGATGTATTCCACATATCACTGTTGAGAAAATATATACCTGACCCAATGCATGTACTCACCTATGAAGAAAAAGAACCGGAACCCGCTTTGTCTTATTGTGAAGAGAATTTCAAGATTCTTGATATCAGAGAAGAAGTTTTGAGAAACTGGACGACTTGTCTGATAAAAGTTCTATGGAGAAACCATAATATGAAAGAGGCAATGTGGGAACCCGAGGAACTTATGATTAAGAACCACCCAAATCTTTTTATATGGTAGTATTATAGAGATTTTGAGGATGAAATCATTTGAAGTAGGGAATAATGTAACACTCCAAGATTCCACAGTATGTTTCTCTTTGAATAATGCAATAGCTTATGTTGTACGCAACATCAAGTTCTAACACACCACGACCAATCAAACTAGCCATCATTAATAGTAATACCTAATTTTTAAAAAATTTAAAATTTTATTTATCAAAATTGACTTCATTTTTGGATTTAGAATATCAAAATTAGTTTAGGGTGAATTTTTGGTATTTTTCTAAAAACATTCAATTTTTGATGAATAGTGAAAAAATATTGGGTTATTATTTAAAACCTACTTTTTATTTAAATAATTATTTATTTTATTTAAATTAATTTTAGGTCGAAATAGATACATAATACCTATATAAGTTCAATATAATTCATTTGAGTCATTTTATAATAAAATTAGATGTATAAAATTTTATTGAACATTTTAACGTCTTTTACCCACCTTCTAGGCACATTGGAAAATTTGCATAAAATATAATTTTACAGCTTCTGTGAATTGAATTTAAAAAATTAAAGAGATATTTTTGACATTAGTAAGTAAAATTTGGTTCAATAGGATGAAATTATTTTTTGGTGAATTGTAAATTTTGAATTTTATTTACTACACTTAAAAGGAAATAGGGTGATTAATGGTAAAAATGATATTATAATTACCCTAACACATGTCCTAATTATATTGGATAAGTATTTTTCGACCAAAATAAACCTTATGAATAAAATATGATCCTATTTTATAAACTTGGATTATATTAGGACATTTATTATTATTTTATTTAAAGAAGAGTTAAAAGTGTTAGCTTCAAAGTTTAATAACTAAATCATTTTTAATATAGATTTATACATAAGATGAATTAGACTATAAATATTAATTATAAATCTAAAATTATTTCCTACATAATGTTATTTTATTTATAATTTTTAGGCATTAAATAACTAAATTTATTTATGACACAATGATGATACAGTAATTACCATATTAATGAAAGATTAAAATAATTTATATTATAAATATCCAAATAAATATAAATTGATACTTTTGATGCATTAAAATAATTTTATAGATTAACATGAAATTTTAGGATTTATTTAATTTATTTTTTCAAATTAATCAAGTTTTTTGACTTTAACAAAAACCAAATACAAAATAGTGTCAAAATTGACATAAATGAGTTTTTAAAACAAATACTATTTTATTAATTGACATAATATTCCTAAAAATATAAGTTTCATCCAAATGACTTATATAAGATTATATATGACAATAATGAACCACTTGGGTCCATCATGAATTTTTATAGTAAATTTATTAACCATTTATTATAATAATACAATAATACATGGTAAAAGTTAAACTATTTAACTAAGAGTTAAATCTAAAAGATAAGGTTAATATGGAGACATAAACCTATCTAAAACCTATTGGTTGAGTGGTTTTAGACCCATAACCATCTTAGTCTTAAAATTAATCCTTTTTGAGTCATTATAAAGTGAATATGATTGTATAATAAATTAATATTTCAAGCTTTTCCTAAAGTGACCCTCACCTCTCTTATAAAAGGGAACTTCCCCTTATCTTAATATCACACCTAAAAAGCCATTTAGATCAGACAAACCTTGCTAAAATTTACTCCCAACTACCCTAAATTCAACCTAGAGGCATTAATTTGATCATAATCCAACCTAGGGATCCCTTTTGATCAAATAAAAAGGAAGCACCTGAAGAAGAGGTAATAATTTCATCACCTCTTTCAAAGTTATTTTCTTCTTACACTTCCTATTTATTTGTTGTTTCCATACCAAAATAATAACTCCATTAACTTATACATAATTTGATATTATTATAAATATGCTACAAGCATATTCATTATTCTATCCATCCTATGAATGACAAAGTCACAATACGTGCGTACGTACATCTTACCATCTCCACGTTGTGATATAGTTTGTTATTCAACACTTAATTTTTTTGGATGGGTATAATAATGAGTATAATTGATGTAAATAATAAGTATAACATGTTAATCATTATTTATATATGATATACCATCCAATTATATACTATCTCACCACCAATATAATGATATTGTCACTCGTGCATACGTACAGATTACCCTCTCCACGAACATGATGAGATTCATTCCCCATCGTAACCATTCAAGAATAATTTTCATTTTATGATTAAAAATAAGGTATAAGAACTTAATATAATTCTTTATATGAATAAAATACATCTTATCAATGACAAATATGACTTACGTAACAAAACATATAAAGGAAAATGAATCAGTTAACACGTGAAACAATTATACTACTAAAATATCATTAACAAAGAAATATTATAAGATCATATATGTATGTGGTTCTTGTTTAATTTAATAAAAATTATTTAACAGTTATATAGTAGGTTAAATTACCCTATACAAATTAAAAGTTCATGGTAAGGTTTAATTCTACAATCTATTCATTATCCGAGGTTGTTTATACATAAGTATCTACTGGGACCTCTTTATCATCCACATATGTTTTTCTTAAAAATATATTTCAAAACATTTTTACTATTTACTAGACTATGGGTTAACAAAATTTATACCCTCATTTTATTTTTGATAAATTTTTTTGAAAGGAATATTTACATTGATTTCCAAACAAGGTACTTTATGACCTTTTCAACGAATTAAGGTAAGAATGTTTTTTAACTTATATGGAGGGAGTGGATATTTTCCACCTTTATAACACCTTAAAATTTTCCCTTAAAATCTTATAATAATATTTTCAAAATAAATTTTTTCTTTTATAATTATATGAATTTTAAATTATTTCAAAATAGAAAGAGATATTTCTCTCAAATGGTTTTGATTTCATCTATGTCAACATCCTTTGATGGATTTTACACTTGTTTGAAGTTGATTTATTATGATACAATATTCCATATTATATTGAAGGTTTTGTGATATTTTTTACTGTGGATTTTTTATTTTTATACCATTCATGGTTTATGGTTAAATTACTAACCTTTCGTATGCTAATTTTAATACGAATGTTTATGTTATGTTTCAACCTTTTAATATAAGGAATGCATTGGACTTAGTAAGTGATGGGTGGAGCCAACTATAGATCCTAAATGCATTGGTATGTCTTATGAGAAAAACTAGTGTCTTGGATCAAGGCCTTGACAAAATCTAATTTGTAGTCTTGGCACAATACCTTGACTATATGTTTATGATGTCCGGAATTATGCATTCCATCATTATAAAATTGGCTATTGATATTACATGTGATTATTAGACTAGTAGAATATCCATGTGAATAAGTAAATGGAATTATTTGATTTATCTTTGCCATATTATGTTGAATTTTATGTTTAAAATTCTTGTGTTTTAGTCTTATACATTTCCTTAAATGTTTATGCTTATTTATGATAGTTTTTGCTATATTGGTATCCCTACTTGAGCATCTGAGATCACCCCTTCCTATGTTTTATTTTTTATAGGATTCGAAGAAGTATATTACAATTAACCTGTAAGAATAGGCTAAGGTATATGAGTGTGTTAAAAGGGGACACAATGTTGTTGTTTTCCATTTCATAATGTAATGTAAAACTTATGTATGTATCTAGTACTTCCAAGGATACTAAAATAATCAGTCTTTAGAGACTTGATCTCTTGTGATCATTCCAATGTTATGTAATAATGAACTAACTCTGGGTAAATAGGGTTGGGGTCTTATAAATATAGTTTTCAAACTAGTGTTGATCTTAAGAAGGTCACCCACATGCACTATCTTCCTATTATCAATATTATATTCTTTATAATATAAAACAAGATTAACTAAACTAAAATGTGGGGTTTGAAATGGATGAAATATAAATATAAATATGTGTGTGTGTGTGTGAAAATAAAAAAACATAATAAAAAATAATAAATTTCACAAAGAAGTAGGGTTCATAGTGGTATTATCATTGTTATTCAAAATATCTATCAAAGTTTTATTCAATGTAGAGATCAACAAATATCACACCACACCCTGTTATTAAAATTTTATTACCCTATATAGATACCTATTCATGTAGGAGTACTCACTTCCACATTAATTCCCAATCCAAATTCCACTACTTGAATGAATTATATATCAATGGGAAGGAAAATGAGTAAACGGGGAGGAAGAAGACAATAGTTTAGAAAGTGGGGAGAATGCTCACCACAATAATTTTAACCACTAATGAATCATTATAATAACGCATGATAAGACATAAAATCACAATAAAATCAAATACCACCACTTCCCCCATCGAACAATAGTGAGAGTTATCTCTCCACAATCATGGTGATAAAAGATGCATGGTGGGAGAAACACAAAATTGAAAAAAAAAATTGATAGAATAAGAATAAGATATACACTAATATATATTGAAAATATTACATAATATTATAGAATCTAAACTCTTCCTTTCCCTATGAAAATGGTTATCCTTTGGTTTGGTAGGTGATACACATTTTTATATGAAAATGGTGAGAAATTTTGGATTTAAAATATCTTCTCTAAAAGTTTCTTCATGTTTTTTCCATTAAATGGAAGAATATTCCAAAAAAATATTCAAAAAAGTTGTTTCAATTTTCCTCCCACGTTCACCATAAAAATATTGGCTTATTTTTCTACTATATGAAATAGTTATGGCTATTTTACTTGGGAATATTAAATTTTTCCAACTGACTCTTCAGATTCAAAAACTCTAACCTCCTATGCCTTAATGACCTTGAAACTGAAATATTATGGTGTGGACTCCTTAATTAAAGTTATTCATAAATTCATTATCCAATTCCATGTCACTTTTTAGATTAATTAGACTATCCTACATCAATTTATAATCTCATCTTCAAATATTTCCATATTCAATCATAATTTTATAGGTCGTGATTGTAAGCTAGTGTTAGGCCTCTAAATAGTGGATTTAGCTTGGGGTTAAGAATTATTAAATGAATCCCAAGATGTTTGGAATCCTAAAAAAATTAATTTCAAAATTTCATTCAGTTTAGAAATTTTTATGGCCAAAATACAGAATAAAACTAAAATAGTTAAAATCCAAAATTAGTCCATTTTTTCATTTAATCTCAAAACACCACAAAAATCTAAAAATATGGAAATTACTCGTTAAATAACACTACGGTGGGATTAAAAACATTGAATTACAGAATAAAATGTATGAAGATGTTAGATTAATAAAATTTATATGAGATATTAGAATTCACAAATTTTAATTATGTCATAAATATAATATATAAATATTAAATTCATTATTATCTCTATCCATGATAGGCGGTGATGGAAAATGAATTACATCAGTTCATGAGGTGATAGTCTATTGTACACAAGATTGAGGGCCTCATTTCCCATTTAATGGAGGATGCGGTGGATATAGGTTAGATATTAGCATAAAAACATCTTAGTATATTTTATATACTAGTTTTATTATATTTTAATTTTTAAAACATGAATGAATTTGGTGATATAAGAAGTAAAAAAGAATGATCTTAGTGAAAATAATTACCTTCGCTTAAAAAACCTCATTTCAATCAATAATTAAGGACCCTAGGGTTGGTGTTTTTAGAATAGTGGTAGCTCTATAAAATGGATATGGATGTTGTGGATATATTTTGAAAGGGATTTTTCAATCCAAATTAATTAATAGTTGTGAATAATTTATTGGGTTAGGTCCCCTTTTATAATTGAGGAGTGGAATTATTATAAATACCCAAAACTATTCAATAATGGGAAGTCACACTCAATAAATGTGCCTCAAAAACTTATAAATAATATATTTTAATGATGATATGATCAATACACACCATCAAAAGAAAAAAAAACACATTTTTTAAACATTTTATTCCCTTATCCTTTAATTTTACTCACTTTTACCATTTTAGTTTTTACCACTATAACTTGTCTCTTTTTATTTGCCTATGCAATTTATCCTTTAAGACTAAAAATAAAATTAATATTATTATATAATTTGTATATACTAATTAAAAATATTTAATAAAATTTATTAAATAAAAATTCTATGTGTGTTGTAAATTAATTTTAACACATGCATATGTAATATGCAAAACCTCTTTCTAACCTTAATAGTGGTAATTAATTTTATTTTTTTATTATTATTTATGAAAAAAATTGATTTAAACTTATTATATAATATAAATTGTTATTATTATAAATATATAATATATTTTATCAATTTAAGTTCATATAATTCATGGAATTTAATTTAAAATAAAACCCGCAAATGCGAAGAAATGGAGGGTTTCCAAAGAAAATGTTTTCATAAGTATAAAAGGTTTTTATATCATAATTGAACATAATAATGATTATAATAAACTAAATTGAATTAATAATAACAAAATTTAACTAATATTACTTTTAAAACCATTTTTAAAAAATGTAACTTTTTAAATGCTTTAAAAGAAAAGGAAATTTTTAATAAAAATTGGTATTTTTCACTATTCATAAAAAATTAATATTTTCAAAAAATTATAAAAAAATCACTCTAAGATAATTTTTACATGATGATTTAAAAAATGAAGTTAATTTTTTCAAATAATTTTCAAAAATTGAAAAAAAAAATAATTTTTAAATAATTGCGCAAAAAACAACAAACCCTCTTTTTAGAAAAAAAAATATAATTTTTAAGAATGAAATTAGACTTATTTATGCCACATGACTAGAAAAAGATATTACATGAATGATAGAACATTTTATTAAATATATAATATATAAATTTCACTAAAATAATTCACCAATATTGATAAATTTAATTTATTAAGATAAAAATACATTGCATAAAAACATTTTTTTTTGAAAAATATTTCTATTATTTTTAAATGATTTTTATTTTCATTTATTATTATTTTATAACCAATGAATTTATTTTATACATGTTTAAACCATATATTTTTTATAATTTATTTATTCATATTTATATCCTTTAATCCAATGGTTTAGCGATAAATGACATATGAAATAAAAATATTTTAATACTATATCACAGTTCATTTTAATTTGATGTTGCGTGTAACATAAGATATCGAAGAAATTAATTTTTTTTGAAAAAAATATTTCATAAAATCTTCGGGTGTTATATAGTGGAATTATGTTTAACCAAACCAATCAACTTTGTTCATGACATGGTTGGTCCAAGATTGAATCCATCATGGAATATTTGTAGAGATGTTCCTAGATGACATTCTATGAACTATGGCCCTTAGTGAAACCTTGTGCGGGTTGTGTGTAAGAACTTTTGGCCTTAGAATTATGAATCTAGTTACTGGTTATATATTGTCTCATGTTGCATGAAATTAACCTACATGGGGATACTCCTTAAAAGGAATGGTCAAGGTTAAATCCTTAGGGGTAGTTTTCATTGATAAAAATTTCATGTGTATTTGAGTAGCCTTTGAAAGGTATAGAGTAAGTTCTATAAGTTATCTTGAAACCTGAAAGTATTAATCACCTTGATTGTTGATACGCATGATAAAATTTTGGGTTTTGGAACGCTTGGGTGCTTTTGGGATCAATGGAAGGATCAGGGGTTTCCTGACCTGCTGATTTAGAATACAACTCTCATTGGATGATGACTGAAAAAAATAATAGGTGGTCATACCTATGAGGGGTATCAAATGGGTGGATTCTTAGTGGAAATAATTGATACCTTTTTAATGGTATGTTCATGATTAATCGCTTAATCAAGGAGTTATATTTTCTTAATAAGAACATTGGGAGTTCTCAAGCTTAGTAGAGATGGCACCTTATGGTGCAGACAGCTAAGGAAGCATGTGATTCTGGGACCAGAGGTTTGTGACTCAGTGAATAATCACTCTATTGGGATTAAATGGTGGTTTTTTCATTCCTTTATATATAAACATTAATACATGAGTTTCATTCAACTTTTATAGGTATATTAGGTTGAACTAATAGAAGTAGGGTGGTAAGAAAACCGTTGACAATGTTTCAGGTTTTGTTAATGAACTTGATAGAGGTGGTGGAAATAGGTCATAGACAAATTTAGTTCAGAGTCACCCATTTAGTTAGAAACTTTTTCTTTTGGCATGAAACTCATAGGTCTTGGTATACCATAGGTGGATACTTATGGATATTTCTTCATAGTGGAATATGGAATTAATAATGGATTGGGGTACCATTGTGTGGTCAACCTGAGTTTTTCATTTGATGTAGATATCATGGTTTGTGTTAGAATCTTTCATGAGTGGGTTGTAATTCATAACCCACACCTAGGATACTAAATAACATTTTTCTTTGATAAAGGATCATTTAATGTAGTGAACTATGTTCTGGGTATCTAGGTTTATACAATGCTTGGTTCTTTCTTGGTAATTAGTTTGAATGGATGGTAACATTTAGTCATTGTGTTCGGTAATGGATTAGTCAAGGAATAAATAGACTATTTTAAGAACCACTAGGTGACTATAAGGATACTCCTATGGTGGGTAGCATCAATCTGGTCACATTTTATATGACTTATATTTTGGTAAGGGTCGTGGTCTTATGTATAATAATCATTAGAAGATCGTGGTGACCCCAAAACACTAATGTGGTGGACCTAAGAGTATCTATTTCTATGATGAATTTATGGTTTTTGATTCATATGTATCATTAAATGGATATTGTATGTGGGATTTTTACTAGGTATAAATCATTCTGAATTGAGAGGGATTCGAATAACTGTTGTGTTCATGTGCTGATGAGAGCCTTGTGGCTGGTATAATTAGTTGAGGAATCAGCTGAGAAAAAATACTATGAATTAGGTTTTGAAATTGGTAAGGTTGTTGGATTGATTTGACGATTCCTATGAGGATTAAGGCATTGTGATCAGTGGATTTGGGGAGTGTTGTATATTTAGTTCATGTGCATTTATAGGTAGTCGGTAGTAAACGTATTGATTGGTGTATCTATATGAACCTGAATTTAGTGGGTTGGGATCACTCAAACTTATTGTATTAGGGATTTCGAAGGTTTTTAAATTAGGTTTGGGGATTCTATAATGGTTGTTGAGTTCGGTTTTAGTTAGTTGGTAGAGACTCCTTAGTTTGGATTAGAACTAGGAATGAGGTTTGATATCAGCTTTTTACCCATGTTTTTTATTGAATTTGGAATAGTGGAATTAAAACCCATTAGGTGTTTCATTATATTACCAAAATATTTTTCTTCATATTGACTCCTATATTGGGTATCACTGTGATTCTTTAGGAGTATTTGGTTTAATACACCACAATGTGTCGAGTAAGATGGATGCAGTGATCTTCATTTTGATATTGGATATCAAAAATATTTTGGATCAACTTATGGTATTCATGATTGGATTCACACAGAAAGAGGATGATGGGAATTTAGGAATAAACATGGTCTTGAGGTGGTGAGTAAACATTCGAGGATGGAACATAGAGAAATCTTTGAGGATGGAAATTTTGTAAGTTCAGGATGTGTGATTCATATGTACCACAACTTCTCAAGGATGAGAAGAAATATGGTGGTGATATTGTAATGATCTCTATCATTATGGGTTGTGAATTTGGAAGTAAACTTGGAATTTTCAACTATTGTATGGATCGTTCATAGAACCAAGTGAGAAACTGAGGTTCTAATTATTTCAACATCCTGGATAAGTGTTTTTATAGTAAAGTAGAAGCTCAGTGGGTAGTCAGAGCTTGGAATTTCAGCAGAGGACGACCAGATAATATATGTTTGTTGTTGTATCTTCTGGCTAGCTGGTGGTGTGATCAATAGCCTAGTTTCTCAGAAATAATCACTGACTAATCAATGAGCTTATGCCAGGTGGCTGGTAGGGCTTGATGGACAGCCTTTAATTAGGTTTCATTATGTATTTTTAGACACTAAGTCCCACTCAGGTATTAGACCCCTTACTCAAATTTTTGAGTGGATTTTGTTTTTTTTCTCCTGGTATTATCACTCAAAGAGGTCCCCTTGATTCAGGGTGGATTTAGATGAAAATAAATTAAGAATAAGGGTAATATCCTTTATTCTTCAAATATCGGCCTCCTTCTTCCTCATGTAGTGGTAGATCATTTTGTTATTCATCATGGATGACCCTCTTATTAATTCTTTTCATTCAAAATCCTTCAATATCTTAATTCTCCATTAATCCTATTTCCTTTGATCATATTGGTAAGTGATTACTTTTTTGTGTGATCTTGATTATATAATTGGTGAAAATTCCTTTATATATTAATGGAATTATCTGAGAATGATGATGTTTGGATCGACAATCCTAGAGGATGTCTTGTGATGATAAAATCATGTCATTGAAGATAATTTCATTGAAGGTATTTACTTTAGTGATCTATTTTATATTTTTGGTCAATTTTAGTTGAATCTTCCATTAGACCAAAGAAATGATTTGGGGATTTTTCATTCCTTAGAATCAGGATTACTCTCTGAGTGGATCTAACACCATTGGATGATGTCACAAATGAGATACGTCCCTTGGTTATTTTATTCTAAAGGTTTCAATTTGATTATATTAAATTGGCTTTGTCTTATTGTAACATGTTAGTTATTTTTCTAGAATGATGTTAGATGAACTTTACAAACCTCCCACGGGTGGTTGGTCATGGATCTATCTAGGTAAATCGGACAAAGCAGTTGGGATTTTCTTAGTGGGAGTTGACCCTGTTTGTGGTTGGTGGTCCTGTGTACTCTACCTTATAGTATTGTGCATGGTTTATATAACAAATATATTCTTTATTACACATTAATTCATGATTTATAAAATAAAATTACACTTAATGCAACTTGAAAATGGAGAATTCTAATTTATTTTGGAATTAGGTACATAGAATAACATCTTGAACGTGGGATATAACAATCTTATAGAAAAATTCTTTAACATGATTCTAAAATTACATGGGATAACCTAGGAAAAACATAAGAAATGGGTGATCTATAAATACTAGTAAGGGAATAAGAATGGAATAAGGTGATACATGTTATAAAATAGTCCTAAAAAGAGTATTAATCATAAACATGAATAATGAGACAAGATATAGCACGATAATCATAACTTGGGAAATGTGGTGACAACTTAAAACACTACATCATAATTAGAGGTCAAGGATAAACCACCCAGACATCATGGTGGAAAAATTACTATAAAATAATTAGGTTCACTCTCTATCCCATCATGATGTATCATGACACTAAATATTAACCAATGCATTAGATCACTATATAATTTTGGGCCCATCAGTCACTTTCATTTCATTCTCATGCTAAAGTGTGCCACATAGATCATAAAACATGGGTTCATTCATCATCATAATTTATTAAATTATAAATTAGTGTGTAATACATACATGTAAGTCCCTAATAAAAAATTATATGTTCATATAGGTGAACACCCTCGATTGGAAATGGGTATAGTATTCACTACACAATTGTTTTGGCATGGAAAATC